>MJCC01000004.1:558907-571986 GCA_001766655.1 Phytomonas francai
TACATGTTCGGGTCCACCGGGGCGTGCTTGCGCTCTGCCTCGGGAAGCTCGTCCGCGGGGTGGACGTAGGCGTCGCGGTCGTACGGCTTGTAGTCCTCTCGATACGTTGTCATGTGCACATTTCTGTTCTTTGTTGTATCATTTCGAACATTTCCATTTTGTTGAGTGCAGTTTGTATTAGTGTGCTCATTCTTGTTCTTTTTGTTATCCTCTGTCGTTGATATATCTTCCTTTTCCTCTTTCTTTATTTTCATTAGGTTCCCGCTTTTTATGTCTTCATCTTTCCTATTGATCATACGGTTTTCGGTATTTTCGGTTTTCGTATTGCCTGTATTAGCTTTTTTTCCATCTTTTAGGCATATTTCTAAGGATGGCTCTTCCTTTTTATCGCCGTCTTCAGGCATTTTTCTGTAACCTTGAGTGTTTGTCGAATATTGGATCAATTCTTATAGTTCACCTCGTTTTTATCCTCTGTATTCTACCCTTCTCAAATGATTTATATAAATTTTGTATATCAGTTTTCAAGAAATTTGAATGTGACTTTCCTTTGACTTAAACACCTTTGGATTCACACACACGAAAAACAAAAATTTATGAACTATAAATGCCTACTACTTTTTTTACTGGCTAAAAGTGAAAAATGGCAAATAACTTCAAGTTATTTCACACAAATTTTATTTGGATGCTCCTTTTCTTGTATATAATTTTCGGTAATTTAATATTGGACAATAATAATTTCACTAAAAAGTCCTTGAAGTTCTACTTTGGATTAAAAAATCAAAAAATCTTGAAATTTAATTATATGGGAGAAAAAAGAGACAGTGGATTAAAGTATATTGTATATTGATTTTATCTCTGCACTCATTGGTCTTATTACGTTATTTTTAGTGTATGGGCATATGCATATTACTCATATTTGTATTTGATATCTTCATTTTAAGCATTTAGTGCCTAATATACAGTAAAAGTATGCAGAACATCACTTTCTTTATATCATGAAAAAAAATGTAGGAATAAAGCCAATGGTTCAATATTTGAGGTACATTTGGATGTGCTGCATCACTTTTGGGAATTGAGATATACATACACACATTTATATATTTATGATGGGAAGCTAGGTGGCGGTAGCGTTCGTTGGAAATAGCTGTCTGCTACGATTCTTTCAGAGGACATTTTTTGTGTCATAAAGCGTGTGCTTTGATTTGTTGCAGCACTGCTATGATGGAGGATGCGCTTTGTCCTTTCCCGAAGCGGACATGTTGTCGCTATTATGGACTTCTCACGACGTTTTTCACTCATCGCAAACTCAGAGTTACAAATTTCCTCTGAACTCTTTGAGACCCCAACGTTGTCGAGGCTGTCTGTCTTTGACACAGAGAGATTGGGCATCCTACCACTTTGCTCTTTACCTGCGTATGGTATCAGAGGCTGAGCAACGTCTGAGAGATAGCGAGGTGAGGAGTTATCAGCACCACTTGCTCCATTATCCCTGCGAAGATGGATAGTGCTTCTAGATCCTGATGCTTCCTTTTCTTGCTGCTTCTGATAGGTATCATACAACGTCTTCGTACGCTGCGCGCATGGGTGTCGGCACTGAACGCTGTTTGAAGAAGCCTCGACATTAGTATCCACCGGAACCGACTCCCCATCTGGCGTTGAGTTAGGGAGGTGAAACCCGTACTCGGTGCTGGTAGGCTGTCCTTCGAAAACCGCTACAGTGTCGGCGTCGGCACCGAAAATAAGCTCGCGGTTTAAACTCCTTGGAAGATGTGTGGGGATGATATTAGGGAGGCCCCTGCCGTTACCGTCCTCACATTGGGTGTGCGTGAAGTCATTCTTCAACGTCGAGCGCCCATCAGACGCCCATTGATGAATTTTATCGCTCAATTCCACGGGAGTCGACGCGTTTGCCATTATAAGAGTCATTGTAGAAAGCGGTCTCACGGGATGGCAAGAACCAGGGGAGAATTTTGCCTGCTCAGACCCCTGTCCGTCTGCTTCCGTGGCATACCTAGCCACAGAAGCGCAGCGGCCGTTAGGTTTGTCTGCGGCATTGATGGCTACTTGCATGGATATTAGGTCGCGCCTATCTTTCCAATCCCCGATTAGCGTAGCATGCCCATAGTGGTTGTCAAAGACGGGTAAGTTGCGATTGTTTACATTCATTTTTAGTACTATTTTTATCTGTCAATCTGCTTTTCTCTCCTTTATGTTGCTAAGTTTTCTTGATTATGAAATTGGCTGCAAAACAAAAAAAATTCCCCTCACACTACAGAAAACATATCAAAAGGAACAAAAGGGAATCAATGGCAATAAGAAATGGAGAATAAGGATAAGGCTTAAGAAAGCGCGTAGTAGACTCGCAAAAGACCCTGAAGACATTTACTATGGAATTAAGAGCTATGATATTTTAGCCATTTTAACACAACTCTGGCTTTGAATACCTTTGCTATAAATCAACGTTTCGGAAAAAATTGACTGGACCCAAAATTCGTCTTACTAATACATATATATATATATATATATATTTATTTATTTATTTATTTACTATTTTATGCTTTTATTTCTTATATTTAACTTTTCCTTGTGTGTATATTCGCCACGTGTGATTTCCCCTCCCCTCTCAATATCACGTGCTGATCGAGTACGTTTGCTTGCAGCCTGAGGAGCCGTCTCATTTGTGGTGCTGCTTTTTCCTCTTTTTTTCCCTTTACTAAGCCTTTTACGCCGCATGTCTTCTTCCCCAAACTGCTTTTCGTTTTGTGGTGGTGCGCGCGATTTTATTAGATTTTCTGCGTTCTCCTTTTTCTTAGTCCGAGACAAGGTTGGAGTTTCACTGACCTCTTCTTCGTTTTCCTGTATCTCCTCCTGTTTTTCTTTTTTTCGCAGAGATCTTTGCTGTGTAAAGGTTCGCTTTTGAACAGCTTGTTCTTTTAACGTCATCACACGTGAACCGAACTGCTCCATGACCTGCTGCTTGGCTTGTACTTTTGCGTTCGAAACTTCGTCTAAAATCGACAAGACCTTCTCCTCTTTCTCCACCGCCTTTTCCTTCCATAACGTCATCTTAATTTTAAGGTCTCTCTCAATTCGTCGGACGAGCTCGACGTCATTCTCGGTGATAATGGCAACCGAGGTACCTTCACACCCCGCACGCGCCGTACGACCGACACGGTGCACATATGTTGCTGCGTGTTTTGGCACGTCGTAGTGAAACACAAAATTAACGTTGGGGATATCCAGCCCACGGGCAGCAATGTCCGTGGCCACCATAATACGCGCAATTCGAAGCTTAAATAGCGCTAAACTGTCGAGACGGTGTTTTTGCGTGAGCAAGGAGTCTAAGCTGCATACAGGAAAACCGAGCAGCTGCAGGACCAGACGAACTAGCTCGGCTCGAAGACAGGAGTTGGCGAAAACAAGAGTACACTGATCCTTGCCTTGCGCGCGCAGTGCCGAGACTAGATAAGGCAATTTGACGGCATTTGGGACGAAGAGGTAGGCTTGCTTAAGTTTATCAGGAAAAGGTTGCCGAGTGAGCTGTGAAGATCGAGATAGGCGAGATTCGACACCCTGCTCGTATGCGGTTCCTAGGTATGCACTTGTCTTTCCGGGATCCTCGGAGGTTGTTGAATCTAGTTGCGCATCGTTACCCAGTACTTTTTCAAGAGCACATTCGGGGGAACTGCTCATGTGAACCTCAAAGCGCTTCTTTGAATCAATACCAAGCAAAGATAATAAATTCGCCTCATTTTTGATATCTTCTCCAGCGTCAAGACTCCTGTTCGAAACACCAGCTCCCCCATCTGTTGACATGCTAGATGGAAGAGAGGTCAATTGAGGTTGCACAGTCGCTGAAAACATGAGCACTTGTCGGCGAGTTGTGGGTGGTAGCAAGAAGCGCAAGAGATGCCGCACGTCTCTGTATAAGTCACCCTCTGTCAACCTATCCGCTTCATCTAAAACGAGAAATTTCAGATGGGTAAAGGCTTTCGTGGTCTCGGCGGCGAAGGTAGTTAGCAAATGCCGCAGGCGTCCTGGCGTCGCAACCACGACGTGCGGGCGCGATTTGATGGCATCGAGCTGGTCGTCATGATGCACGCCTCCAATTGCCAACATTACGCGTACCCGCAAGGGCGCCCCGAGAGCGATAAAGTGATCGGCAATTTGATACGCTAACTCACGAGATGGTGTCAAGACAAGCGCGAACACACCATAGACATCTTCCGAGAGAATTTGAAGGATTGGAAGGGAGAAGGCTGCAGTCTTACCGCTACCCGTGGCTGCTCCACCAACGACGTGCTTGCCAGCCAGAATAGGTGGGATACAACTCCTTTGGATAGGTGTAGGCTCGTTGAGAGCCATATAGGCACATTGCTTCGCAAGCCAAGTATGAATGCCAAGTTGCTCAAAGCTAATCATTTACTGCGTCAATGTTGATTTAATTGGGCACGTCCCTGGAGGTGTTACTAACTAGGAATGTGTAAATTAATAAAGGCTTTTTTCTTTCAAATGTGTATTTCGAAAACTAAATAAATCAATGTGGTATGGGGCATATCCATTTTTTTTTTTTAAAGAAGTAATAATAGTAATTTAGCCGTGAGCACCAGCCCTGATCTCCCAGAAAAAGCGTAAAGAAGTGACAAACATCAGGAATTTTCTATGAAGACTTATAATTCAATCAATGATAAATATGACACTACAATTTATTTGCTTCAATATTCAATATTAAAACTATATTATTAGATTCCTGAACAGTTGAAAATAAGCGTATCAATATTTATGCAAATTGTTTTAATACCATGTGCATGGTACATTGCTTTACCGTAAATCAATCCTTCCGATAGAATCTTATGATTTTTGTAGTTGATTCAATATTTCTGATGCAATGTTTCATTCATATGCAATGCATTAACCATGATTCCTTTCTGCATATATGCCTTTTTTATTAATAGTTTGGACATTATCCACCTTTCGAGTATTTCTGTAAAATCATACCGAATATTAGTTCTTGCAGCGCTAGGATCCTTAATATAATCGGCAGAGAGAACCATTTTACAAGCTGCTTTCGAGTTTCTCCACACGTTTGCCATGAACATAGAAGTAAGATGGGGTACGCATGGAACACAATTCCTCAGCGCTGGTTGGATGCACGCAGATTGTGTTGTAAAAATCGCTGATCTTGGCCCCCATTTTCATACAAATTCCGACAGGCTGGATAATCTCCGGGCTGCTTTCACCGAGTAAATGCACGCCTACAACATGCCCAGTTTCGTGGTTCGTAACGATACGTGCAATGAACTGCTTGTAGGTCGAGCCACTGATTTTGTGCATGAGAGGCGTGAATTGAGATTCGTACACGGCCACCGTCGTGTACTTCTCCGCCGCCTTTTCTTCAATAAGACCACAGCTTCCGATGGGTGGAATCGAAAAGACCGCACAGGCAACGTCCGAGTGGTCCACAACATTGCAATTCCCATCAAAGATGGTGTTGATCACCATAAAAGCCTCTTTGATCGCGACTGGGGTGAGCATGATTCGGTCCGTCATGTCACCAACCGCGTAGACATTCTCCAGATTTGTCTTTGAATGCTCATCGACCTGCACCGCGCCGTTCTTCGTGAGTTTTATACCGACAGCCTCCAACCCCAGCGATTTCGTCGCCGGACGGCGCCCAATGGCCTGAAAGACAACGTCGTAGTCGGCCTCTTTCCCACTCTCGAACACGACGTGCTTGGAGCCGTCCTCGTTGCCTGTGATGCGCGCGGGGTTCTCCTTCGTCAGGATCTCGATCCCGTTTGCCTCCATCTGGGCCATCAGCTCCTTCCGCAGCGTCGTGTCGAAGCCGCGCAGGACGTACTCGCCGCGGTAGCACACCGTCACCTTCCCCCCCCTCGGCTTGTACGCGTTGAAGATGCCGGCGAACTCGAGCGAAATGTAGCCGCCTCCAATGCAGAGCACGCGCGCGGGGGCCTCCGCGAGGTAGAAGGCCTCGTTGCTCGTGATGCAGAGCTCATCGCCCGGGATGCCAAGCCGCTGCGGGGAGGACCCTGTCGCCAGGAGAATGTAGTCCGTCGTGAAGGTCCCCACCACCTTGCTGCTTGGGTCGGGCGTCTCGTGTACGACGACGGTGTGGGCGTCCGTCAGAACGCCAAAGCCCTGCTGAAAGCTCAGCAGCTCCGTGTCTTTGAACATCCCAAGGTAGCTCTCGTTGATGTCCGTGATGGCCTTGTTCTTCGCGGTGATGAGCTTCTTCCAGTCCGGCCGGAGGGCGTTCTGGTCGATCTCCCAGCCAAACCCAGCAGCCTCGCGGATGCTGTCCTTATAACCAGCACCCGTAACCATGAGCTTTTTAGGAACGCAGCCGACGTTAACACACGTGCCGCCAAGGGCCGCAAAGTTCGGCGGTCCGTGATACGTCTGTGTATTGATAACCAAGGCCTTCTTTTTGTACTCTGTGGCGGCATTCCACGCCGCTTCGAGCCCACCGGACCCACCCCCCAGCACGATCAGGTCGAAGGCCTTAGCCATCCGGAAAAAGGTTTGACGGAGAATTTTAAAAACTGGTAGTCTTAAAGGGGGAAAATGCTGTATGCTAAAGGAACCGCTAGAAAAGCAATCGTGTTAATAAAAATGCAACGGAAAAAAAAGCAACAAACGCAACAGCCTGATTCAAAAATAATTCAAATAACTTCCTTTGAGAAAAACACAGTGTAAAGAACAAAAAAGAATAAATCGGTATCCATATGGTCAGGTGCGTATTTTGCTTTCTCCATTCACAAGGCACCTCAGAACCGCCTTGGTTTGCATATGAATACAAGTAAAAATGCCGAATTATTTATTGGCCTGTTTCTATCGTATAACATTCTGTACAGTTTTCCAATACAAATATGAACTTACAGAAAATTTTCAAAACTGGATCAGACGCCTTCCAAACACATCCCGATTCCTTGGCTCTCCATTTCAGACATTGGAGAATAGTTCAGAATTTTGTTTAAAGGGGAAAACCGCACTTTGGTGGTCTTCTAAAACGCTACTTGAAAACACCCCTCGGCATCTTGGGTCCGTTCAGTGGAAACGGCGTGATGTCCTCGATATAGCGAACTACAAATTCCGCTGAGCGATCCTGTACCGCGCGAACCGCACCCTGGCGACCATTGTAGAAGCCCATTACGCGCACAACAAGCTCGATCTTTTCGTTTCTTCGCATCGGCTTGCCCTCGGTGGCGCGCTGCTCACGAATTTTCGCCAGGAGATCGTTTAGGTACATGCTGGTAACCTGATGCCCGTTATCGGTTGACCCGTCGCCTCGAAAGCCGCGGTCCCCACCCTTCAGACCTCGATTACCCGCTGTATAAGTCGTGAGAAGACGCTTGCCGTCGTAGTCGTAGGCTACCGCGTAGGTGTTTCGGCGCCGTGAAACCAAATACAGAAAAACCATATCGCGATGGTATTTTGGCATCTCTCCCCACAATTCTAGCTGTGAGTAATTAACAATCGACGAGTCTACCGCTTCAGTGGTAGATTTATCCTTCACAAGTGAGTAGCCGTACCGATCCTTGAAGTAATCCTCGCCGAGGACGCGATCCGGCAGAACGCCCTTGGACGGTTCATTTGGCTCTCGATCCAGAATTGTCTGAGTGGGCTCTTTTTGATGAAGCCGATCGCGCTCCTGTTCATACCATTCGAGTTCATTAAAGCCACGCTTCGAGTTGAAGCTATCCTGCTCGATCAGTTGTTTCATATCCTCCGCGATGCTCTCCCGCGTTGTGCGCATGAGGCTCGCTTGAAGGTCCTGCTGTGGCAGCCGTGGGTGAATTCCGGAGCTGCGAACCTCCCCAGACGCATCTGGCGCGCTACGCAGGACCTCATCGTTCGCCGTGCGAATGAGGAACTCCGAGAAGTATTGCTGCCCACCTTGCTGAGGCTTCAGTAAGTTCGGAACACGGCGATACTTGTCAGGAAACATACTTGCACGCGGGCGCGGCTTGCCTCGACGTAAAAGCACCAACGTCTGCCTTTGCATCTTTTCAGAAGTGAGAAGTGTACGACTCAAAGCACAGGTTTCACCTCGTGATTTTCTTTGCATTGTCATGAAAGAGGGAAAAAGGAAGAAAAGAATCAATAAGAAAGTGAAAATAATCCATAAAAGAAAGCCTTAGAAGAGGGCAAGGACTTGTAATATGTTATATCAAATAATGAATCGAGCATGAAAAAGGGGATGGGGAGGGAGAACACCTGAAGTGTCTTACGGTGATGACAAATGTGTTCCTTCGAACTCCTTGCGATGCATTTCATTTGCTTCATATACCACGGAGGGTGTATTTATCGCCGCTCTTTAACAGCACTCCGAATTCGTTTAGCTGATGCAGCATTGCATTTGCATCTCGGCAGCCTGCCTCCTCGCAGGCCTGGATAATGGTGCTGTGCGATAGCCGGTTCACTCCACCACCACGAATGATCGCCTCCTTCAGCAAATCAATGACCACCTCGCGTTGCGTACTCTTCTTCCCTTTCCCCCCAGGCAAGCCGCTAAGGGGAGAGGACGACGCTGCGGACGAGCCTGATCCCGCCGCAGCGAAGCTGCGAAGGCAGTCCTGCACAAGACTCACGGCGTACTCCGCGTCCTCGCGACTGACCTCAGTTCGAAGCTCCACCTTCGCCCGGGCCTCAGCGAGCCGCACGAGGGCTTGTAGGTAGCGTGGTGTGATGAGCCCCTCACGGTGGTCGCTTCTCCCCACCACGGACGGCAAGCTACTCCGCCCCTCTCCCGCTCCCGCTGCTGCGCTTCGCTCGGCGAGGTAATGAGCCTTGAGGGCCGCCAGCGCGTCGGGCGAGAGCGTCGGCTGGCGTTGTGAGCGGCAGAAGAGGATAAACTGGCGCACCAAGTTGTGTGGAAGCACCGCCACCCCACCGCAGCGGTAAGGCGCACCGGTGGGGCCCTCACGCCCTACTCTTTCCTTTTCTTCCCTCCCTTCACCACCACGACCGCCGCGGCGATGCAAGTTGAGGACGTGGTTGGAGAGCCCGTTATTCCAGTCCTCAGACTGCTCAAGCGGAACCACGGCTCCTACCCCGCTGGGGTGGGCGCCCGACCCACCATTCAACTCCCGTCTATCCTGCAAACACACCACCAAATCAAACCGACTGAGCAGCGCGGGCGAGAGGTTTACGTTCGCCATGATCGGCTTGGTTAAATCAAAGCGGCCGCCGATGGGGTTACCGGCCGCGAGGATAGAGGTGTGCACAGGCATCGAGAAGACCATCCCCGCCTTGGCGATGCTCACGCTCTCCTGCTCCATGACCTCAAGCAGCGCCTTGTGCTCCGCAGAGGCTTTGTCGATCTCGTCGATGCAGGTGACCCCACCATCACCGTGGACGACAGCCCCCGCCTCGAAGGTCGCCCCCCCCGTGATCGGATCCCGCACGAGCGTCATCGTCAGCCCGCAGGAGGAAGAGGTATGCGCGCAGACAAAGGCGCTCCGCGGCGCGATCGCGCAGGCAGCCCGAAGGAGCTGTGATTTCCCCATTCCAGGGTCCCCAAGGAGCAGGACGTGGATTCCGCTCCGGCAGCCCACCTTGTTGTTCGGCGAACCCCCCACAATCGCGAGCAGGATCGCCTCCTTTTCGCGCTGGAGGCCGTAGAGGGAGGGGGCGACGGAGGCTGTCAGGCGGGCGAACCACTGGGGGTGGCGCGCCATCTCGTAGTAGCGGGCGCACTCGTCCGGCGACCACCAACTGCCCGTCTCCATCCCCCATCGCGGCGAGGAAGGCGAGGACGACGACGACGCGTTATACGCGGGAGAAGAACCCACCTCCTTCCACCACATATTCTTTGCCGCCACGATCGAGCGCGCGCGAATGCAGATGTGCTGCACCCCACCCCACGCCGAGCTCGCACGGCGAAGCTCGCCTCGGTAGGTGTGCAGGATCCCGCACACGCGGACCGTATCCCCGACCGTCGTCAAATCCAACAACGGATGGCGTAGCTCCACCTCGACCACCTTATACGCGCCCCCGCCCGTCAACTCCTTCGCGCTCGACTCCGAAGAGGAGGATTGGCGCTGGTCGTCAAAGAAGTCCGTGTGCTCCTGCACCTTCAAGAACTGCACCTCCTCGCAGACGGCGCGCTCGGGCATTGGAACCCACTTGTAGCCCCGGCACCGCGTCTTCCCGCCGCAGGCGCCGGGGTAGACGAGCAGGCCATCCTCCGTCGGGGCCTCCTGCATCGCGCCACAGAGCCCGCAGCGGTAGGTCATCCGCACGCAGGTGATGCGCGGCGGGCTCATCCGGATGACGGTGCCTTTCAGCGTGAGCAGCCGCCCCAGCTGCGCGGCCCCGAGCTGGTCGAAGGCGATCAGCTGCCCCGGGTCCCCGAGCACGCCGCAGCTCACCCGCCTCCGCCGTGGATCGGCCGCGCCAGGGCCCTTCTCCCCGCGAGAGCCCCCGCCCTCGCGCCGGGCGCCGTTCCCCGTCCGACCCTCGCCCCCCCCTCCCCCACGGCGGTGCACGACAAGCGCCACGAAGAACTCCAGGAGGGGGAGGACGATGTGCGGCTGCTGGCAGAGCAGAGAGGCCATTTCGCGCGATAGCGACGGCGCGGGGGGGGCGCCCTCGTCCGCGGAGCCCTCGCCGAGCGCAATATAGAAGACGTGCGTGGCCGGGACGGAGCCGCAGTTGCTATCGGGATCCGCCGCGGCGGCCGCGCGCCCGGGATTCGAAGACTCTTCCTCCTCCTCCGCCTCCGTCTCGTTGGTGCTCGGCGCGGGTTCGCTGGGGTTGGGCGCGGTGGACGCGATCGACAGTCCCGGGGGTCCCACAGGGATCAGCCTTACCTGATTTAGGACGGGAAAGAAAAGCTGCCAGATCTCGTCCACGACCGGATCCGTGTAGTCGACTAGGGTCGAGGGGGCGCCTGATGGGGTGCTACCGGTGCCCTGCAGAGCACCGCAGTAGCTCTCCCAGAGCTCATGCACAATCGCTGACTCAGCGCCGGCTTGCTCCTTCATCGATGCGCCAGCCCCGTTATCAACGATATCGTGGGAGAGGGATAGCTGGGGTTTATTGTAGTTTATTTCTCTTGGCACAAGGGTTTGACGCAGGGGGGGGAAACGAAAAAGAGGGAGATACGAAACTTCACTACTAAAAAGTTAGTCTGCCATGCGGGAAAATATCTTTTAATAATGTTTAGTTCGGCAATTACTTTTTAAATCATATTGTATTCGTTATTTAATGTCTCGAAGCAATAATTTATGTTTTAATAAATGTTAAACCTCGAATGAAGACTAGGATATTTTCCTCGAGTGACGTTTTAAAGAAGCACCTGCTTAAGGTTCCGAATGAAAATATAAATATATTTATATGAGCACATATATGATAAAAAGAATCAAAGTTCATTTTTTCGTTCTCTTTACCCCTTTTATTTTCATTTTGTGAGAGCGAGGCAGTTACAGAAGCTTCTTTTCGCTTAGACATTTAACTAAGCTACCATCCAGCATCATCTGCTTAATCACATCATAGCCACCAAGAAGCATTCCATCAACGTAAACTTGAGGGTAGGTTGGCCAGTCACTATACTTTTTTAAGCCCTCGCAGACTTCGTCATCCTGTAGTATGTTAAAATAGACGTACTCAAGACCAAGCTGGTTTACAATATCTATAAGCCGCACCGTAAAGCGGCAACGGGGCTCCTCCGGGGTACCCGTTATGAAAAGGACGACGCGATCGTTGTTGATAATTTTGTACAGATCATCGGCTAAATCTTTGCTGACATCTGACGGAGCGAGTAGAGAGGGGCTATGGTGGAGCATTTGACGCTGTATTGCACAGCCAAAACATGCCCGGTGCATAAGCGAAGCCAATGGTACTACAGATAAACGACGAAACATTGCAAAGTTAATCCTAAAAAACAAACAAACTATATATATATATATTTATTTATTTATTTGTTTATATGTAAAAATTTACTTATTAAAGGTTAAGATGAATATAAAGGTACAAAGCTGTTTTTTAGAAATTTAGTTTACACGTTGTTGTTGCTGTTGTTTTTGGGGGTGAGGAAGGGAGGAGAAAAGAACAGAGAAAAGGAGGCTTTTTCAAGGCTTAGAATAATCGTAATAATGGAGAAATAAGATGAAGCAATGCGGTCCCAATAATTTCAAGCAGGAGAGCTGTAAAGCGTGAACTTCCCCGCACTACATCATAAGCGAAGGCATTTGCGTAGTTTTTGTCCTCTAAGAGCTGTATATAAGGTTCAAGACACCTTCATAATAAATCATTGACTTTAAAACGCCCCCCTCCATTCCTGATGGCTTCGCTGCATCCCATAGGAATGAGAAAGAGTTCCCCATGGAGTTCGCTGTGTGTGTTATAAGTGAAGGACGGTGATAAGCCCACGTCTGCCCACCAAAATCTCTTTGCACCGTGTGCAGCTCAAGCATAGAAGAGAGTGCATGCGCCTGACCCCACCCTTCTTCATTGTTTTTGTGACCGTAGCCTTTGCGTTGGGGTAAAGTTGCAAAGGCAAAGCCATCCGATCCCAACGACTCCGCAAACGCCAGTGAACTCGGGCACTCCTCGAGCGAGTCATCGGCTGCAAGGACAAATTCGCCCTCTTTTCGACCCTCGTCAGTCGTTCCTTGGTGATTTCCTTGACCACCGTCCTTGAATCCATCGGCAGCCTCGTGCGCGATGTCGTGCGTGGGCTCGGCCTCGGCCTCTCCTTTCCAGCCCGCGCCGTCCTCGCCGGACCCCCCCTCACGGCCCGCCCCCACACGCCTCCACCACACCGGCGAGCACGGCCACCGCTCATCGTAGCAGGCCCACCACCAGCAGCCCGCCCCCCGCGGCCCCGCGCCGTCCCTTCGTAGGGCGAGGGTGTAGAAATGCGGCGCCCCCGCCCGGACCCCGCCCACGGGGGCCTGCAGCTCCCCTCGCAGAAAGCACGCCGTGCGCCAGTGGACGGGCGGCCCGCCGGCGGCCGCGCGCTGGAAGGGGAAGGCGGCGATCCGGCGCAGCGTGGCGGCCTCGTGGAGGCTCGCCTCGCTCGTGAAGGCGGCGCCGACGCGCTCGCCCCCCCC
>MJCC01000004.1:579528-595965 GCA_001766655.1 Phytomonas francai
GGCCCCGCGCGGAGCGGACTCCGCCGGCCCGGCCGCCACGCCGCGCGCAGGGCGACCCCCCCGTCCCCCCCCCCGGGAATCGCTCGCAGGCTGAAGAAGAGGCCGTGGGGGACGCGCGCGGCGGGGGTGGGGCCCGCGAGCAGGAGCCCGGCCGCGTTCACGCCCGCGGCCACCGCCGCCTCCCGGCGCTCCCGCCGGACGATCGCGCGGAAGCGCGCGAGGTCGGCGCGCTGGAGGTCGTCGGCCTCGTCGTCGGCGGCCTCGTCGTCGGCGTCGGAGGCCTCGCCGAGCTCGTACTGCGCGCGGAGCGCGACCATCTCGGGGTCGTCGTCGAGGGCCGCCTCCTCGGCCTCCTCGAGCGGCGCGTCCTCGTCGTCGAGGACGCCGCCGGGCGCCTCGCGCGTCGCCAGCAGACGCAGACGCTGCGTGTCGTCGTAAAAGGCGGCGGAGCAGATGTCGTGCGCGCGGTAGACCATCGCGTCCGCTCGCTTGATCCGGTCAGGGCGCCTTCGCTAGCCACACACGTAACCTTCAGGAATCGCCTAGTATCCCTTTCGTGCTGCAAAAAAAAAATCAGAAAAGGTGGAGATAGTCATAGGGTGAAAGTCCAGGGATAGGGATATCCCCCCCGCCCCAAATAAATAAATATATATATATATATATATAAAGACGGACGTGTTCGTAAACCCAAGTCCCTCCCCTGCCCCCGCTCCTTTAAACCACATTGGTTCACAGTAGAGACGCATTGAGGATAGTTTCCTATCGCACACCCACATTCCCTCCAATAATAACAACAACAATAATAATAGTGCATAATCACCATTGCGGTGTCAGAATATTTTTCTTCTTTCCACCTTAAAACAGGAAAACCACTACTAGCGCTAGGCTGGAGGAGGTTGCAGTCGTCGATTAAAATCCCTCCGCATGTTTTCCTTCGAGCTCAGCGTCTCCATTATCTCGAGTCGCTGATCCATCATACGCTGATAGTTGGGATCGTCCTCGATTTCAGTCGTGGCGATCGAAGAGGACGGGCTATACTTTGAGAAAAGCGCAACTTTAAAAAGAAGGGCACCGAAAAAAAAGGTACAAAAAAAATACGCGTTACGACGTACCGCATGAAAGCCGAAGGCCTCTTCATAGGTCGTAAAGGGTTTGTAATAAGCCCTTGGCATTGCGCTAACTCCTTTGATAAAACTTTAAAAGAGGAAAGAAATAGGTTTACCCAATTTCGACCATTGCTTTTTCAACCTCACGCACTTTTTCCGTCTCATATCTCGCCCAGGCGAGATGCCCGTATTTTATTTCTCATGTTTGCACTAAGGGTAAATTTAAGAAGATACAGTCCAAACGTAAGCAAATCCATAAATAAGAAGAATGTAAGGCAAGGTGACTTTTTTTTTTTTTTTGGGGGGGGGGGGGGAGGGGGAGGCGGGGAAGGGAGGAATTACCCTAAAAGGTTAATGGTGTTCTTGAACATTCGACCATTCATTTCTATTATGAATTATCCTTCTCACACCTCATTTTGCTTTCCTCCTGATTTGTCTTGTTAGGATTCTTTTAAAGCATTACCATTTCAGACTTTGAAGGTTTCCCCTATTAAGCATCTCCTCAAATTCCTTTTGTCTGTCGGTGAATACGCAGCGCATCGCATTAGGGCCGACGCGTCCTAGCATATCCACCACGCGTTTTTTAGAAAAAAAAGGCTCCACCGCAGGGGCGTTTTCCATTTCCGCCGTCGAATCAAACGCATGAATCCCATTCTGTTCACGAGAAGGCATGATCAGACCCGGTGCTGGATATTCCTCCAAGTCTGTTTCAGCTAAACTGCCGGTGCGCGGCGCCCCCCTTCTGAATTCTCCATCTTCCTGATCGACCACGTTGGGTTTTGGACTCGTCAAAAACTCTTCAAAAGCACCTTCTACAGAGCGAAGCGTTGCCTCGTGGTTTTGTGGCGTATATGGCGATCGTCGAATCTGCCCGCCGCCGTTTAAACAACCATCCGGGCACGCCATCATCTCAATAAAAGTATAGGAACGGACCGCGGGAAGCTTCTTTTTGAGCCCGCGCACAATATTCTGAATCTGCTGAAATCCATAAGCCACGCAAAAGACCTGCTGAGGGAGCTCAGCGCACTGCACGAGCTGGTGATTTCGATTACGCTTCGTTTCGTAATGAAACGTGGGCGTGGGGGTGCACTTTTCCTCGTCCTCCGGAGTCTCCTTCTTGGTGGCAATACGATGCATTACCTTCTCCATTGCCCGTCGGAGGTAGCCACCGCTCCCTTCAATATGCGCTAGCGTTTCGTTCGTGTTGTTGAACCCCCCTCGACCATCCCCACGATCGTCGGAGAGGGGGCTGATCTCCGAGTCCAACGGGGCTCGCCATGGCAGCGCCTCATCGACCTCCCGCATCCACTCCAAGAGCTCCGTGGTGCTCAAAACGCAGTCCGTATAGGGCACCCACCCCCCCTCCTCGGGAGGCCCACCCCCGCAGTACCCCCCATCCCGCGCGGCCTCCAGCTTCTTGTCGAAGCAGGGCTGAATCGACACGTGGTAGCAGCCCTCGTCGAGACAGCGCTTCACCAGCGAGCCCGCGATCCCCTGCGGGGGGAGAAACGGACTCAGCAAAGAGAGCAGCCCGCCCCCCTGCTTTTCGCAGTAGCAAACCCACCCAGGGCAGGCCGACACGATCAGCGGGAGCCCCGCCCGATTCTTTTCATACCGGTAAAGGTACTCGTCGGCGGTGAGCTCCGCGCTGATCGCGAGGGCCCAGCGGAGGTCCGAAACGAGGATTCGCTGCCCCGGGTCGCGGCGCGCGGCGCGTTTAAAAAAGCCGGCAATGCAGCGCATCGCGTCCAGAACGGGGACGCCCATAAAAGCCGCCAAAGACGCCGCCGAGGCGTCGTGGACGGTCACCAACAGCGCGCGCGGGGCGGCCCCGGGGCGGGGCTCTAACGCCGCCGCGATGAGCTCGCCACGGCTCTGGGATTCGACGAGGACGCTCTCGGCGGTGGTCACGCATCCACTGCAGGCGAGGCAATCCTTCAGGGATATTTTCATCACCTCCACCTTTTGCGGAGGAGAGGGCGAGGGGGCGGGTGGATTCTGCGGATCGGACTGCTGATGCGCCCGCGAGGGCGGGCCATGCCGCGCCACGACCCCGGAGTCCGACGCCTGCACGGCCGCCGGTTTGATGCAGACGGACGAGGGCGCGATGTAGTCCATCCCCGCCAGCGTCAAGGATGGGGAGAAGGCATTAGACATTGCGTTTTATTTATGGGATTGGTATATTTACTTAGGATAATTAGTCTCTCGAAGATACGGCGTGGCCGCAATAAAAGATGTAAATAAGATGTGAAAATCCCCAAGAGGGAAAGAAAACTAGTGAAATTGTATGTAAAGCTTCCCACAAAAGTATAAGACGCTGTTAATACGTGCGAGATATGTGGGGTTGGCCGGAACTTAAAGCACTGAACCTAAAGAGGTGAGGAATAGGTCTTAAGGGGACATTTTTGTATGTAAGAGAAATCACCAATATACATACATATATATATATATATATATATATATATATCAAACATGTCATTTTGACCCTCTAGCTTCAAAGCATTAATAAAAACATAGTACATGTATAAATATGCATGATGTTCACTTATTTAGGTAACATAGCCCTATTAAAAAGATGTTCAGCTTTTAAAAATAAAAAAAACATAATCCTTCTCATTTGTCTAGAAAAAGTTATCTCGAAGGTCAGTTGAATTTTTGGAAAGCATTCATATAAATATATACTAATGACATCCGATCAATCATGAAAATAAAGCGTATAACTACATATACATTTTTCCCCCTGACTAGTCATCTTTTAAAGGATTTTTGCATCCCCTTTCAGTCATGTTTGATCCTACCGATATAAAACAAAATTGGCTTGTCATCAAGATACGGATTATGGTAGGCTAAGAAAAATAAACTTTCCTTTTTAAAGCTGTTCCCGCCCATCGTAATTACCCAGACAACAATTCGAACAGAGAAACAAAGTCAACCTAGTTACGAAAGATGAATATCAATACGATTAATATTTCGAGTCTCCATTACTGTAATAATACCAACAAATGCATTAGAGTACTTTGGAACGAGGCCTTAAAAAGGTTTAGTGTTGAATTGGAAAGACTTTTGAACTCTCATGTTCTGATTGAAATCCGATTTCCATCTCCCTACTTTTCCTATAATTAAACAAGTTGCTGTGCATAAATATTAACACTGAATTCCTGCTTCAGAAGCACCATAACCAAAATAGGTGATAAAGGGGATACAAGAAACACGCACATACTAGAAGCAGCAATTGTCAATGAGAATTTTTTTGTAAATTTACTACTAAAAAGTTAACCTATTTCCAAACCTCACTAGCTATGCGACTAATTTATTCTATTGTGCAAAAATACTATTACAGCACGCCCCCCCCCCCCCCCCTTCCTTTTTTTTTCCCAAATTAGAATATTAATACTTTAAAAACAGTCGTTACATGTCTTAAACCACATTGTTTACCCTCCCTATCACTCTTTACGCGCGCATGCATCCATAGACATAAGGGAAAATCGCACAATTACCAAACGGTCTTACCTCAGTCCCTATAGGCAGTAAATTCTTTACTTTTCACCAAGAAATCTTTTTAGTTTTTGTCTATTCAAACAAAAAAACAAACACTGAAGTCAAGAGTTAGTGCATTTTTGAGCGCATTTCCTTGAAAAAAAAAAAAGGAGTCTTATTATTATTATTATTGGAGAGGCGGGGGAGGGATAGTAAAATTCCAAAATGAATGAAAAAACCCAGTGTAAGCAAAGTCGGGGAAAAAAGATGAGGCAAAACCAATCCTTATCATTTTTCCCGAAAAGTATTCCGTTGTAATGGTAACCTGAGAATGATCAACAATAGAAATTGCAATTTCCTTTAATAGATAGGAAAATATGGAATGGCTGAAAACTTAATGGAAGAGTGTTTTCTTACCGGAATAAATAAAGGTAGATAGGGTAAAAGCTCACAAAACTCACTTTTTCATATTCCAACCCCCTCCGCGTGTGGTTGTTTCTCATGATTTTTTGACGAATTTCACAAACAATTTCTGCTTTTACGCAAATCGCAATTAAAATAGGAAGAGTTAGCAAAAGATAGAGCAAAAATCAGAAAATATGTAAAAGTAGGAAAATAAAAAGAAAATTGACGCGAGAAGTGAGAAGGAGTTTCGTTGACGAAAATATTGTGTTGGTAGGGAACTTCTTAGAGGTGATTTTTTTTTTTTAGAAAGTTCTACATTATTTCATAATTCATGTCCTTTTATGTGCAAACAAAAAGAAAAAAAAATTGCCCTCTCTTGTAAAATAGATAGCCTTAAGACTATAATCAAAGATGAAGGTGACAAATACACGAAGCCAAATCAAATAAAAATCAAACATACCAAAAACAAAACAGAAAGTAGAAGAGTGAGCAAAAAAATAACTAAAGCGGCATGCCGATGCCACCGCTCAACATCGATTCCATACCCCATATGTTTAATTACACTAGAAAAATAAAAATAGAAAACATAGTGGCCCATCGGATGAGATCGTCCATGGCAACTCGGGGGTAAAAAATACTATGCCCTTCGTTCGCTGCTCAAGTGCACATCTCTTCCTTGCTTTGCTTGCTTCACTCAAACATGTTCTGGTTTGGGGAAAGTTTCCCGTGCATCCCATTGACTACATTCCACGAGTTGATTCAAAAAGATCGCTTTCCTTCTTTTTGTACATCTTGTCCACATGGCTTCCATCACCGCTAAGTTGACATTTCACGCCGCTCTCACTTAGATACCCAAGAGGAAACGCTTTCGACTCGGGAGCTAACGTCTTGTTTAACGATAGAGGGTGGGGTGAAGGGAGGAAGCATTCCATCCAAGGTAGTTTGCGTATTATTCCGCCTGTGTTTGTGTGTGTGTGTGTGTAAACATTTCCTATTTCGTAGCCGGTCTATATAATACGGATAGCTATAAGACGCATAATGATAACAAGAGGGTAAAAAAAAGAAAGGGAGGGGGTCTGAAGGCGACGTCAGCGATCCGCGCGGCCTCGCCGGCGGCCTCGGGCCCGGGCTCCGCGGCGGGGGGCTCGGCGGGGGGCTCGTCCTCGAGCCCGCAGCTCTCGCGGCGCCGGCGGTACCACGCGGGGTCGTCGGTGAAGGCGGCGAGGCGCTCGTGGAAGGCAAGGTTCGGCGCGACGCACCGGCGCCGCGCGCGGACGAAGTCGAGGGCCTCGCGGTATCCCCACCCCCCCGCCGCCATCACGTACGCGATGACGATCGTCGCGCTCCGCGAGACGCCGCGGCGGCAGTAGACGAGCACGCGCCCGCCCGCGTCCCGCGCGGCGCGCAAGAACGCAAAGGCGTCGTCGAGGTGTGCGTTGAGGTCGCCGCCGGCGTCGTGGCGGTCGCGCATCGGGACGGCGTGGTAGCGGACCCCCGCCGCGACCCTCTCCTTTTCCGTTTCCTTTTCCCCCTCCCCGAGCTCGCGGGCCGCGTTCAGGACGAAGGCGATGCCGTGCGCGCGCAGCAGCGCCCCGTTCGCCGCGTCGCGCCAGGTCCCGAGGAAGAGGAAGTCGGTGATTTGGCTCAGAGGGTCGCACCACGCCGCGCTGCAGACGCCGTGGTCGGCCCCCCGCCCCCGCTCGACCGCGCCGAGGTCGAAGGCCGGCCCCCGCAGGCCCAGGAGCTTCCGGCGGCAGCGCGAGAGCGGCGGGGAGGCGGGGCCCGGCCGCGAGGGAGGCCTCCCCTCCTCCTTTTCTTCCTCCTCCTCCTCCTCCTCCCCCTTTTCGGCGGGCTTCTTCGTCGGGGGGCTCAGCGTCGCCTCGTCGCCGGACGAGCCCCCGGGCGTCGGCGAGCGCCGGAGCCGCGTCGGCGAGGCGTCGACGAGCCGCGCGTGGCCGAACGCCGCCGCGGCGTCGGTGAGGCTAACAGGGCTGAAAATGATCGCATCCTCGACAAACGCCGGTGGGCCTTCCATTGAATCCCAGATACCACCTCCCCCCCCTCGTCGCGTCGTGTTTCGCCCTCCCCCCTACCGTCAACGCAAGCAACGCGATTCAGCTTCGTGGGCTGCTGTTCCCCCCCCCCTTCTCTCGCTCGCTTGAGAAGAAGAGTAGTTAAAAAAAAAAACGGGACGGGGAAACGAAAACGGGAAAAAATTGCCAGCCGCTTTTCCCGTTTGCTAGGTGCTGATTTTTTTTCCGCAGCCAAGGTGTGAAGGGAAAAATTTTAGAAGAAGAAAACTATAAAATAATAAAAAAGCTTTTCCTTAGGATCTCCGAACGCAATTTAGAAATTTTCGCGATTCAATATTAAAAGGCACTAAAAATTTCGTTGTATCGCCTTTGAATTCTAGACTTTTCCGCTAAATTAATAATAATGAGGGCTACTTCGAAAAGACCGATACTCGCTATTTTTTCGATTACGGTTAAACTAATTTTAATTTTTAGAATCGCTTTTCCCAAAAAGAATGATAGCTTGTTGACGTTTTTGAGTAATTAAATAACGTAATTCTTTGCAATTCAATGAAATCAACTTTGCAAACTTTTTTGGTCGAGGAAATTCTACAAAACTGTAGTGAGAACGCTCCTAATACTCCAAAAAAAAAAAAAAGGTTAATGCGTTTCAAAGCTATGTTTAAAGCGAGAAAGGTAGTTTTTTATCTTTTTTTTTTTAAATAGCTTCGAAGAATTAAAAGGAAAGACAATTTGATGCATTTATCAAGATCATATAAAATGATCCCATTTTTACACGCACACATTGGCAAATAGTTGGAAATTCATTCAATGCGAGACTGAAAGAGTCTCAAAAAAAAAAATCAGTAAACAACCCAGAAAAAATGTATAAACAAAAGTTACACAATTTTAGAATGGGTTCATGTTCCACACTGATTGAGCAGCCTTCCACACTTTTCAGGGTCTGGGAATGGGTATACACATTTAACAAGAAAGCAGAAAAGTCTCGCGATAGTTTCTGAAGGAAGAAGAAATAAGGGGTAAAAGCATATTTTATCAACAAGGAAAAGACAATTTTACCAGTTGGGTATCCTTAATACATGTATACAAAGCAAAGAAACAAGGGCAGGATCTCAATTCAGATCCCCCATCGACAAGTCTTGAGTCTTCACGAAGGAAAAGAAGTGAGGAGAGACGTGTGGAGAGCGCCTTCTTTGTGAACCGCATTTAGATGTTTACCCTTTATCGATTAAGCCCCCTTGTTGCGTTTCGCCTGCTATTCTGCATTTTTCCCCATGACTTTCCAAATCCTGAAATCGGGACGCCGTCGTTGGTAGTCGTCTATGCCCTACGAGAATAGGGTTACCCTCCATGGGAAGGCCGACGCAGCCGGCAAAGGAGGCCGCCACGGATCCCCGCAGACGACGTCCCTCGGCGTTGTCCACCCAATCCGCTGAGAAATCCCCTCGCGAAGAAGCCCCTTCAGCTGACAAACACGTCTGCTCACGTTTCCCTTCCCTCTTTCTTTCTTCTGGAGGCAATTGAGGTGGGTGTGGTGTGCATCGTGCACAGTACGGCGTGGGGTCTGTCGCGTGCTTCGCCTTTCCACACAATGCGCAATACTCTTCTTTTTCTTTTCCTAAAATAGATTGATAGTTCAACATCGTTGGGAAGCTTCCACGACGATAAAGCTGGGACTTTATGGAATCCTGAGGAGCAAATTGATGAAGATGGCGTGCGAACCACGGGGCGGGCTCTCGGCAGCCCTCGCAGAAGGGAAGGTAATAATTAACGCGGGTGCAGCCCACGCAGCACCACGGCCGTGCGGGCTCCCAACAAGACGGCGGAAGCCTTGCTAGGCCGCACCGCGCACACGATTCCACGCCTTCTTCCTCCTCATTACTATCCTCGTTGGGCCTATAATTAGAATTGGCCGTCCTCTTTCCTATCTGCCGTGGAAGGGGGCGATAGTTGCCAGCAGCCTCGCGGACGGGGTGGGAGTGGCCGCACGCGAAGCAGCGCCAGGGTTCATCGGCCTCCGTCTCGAGCAGCGCGCGGGCAATCGCGGGGAGCGCGCTCCCGCACGCCCCACAACTACGCGCTATTTCCTCCACCGTTTCCATTTTATTGTCCGCTTTTCTCCCGTTGGTTTCCTCCTTTACGGGAAGACGGGCATGGCAATTCGGGCAGGCGAGGAGGCGGCCGTAGACGAGGGCGGCGGTATCGCGCGGGTGGGGGCGTCCGCAGTGTGAACAGCCCCCCGCCCTCACCGCGCCGTCGTTCACAGGATCGCGAGGGCTCTCAGAATCGTGAGAAGCGTCGTCGTGGATCGCGTCCGGCATCGCATCGCCATTCGGAATGCGGTTCGCCCCCCAGAGGTCCGCCTCGGCGAGGCGCCCGAGCTGCCGCGCAGCGTGCGCGATCGGGACGGCGTTTTGGCAATCCGGGCATTGATAAATCGCCCCCATGGCCGTTAACCTCGCGCGCGTGGGGTCGAGCGCCCTCGCCTTTCGCGCCGCGTGCGTGCAGGCCCAGCAGTGCGTCCGTGTTGGGTCGTTCATCGCCCCGCAGCCGCACCGCCAGGTGAAATAGCCGCGCACGTAAACCCCCCCCTCGCCTTCCGCATTTCCGCACGACCCACAAACCACCCCCTCCTCAGCCCGCGCACGCCCATCCACCACGTGATAGTGATGACAGCGGCGGCAGCCGGACAACATCGGCGCGGGCGCCGAATACCCCGCCTTCGCCGCCATTTCCCCCCCATCGCTGGGAAGAAAAGCATCACCGCCCCCTCTTTTTCGCGTTTGGATTTCTATTTGGATGATCTCCCCACAATCCGGACAGCTCGCCCACTTCCCGCCGCGATTCGTGGGAAAGAAAACGGCATTCGCAAGATGCCGGTGATCGCAACCAACAGCCCCCTCCTCGTTTGTAGGATAATTCTCGGCGTAAACGCCATCCCGATCCTCCGCGTTGCCACCCTTTCGATTATTAATACGACAATTAGGATAGGCTTTAGACTTTCTCGCCGTCGGCATGGTGGTTTCCGACTTTTTCGCGCGTGAGGGGTGCGCGGCGCCGCAGTTTAGGCAGTGCAAAGTACGCTCCCCGGTGAGGGCGAGGGCCGCGCAGGAGGGGCATTGCCAACACTCCGGGACCAGATGCCGACAAACGCACGCCGCGCAGGCCGTAGGAATCGTAGACGAATCAATAGGAAGCGCCGACAGGCTCTGCGCATCCGCTTTCGCCGCGATTTGCATCGTTTGCGTGGTAAATCCACAGCCGCAGGTCCATCCTTCCGAGCGCGTGAGGGGAAGCGGCGGGGCGGAATCGGACTCGCGGCAAAGGAGCCTCGCGGCGAAAAAGGTCTCCCAGCGATAAATTAACGCCGCGTTCGGGTTCTCGGGATTATCGTTAGCGTCCGCCGCACGAGGAGGCGCCGAGAGCTTGACGAGGCCGAACCACAGCGCCTCCACCGTCCGCGGCGAGAGGCCGAGCGGCCGCGCGATGCGCCAGCCCCAGGAAAAGAGCCCCTCGACGACGCGCGAAAGGTGCCGTGAGGGGATCCGCGCCGCGGCGAGCCTCAAAATCAAACGCCTGCCGAGCGAGAGGAGGGCGTAGCGCGCGGCGAGGCCCGCCCCCGGCCGCGAGGCCAACGCCCCGCTCCACCCCGCCCTCCACGGCTGACGCCCCGAGTGAAGTAAATCCCGCACCTTTCGGCGCGTGATCTCGTAAAAGGGCAGCGAATACGCGCCGTCGTCGCCGTCCGTTTCCCTTTTCCCGTCCTCATCGTCGTTTTCACGCAGAAGAGGCTCCGGGATGCGATCGGGCTTTAGCGGCTCCAGCGCGGCGACCACCGTGCAGACGTCGAAGAGCCCAGCGCTGGCCGCGAAGTGAAGCTGCTCCGCCTTTGCCAGCATCGCCTCCACGGCAGTCCGCTGGACTAACGAGAGAACGCGCGGGAAAAGCCCGTCCTCCGGCGAATAAATAACCGACTCCGCGAACAAACCCGACGGCGAAGCCGCGCAGGCGTCGAGGAAGGCCTCCAGGACCACCCGAGCGGCCTCGGCGAACCGCCTGCCCTCGTCGTTGTCGTTCCGCACCCACACGCAGACGTTCATCAAAATCGAGCACGCCTTCTGAAGGTCGACGAAAAGCCTCTCCGGGAGGGCGGGATCGCGATCGCGGGCGGCGCACTCGAGGAGCTGGCGAAAATGCCAGCAAAAGTACACCAACGCGCCCGCCTTCGTGCTCGCCCACTGCGCCCGCCAGGCCAACCCCGAGGTTCGTCGGCCCGGGATGGACAGAAAATGAAGCCAAAGCGCCTCGTCCTGCAAAAACGCCGTCGTGCAGGGCGACGGCCCCGACCCCGAGGGGCCTTCGGCGCCGTTTGAACGAAAAGCCTCGCGCTCGGCGCGTTGTTGGGCCTTCATGACCCGCACAACGGCCTCCTCGCCCTCCACAATCGCGCGGAAGAGCTCCGCGTAGAGCATGATCGCGTGGTGCGCGTTATAACGCGCCCTCCAGCGCCGGACAAGGACCGGCGGCATCCGTGTGCATTCAATTCGTTCAAAACTCGTCCCTTCCTTTTGCGTTTCGCCCACTTTATTGGATTCCTTTTTCACATTCACAGGAGGGAGGGTGAGGTGCATTTGAAGCTTCTCAGCGTTTCGGTAGAACTCCTTCACCACCTCTAATAATTCCTGATGCGCTTCCTTGAAAGCGTCGGAAGAGCCCGAAAAGGAGGGGTTCGTGCTCAGCGCGAACAATGCATCATGCCACCTCTGGATAATTTCAAGCGGGGAGGAAGAATCCTTTCCCCCCGGAGAACCTAAAGAGGCCTTTCCGCCTTTTCTCTCTTTGCTCCCTCCTTCTTCGGCTTGATTTACACCTGGGCCCCGGATAGTTCGGATAATGGATTGCCAACGCGCGGGAGGGAGGACGCGGAGGTCATCAATCGATCCCGACATCGCGAACGCTCCGAATGAAGTCCCTTCCAAAGAAGTTCCTAAAGATCCCTTCCCAGGGAAAGCACCCTCAACATTCCCGTCTTCCCTTTCGCCAATGAAGTTATCGAAAACGGGGCCCTCTTTGCTCTGCCAAACCCACGGCAGAAGCGTGTGGAAGACGGGGGCGGGGAGGTGGCGGCGGATGCTCGCGTAATCCGCGGCCGTCAACGCCCCGCGTTCGTGGAGGGCGCTGAATATCGGCAGCCATAACGCGCTATTCGCGGCGTTTAAAATACTCCGCGCGGGAGGCTGAACGGCGGGGCGATGTGCCGTATTTAAAATGTTCGAACTCGAGGGCGAGGCGCTTTCGGATCGAGAGATTCCCGAGGGCTCGTTCAAGGCCGGAAAGAGCGCATCCGTCAGCTCGGCCACGAAAAACGAAGTAAAATCGTTGGCATGATTCTCGCCAGGAACGACTGGAGGGGTTTGCGGGGGCGGGGGGGGTTTGACGAAGCGGCGGATCCGACGAGATTCCACCTTGACGCAATTTTGAAGTCGAAAAGGCATAAGCCTCTTGATTGAGGCAGGTCTGTACGGCCGCATGCTTCGCGAAACGGAAACGGCCAAAATCTAAAAATTTTGTGCGTCACTGTTAATCGATGTATCTTTCCCTCTTTATATATACTATTTGGGAAAAAGGAAAATCGCACGGTTAGCGATTGCTATTATTTCACAATGTAAATAAACGATATATATATATATATATGAGTTGTAATCAAGCCGCTTTCGTGTAGAATAAGAAACCTAAAGACTAAAGGGTAATATTGGGCGTAAAAAAATTGCGGAAGAATTTAATCCAAACATTTTGAATCCTTTTATTCCCTTCACGACTTTTCACATTTTTTATTATATTATTTTATTTTATCTTTAACCGTTTGTACAAGCTGTACTTATTCTGTTATTCATTCGCGCTTTGACTACACACACCCAACGCAAAAAATTAAAAGCGCTTATTGAATTCTCGATTTTATTTCTGCCATGCGCACGCTGCTCTAAGCGCTCTACATCACGTAGCTTTGCAAATGAATGAAAAACGCATACACAGAAAGCGCGTCCCCTCTTTTCAAAACCGTGAGATTTATTCAAAGGGCGGAGATTGTAGCTGGTGTTGTTTTTAGTAATCTTGGATGTGAATGCGCTTTGCGGAAGGGTTTAAAGGCCCCAAACCCATCTTCTTTGCCTCTCGCCGCTGCTGCCGCTTGGATTTGACCTTCGTATTCGTCGTAAGCCGCTGCTGACCCCTGCCAGGCGCCATCACCAGCTCCACCACCCCGTCATCGTCGTCAATCCGCAGCTCCACCTCTCCATGTTTGTTCACAAACGTATACGGATCCTCCTCGAGTTGATGATTAGTGTTTTTCTTCCGCCTTTTTTCCACCTTCTTGATCGTCATCCACGCGAGGTTGTTCTCAATGTTGAAGTGCTCATATCGGGTGAAGCTTCGACGAAGCCCTAACGGGCGGGAATAGAATACCGGCAGTGCGCTCATAAGGTCTTGGTTATCCGTTGATCGGTACCCTTCTTTTTCGAAGGTTTCGTTTTCATGTTCGTCGACCTCATCGATATCCGCCCACGCACGCTCGTCCTCGCTATTCCAATCCTCGTAGTCCGCGCTGCTCGTCTCGGCATCGTTGGGCTCCGGAGAAGGCTGAGGAGGCTCCACACTACCCTTATCATCCGCCGCGGAGGGGAGATTTTCCCCCTCCGCCCCCCCCTTCGCCGAGCTTAAAAAGCGTTCGATGGAAAGCGCGGCGGCGTCCGGGTTGTACGTCGGCGGCGGCTCCACGTAAACGAGCTTGCCGTCGACGTATTTCTTCAGCAGCTCCTTCCCGGCGCGCGCGCGGTCCGGGCGGTCGTGCGAGGCCATGTACCCCCGCTGGCGGGCCAGCGCGCCGAGCAGCCGCTCGACCGGCGAATCGCCCTCGGATTCCTCGGCGCGCCCCTCCCCGCCGTCCTCGCCGGGGGCGAGCGAAACGTTGAAGGCGGCCTCGAAGACGCCGCGGGGGAGGCGGTCGCAGATCACCGACGTCGCCCGCTGGACGTCGGTGGCCGTATCCACCGGCAGGATGCCATCGCAGACCATCTGCTCCTTCGTCGAGGCGAAGGAGGGGAAGACGAGGCCCGGCCCATCGCAGAGCCCCACCCGCCGCTCGTTCGGGATCGAGAGCGTCTGGAAGTGCTTTGTCTTGCCCGGGGTCGCGCTCACTAGGGTCTTTTTCGCGCCCAGAATCGCATTCACCGTCGAGGACTTCCCGACGTCGGGGTAGCCCACGAGGCCGACCATCAGCGGGGTCCCCTCCGCCCCCTCCCCCAGCCCGCTCTCCGCCCGAAGCCGCGCGAACTCGTCGAGCAAATCCACCGCCCCTCGGACGGCCCACGGCGGGGTGCCGGCGGCGGCCGACGTCGCGTCCTTCGCTAGCCGCGCGTTTCGCGAGATTTCCTCGGCGGTCGGCGGCGGCGGGGGCTTCTCCCGCGCCGCCGCCTTCGCCCCGTCCACGCGCCGCTTCTCGAGAAGTTCGTACGGATTCGCGACCTCGACGGGGCGCCGGAGCGCCCGCTTCCCACTCCGCCGCGTCTTCACAGCCTTCACAGGGGCGTCCGCGATGGCGTCGGCGGGCTCCTGCCCACCTTCAAGCCGCGTGATATCGCTTTCGAGGTTCGCCTCGTCGTCGTCGTCGTCGTCGTCCTCGTGTTGGGGTGGCCCTTCCACGCCCGACCCTTCCTCCCGCGCCTCGGCCGTCAGCGGCCGCGCGGAGAAGAAGAAAAAGGTGTCGCCTTTCGACTGAAAGTACGCCGCCCAGGCCCTCCGCTGCGTTTCCGTCAGCAAATCTGCCTTATTGAGCAGCAAGACAAGTTTTTTAGGCTGCCCAAGACGATTGGGGATGCCCCGGACGTAGCTCTCAAAGTCCGCGCAGCGGAAGATCAGCGGGTTGCGCGCGTCCAGGATCATCGCCACCACATCCGCGCGCTCCACCACGCGCCAGAGCTGGCGCCAAACCTCCAAATTTTTCTCGTACGGGGTCACCACGACCTTATGCTGCTCCTCCATCCCCGCGATCGAGCGACGCCAGTGGAGAAAGGCCTTTTTCTCCTCCTCCTGGATCGCCGCCGCGGACATCTCGTAGCCCCACGCCGGGCGCTTTGGAATGGTGAGTTGCGCGCTCAGCTCCAACCAATTCCGCGACCCGCTCTCGACGTGCGCCTCGGGGACGATTTTATCTTCCTGGATGACGTGGACTTTGCCGTCAATCACAACCCTCACATTCCTTTCGGCGAAGTAGCCCTCCTCGCGCGCATCGGCGATGGATAAAAAGTTCTCCAAGTCGTTTGTCTCCCAGATCGATTTCAGATTTTCCACGCGGCCGGTCCCGCTTTGTCGAAGATGCTCCGCTTCCAGCGCAGCCTCCCGCTCTGTCTCGATTAAAGTTTTATACTTTTGGCGGTTTTGCACTTGGTTTGCGCGTTTCGTACGCTGCAGGGACTTTCCAAGCGAAGAACTCATTGACAAAGCGGGGCCTGTTAGTTAGGGAAAGGAACAAAATAGAATAATAATAAAAAGGGAAAACAGCAAAATCACCCTATGTGTGAGGTTATTCCTGAAGATGAATACACGGATAGTCTAAACAAATAAACGAGTAGGGAGAAAAAGAAGGAGCCATGTCGAAATGCGGTTGAGATTCCGAGACCATACGTGGGAGGTCCGGAACGATGCAGGACCAGGCCATGCATAGGGAGGGAAAAGAAGTGAATGTGTCAATATTCTTAAAAAAAAGGGAAAATAATGCCTAGACACCCTCCCTCCAACGCCAAAAAAAGACTTATGAGTTACCCAATTCTATTCCTAGCCGACCCTAAAATTAAAATCCAAAAGAAGAAAACGAGCAACCCTCTCACCCCGGGTTAAGCGGCGGCGGCGGCGGCATGCCGCCGTATCCCCCGCCGTGGGGGTGGGGGTGGTAGGGCGGGGCCATATATGCGGGCGCGCTCGCGGCCGTCGGCGGGGCCGCGCGGAGCTCGCCCATGCCGTGCGCGTACGTGCACTCGCCGCCCTTCGCGCACCGCCCCTCGGCGAAGCGCTGGCAGAGCCGGGTCTTGTAGTTCAGCATCGCGTGCGGGGTCGGGAAAGGGGGGCGGAAGGCTTCCCCGCCGCCCCGCTCCCGCTCCCGCTCGCGCGGGCCGTCGGCGTCGGGGCCGGCGTCGGGCGGGGCCGGGGCCGAGGCCGGGGCCGGCGGGGGGTCCGCCGCGCGCGCGAGGAGGGCCTCCGGGCCGCCGGCCTGCCGTGCGCCGTACGCGCGCCAGCTGGCCTCGTCGAAGCCGTAGTTGAAGTAGTCCGCGAGGCGGGCGCCGGGCTCGCGCCAGGGCCGGCGCGCCATCTGCGCGGGGTCGTAGCCGAAGGTCGCGGGGCCGAGGGCGCCGCCGCCCCCCCCC
>MJCC01000004.1:600571-618117 GCA_001766655.1 Phytomonas francai
CCGGGCCTCGGCCTCCACAAGGCGCTCGCGCGCGCGGGCCTCCGCTCGCCGGCGGTCGTCTTCGCAGCGCGCGCGGATTTCGTCCTCGACGAGGGCCGCCTGCCGCTTTTTTTGCGCCTCGTAGAGCCGCGCGCGGCGGAGGGCGGCCTCGGCGGCGACCCCGCGCGCGGCCACCAGCCGCTCCTTTCGACTCCGCTCCGCGCGCTGCTCGGCGAGGAAGCGAAGGGAGACCATTCTGCCGCGTGAGCCGTGCCCTGCGCGGGATACTATCGTCTAAAAGATGTTTAGAATCCTTCGTGAAAGAGGGGGGGGGGGGGGAGAAAAAATTAAAGAAAAGCAAAGAAGGGGAGGAGGGCGGGGTGCCCGCGCATCGTCACGCAGTGCCACCGCGCCGCGCCCAATGCACGCAAAAATAAACCACAAAGGGCAATACGGTTTATGGGGAAGGCGTAGATGTTAGATGGGATTCACTCATGGTAAATTGATTTGCTTTTTGTTTCCTATTTTTATTCACGATATGCAATATTCATCGAAGCAAAGGTTCTACATAGTTCTAAATTGAACTATGTGCTTCGGGACGCGCCTTCTTTGAGTAGCACACAGAAGTGTTGTCCGTGATTTTCAAATATTCTTTTGCAAGCGGTACGGCGAGTTCGCTAACTATTTTAAAAATGTGAGCCTTCAAGGGGGGGCACTTTTCGCACAACTCCTCCATCGAAACCCACAACACCTTCTTAAACTCCCGTCTGGCTTTGATATGCTTGGGAGGGATCACCACAACCTTATCGATAACACTCTGATGCGCGTAAAAGAGTAGAATACGTTGCTCTTGTCCAATAACATTCTTATAATTGCGCCTCAAGCCCTTTGATTTATACCGGAAGACCTTCGGATCGCCGTTTGGTGGCTGAATCTCCTGTACGAAATGCACATCCTGTGGTGTGAGACCGATTTCTTCGTAGATCTCTCGCAGCCCCGCATCTACGATATTGTTCACCTCATTTGCTTCAATACCACCCTGCACGCATTGATATTGTCCGTTATCGTTACGAACGCAACCTAGAAATTCTACATTATCGTTGAAAATGTAGCAGCACACATTTTTGCGGTACATTTTTGGAATGTTGTTTGCTTTGCTCATCCGTATATACCACTGAAAAAAAAAAAAGAAGGAGAAATAAGCGAATAGAAAATGTTAAAGTCATATACAAATTCCCTTTTTTGGAAAAAATATCCCATATACCAACTTGAATAATAATAATAATAATAATAATATATATATATAGCCTTAGATGTCTTATATCGGCTGTAGGTAGCGGGAATCGCTGGGACTTCATGAATGGTATCCAAAAGAGAAAGGGAGAGACTTTACCGCACCCATGGATTGTTTTAGGACTCCTCCTCGGGTTCGCCGTTAAAGGCACGGTAGTACTTCCGCCGGTAGTCGTAGCCTTCGATGAGCTGCATCGCTTGCGGGCTCGGCTCCCCGCTCTTCGAGGCCGCGATCGCGATGACCTCTTTAAAGCGCTTCTGTGGGAATTCCCTGACGGCGTTGCCCTCGTTCCGGGGAAGCCAGCGCGCGTAGGTCTGCGCGGGGTTCTTCCGGGCCCAGGGCACCAACAACTTCGCCTCCGCGAGCTGCTCGAGGATGAAATCGGCGTAGGGCTCGCAGTCAGTGAAGGTGACGAGCCCCCGCGGGTCCGCGGCGTCGGCGCGCGCGCGCAAAATCCGGTGCGCGGCGCAGAGAAAATCGCAGGTGAGGAGCCGCTGGTGGCTGTTTTTTTCGCACCAAAAAGGCGTGGGCGCGGGGGCCACCACGACATCCCCGCACCCCGCCGGGAGCAGGCGAAGGCAGGCGAAGATCGCCTCGCCGCGCAAAAACGAAACGCGGGGCGAAAAGCGCGGGAGCAGCCTCGCCGCGGCGCCCGCGAGCGCGCGCAGGGAGCGGTCGACGACCAGGAAGACGTGCGCGTCGTCGGCGGCGAGCTGGCGCTCGAGGTAGGCCGCGCTTTTGCATCCGACGACGACGACGCGCCGCGCGGGGGCCGCGGCCCAGGGCGCGAGAAACCCCCCGCGGAAGGCCTCCAAAAAGGGGCCGTCCGACATCGCCGCGCGGAGTTGCCCGCGGTGCGCGCCGCCGGTCGGCGGGAGCGAAATCACGCGGTAGGCGGGGAAGTAAACGCCGGCGTCGTCGGCGTAGGTCGGCGCCGTCGTGCAGGCGCGCGCGGCGTTCCGGCGGACGGCCGCCGCGTGGTCGTGGATCAGCTCGCGGAGCAGCCCCCGCTGCTCCTCGGCGGACTTACCGGCGTGGGAGATGAGCGCGAGGGAGGGGGGGGCTGCTCTGAAAACAAAAGAAGGGAACATTTTCCGCAAAGACGATTCTTTACCAAGGACCGAAAATCCATGGATGGCTAGTTTGGGGGGGTGGGGAACTGGGAAAGAAAGACGCAAGAATACCGAGAATAAGTGCAGTGCTCTGTCCTTTTTACAATATTTCAGGTCAGATTAAGAGTTTAAGAATTAGATAAATAGTCAAACTATTCCAAATTATAAGCGCAACTAGAGAATTGACGAGGCTTCAGGGAATTTTTACCATTCGGTAAAAAAGAGGAAGGAGAAGGGAAAAGATATGTATATATGCCTGTATGAATAACGCACGGCACTAACTCGAATATTTGAGTTTTTGTCCTGTCCTCGATAACCTCAAGAATCTAAGGGATTCCGTACGGGCATGCATCGAGCTCTTGCCCATTCTACAGACTCCTCATCTGACATTTCAAGGAGCATTTTGGCCTGTTTTCGCTGCAGTTCCGCCCCTCTGGCGTAGCGCGCTCTGTAGTAGCGACTCGCACGCTGTGCAAGAAAATACTGCGCCTTTGCATCCTTGCATGCATTCGGAAGCTGTTCTAGTAATAATCTTACCTCATCCCGACGAGAAATATCCTTCACGGGGATAATTTGATCTATTGTTTTTGACAGTGGAGCGACCTTAGGGATTGAAATCGGCTGGTGGTCGAAAGGGGTCTGCACAAAGTAGCTCACTCTCCGAAGGCACACCAAACGAAACATAGTTCATAACCTTTTTTTTTTTGCATTAATAGGATAGGAAAAATACATAAAGGTGAAAATAAATAAAGATTCTCTAAAGGAACGTAATCACTCATGCACGTCTCTACTAATGAAAATAGCGATGGTGGTCATAATAGTAGTAAACGCATGTACCTTGCGCTTACTGAACACCAATAAATCAATTCTCACGACTCCATTCAGGTATGCCTCGCACCCCCTCTCCCTGACGCAGCTTAAGACCTTTTAAAATTTTTAGTTAATAAATGGCTATCATATCATCCCAAATCTTCCTAATACACATATTGCGGCCTTAATAAGTCAAAAAAAAATCAGAGTATAAACCTCCCGTATTGTGGGTAAATTTTTATTCGTATCCCCAAACGACTACGTATCGATAATACAAACAAACAAACAAACAGAGAAAAAACAAAAGCGATAATAAAGGTTTTCTTTACTAAAGCGAATGAGCGAGTGGTATTTTTTTGCCACGCATAAATAGATACATGTAGAGGCAACGCCGTGCCATTCTTTCTGGGTGGTGTTAATAAGAAAAATATAAACGTTGATTTCAAGCTGAAGAGTTGGTTTTACCTTGCCTTTATTACACACACAAGATGTAGACGACCATTGAAGAGGAAGATAGTAAAAGAGTATCAAATTACGATATGGTCATCCTAAAACTCAAACCCCAAGAGATATACAGGAGCTTGCCCGCGCTTTAACCAATTTCCTTCACCTATTTTCCCATCAAGAAGTACTGCGCACCGCATTCTCCATAGTGAAATGAATGGAGATAAGAATTTTATTATCAATTTATTCAGTACATAATTTTTAAAGTTACTGTGTGAACTTCTCTTCAACATTCGAAAAAAAAGGGGGCGGAAGAGTCAAGAAACAAAAGAACCGAAAAAAAAAAAAGAAGCATCATCAAAAAATTCCATGTCTCTTCCCCCCTATTGCTTATGCTTTAAGTAAAAAAAAAAAAAGGAATTAAACAATTAGGCATGAAAAGGATAATCTGGGGGTTGCACAATTAAAAGATTCCAGTGTAGAGTTGAGGCATGAAAAAGGAAAAATCAAAGTGGAAAACTTTATCATATATATATATATATATATATATATATGGATAGGAAAACCAGATTATAATGCTTTCCCTTCTTCACAGTTAAAGTCCCAGTTAGCTTTTTTTTATTTCTAAAATATCCATTCTCTTTTTCGCCTTCCTCATATGGACAATATCCACGCCAGCTCGCTAGATAGTTGCTACATTTTCTCCTTTTTAATTTATTCTTTCCCATATACATAGATATACACACATACACACACACACACACACACATAGATATATAGATATCTATACGTATGGTTCGATCGATTCACACCCTTTTCGCCTTTCCTACAACCGCTTCAGCCGTGGGGCGACGAAGCCCGGGATGCTTTTGGACAACCCCCGCGGGGACACTGGTGCCTTGACCTCCTTCGCCTCCCCCCGCTGCGGCTTTTTAATCGCCATCCGAATCTTGCCGTTGTGGACTAAAATGCACCCCGCGCCGTTCTGGTGGCCGGCGTAGTCGGAGGTGGAGAAAATCGTAACCACGCGCGCGTTGTCGGAGAGCCGGAGGCCGTCCGCCTTCTCCTGGTGCGCGCGGAAGATGTACTGGTAGTTGTACCGCTCGCAGAACATATCGACGGCGCGGGAGCCGAAGGTTTTGATGTCCGGCCCGCGGGGGTTCGGCCCGAAGCCGTACCGGTCGAGCTGCTGCTCCGGCGGCGCGGGGTCGGACCAGAGGAGGTCGTTGACGATCATCCGCTGCGCCGCGTTGTTCGGGTCCGCGCACTGGACGACGGGGATGCGGGGGAAGGAGGGGTCCGCGATCACCTCCAGCCGCTTGTCCTCGCCGCCGGAGTACTGCGGGAGGCCGCCGTGCACGCAGAAGATCCGCTTGTCGATGTCCGCGATGACCGGGAGGAACTGGAAGACCTCGTTGACCGCGACCCAGACGTTGACGCCGCGCTCGCGGCCGAACTTGTCGAGGCACTGGTACTTGAACGAGCTATAGCCGTAGACGTCCATGTCCCCGTTCACCTCCGGCGACTCGTGGTTTCCGCGGAGGAGGGTCACCTTCGACGGGTTGATCACCTTGAGCGCGAGGAGGTACATCACGCACTCGAGCGAGAACGCCCCGCGGTCGACGTAGTCGCCGAGGAAGAGCAGGTGCTGCGTGGTGTACTTGAGCATCACGTCGTCAAAGGCGATCACCTTCTCGAGGAAGTACGCCATGTCGACAAAGTTGCCGTGGATGTCGCCAAAGACGACGATCGGGGAGCGGAGGTGGACGAAGAGCGGCTCCTTCGCGACGACCTCGCGGCACATATTGCAGACCGCAATGACGAGCTTGCCGAACTCGGCGAGGTTGTCGTAGGCGAAGCTGTGGTAGCCGGGCTTCGCCGCGCGGCGGATGGCCTCGATCAGCCGCGCCGGGTCCACCGCGGGCTGCGTCGGCGAGTTCATGAACCCCCGCATGTCCTGGAGCTGCATCATCGTGCTGTGGCTCGCGACGGCGTCGTCGAGGACGCGGCCCTGGCGGAGCGCGGGGGCCGCCCCCGCGCGCGGCGTGTCCGGCTCCGCCACCCCTTTTTGGCCCACCGCATTCTGCAGGAGGTCGACGATGGTGACCGTGTGCGGCAGGCTCACGCCGTCGTCCTCGCAGAGCAAAATGTTCTGCGAGAAGAGGTACTTCTCGGCGGGGCTCGGGCCCGCGGCGGCGCCGCTGAGGGTCCCGCCGGCGGCCTCCTCGCGCCGCCGGTCCTCGCGCCGCCGCGCGTGGAAGGCGGGCTCGACCAGGATCAGCGACTCGAGCATGCGCAGGCGCTCCTCGACGCGGAAGACCATCGAGGCGATCGCCGGCAGCGCGTCCGGCGGCACGTGCGCGAGCCAGGCCGCGAACTCCGTCGCCGTCAGCTTCGCGTTGCTCACGCAGTCGTAGTTGGTGTTGTTCCGCCCGCTCCGGATCTCGTCGGTGGTCAGCAGGTCGAGCTCGACCGACCAGTCCTGCTTGAGCATGCGGATCCGGCCGACCTTGTAGAGCGCCCGCCCGTCCTGCGAGTCCTCGACGCGGCAGCGCACGAAGAACCCCGAGACGAGCGGGAAGAGCCGCGAGCGGATTTTGTGGTGCCACTCCGACAGCTTCTCCCGGTTAATCGTGACGCCCTGGATCATGTCGAGCGTGATGAGGGTCTCGGAGTGGAAGGACGGGCTCGCGGCCCCCGGCGGGAGCTCCACGGCCGGGCTCTGCGGCGACGGCGGGATCACCGGCGGATCCATCCCCCGCACCCGCGTCCTCGCGCGAAAGCGATCAATCGACGGGCCGCCCAGTCCTGGCGGCGAATCCGAGTGCCGCGGGGCCGATATCGATATGGGTATAGCTCGATATCGATTGGGCGAGAAAACTAAACGCCCAAGCAGATCGTTATACTTGGTTAGGAGCCAATAAATCAAAAAATACGAATAGCAACGAAAACACTAACAACAATACTATGTCTACCTTTATCCTAGAACGGAAAGATAATGCACAGAAAGAGTGGGCGTCGTGTAAGGGAATAAATATGACTCTCTGAAAAATCCACACACACACACACACACACACACACACACACACACGAAAAAAAAAAAAAAAAGAAGAGCCAACACGGAGGAGTGGTAAATGTCGAATTCTTTCCACCTTTCCCGTAAAGTCAAATGATTTCATCACGTCTAGGGAATCAACAAGAGAACATACATAACTGAACGATGCACACACACACACACACACTAATTTACATGGTTAAACGCGTTGTGCACATCGCGACGAACCAAACGATTCACTTCCTCATTTTTCGTTGTTGCTTTTTTAGAAAGGAAACCTCTCAAGCTACGCTTGGTTTCAAACGCCTAAGTTTTCTGGCGGCGGCGGCCTCTTTTGCACGCTGCGCCTCCTGTTCCTCTAAATTCTGAACGTACTCGTTGATACGCGCCAAAATCCCCCCTTCATCATCGTTCTCTAGAGTTCCCTCGTTGCCCATCTCAACGTGCACCCCGTCTGACTCCCCAACCGCCAAGCTAAGCCGCCACCGCAGCTCCGGCGAGGCGACGCAGTTTACGATGTTTAAAGAGCAAAGCGACTTTGTCGTGCGCACAAGCTCCTCCACGCTCTTCACCGCCTTACCCCCGAAGGTATTCCGTCTCGCGTGCACCACGAGCAGATTTGTGTTATTCAGCATCGCATTTATGAGCTGGAAGGAGCCCTTTTCTCCGATCTCGTTATCCGAGACATTCAGACGATTCAGCGTCGGCAGATTCGCGGCGATCATGCGCGCGACTTCCTTTGCCCCCTCATCGCCGATCATGTTATCGGCGAGGTTCAGCGTGCGCAAGACGCACGTCGAGGTTGTCAAGGCCTGCGAAATCGCCTGCGCGCCGCGCACCCCCAGCGTATTCGACGAAACGTCCAGCTCGAGGATAAAATCGTTGTCGGTGAGCAGCGAGGCGATCGCGGCGGCGCCGCGGGGGCCGATGTCGTTTCGGTGGAGGTTCAGCCTGCACTGGCCCTTCCCGCCGTGCAGGCGGAGCGCCTCGCAGAGGTGCACGACCCCCTCATCCCCCAGCTGGTTCGCGTGCAGGACGAAATTGCAGAGGGGGTTATGCTGAAAGCACCGCGGCAGGTTCCGCGTCCCCTTCGGCCCCACCCGATTCCAGCCGAGGTTGATCGTGGAAAAGCCGTGGTGGCTGACGGCGGCGTTGCTGAAGGCGAGCAGGGTGTCGTCCCCGCACTCATTTCCCAACAAAATCAGCGTCGACAGCGTCCGATTCCACTGCCCGGGCTGCCCCGTCGGCGAGACGTTCGGCAAAAAGGCCGAGGCCAGCGCAATCCCACCGATGTCCGCAATCCCGTTCTGCGAGAGATCTAGCGTTTGGATGGATACGTTCACGCGGAGGAGGTCCGCGAGCGCGATGGCGCCCTCATCACCTAGGGAATTCTGTGCAAGGTTTATGTAGTGTAATGTGTGGTTCTTTGCGAGCGCCGTGGATAGGATCAAGCCCCCGCGCGCGGAGAGACTACGACCCGCCAAATCCAGTTTCTGCTGCTGAAATAGCGAACGCCACTTTTTTCTGGAGTAGAATTTGGTGAAGGGCTCCTCTTTCGTTCCAGGGTAGGGAATCTTTTCCTTCTTGGGCTTTGATGGCATCTAAGCAAAATCAATATACGATATATCTATATATATCAGGTAAAGAGTGAGTTGAGGAAGGGGAGCGAAAAGTTTTCTGCCCCGAACAAAAGTACCAGACGAGGTACAAACAATGCCTTTCCTTTTCTATTCGGAGAGTTCCTCCTTCACTTTTGTTGATCCCTAAAACAATACATATGTAGATGAGAATTTAAAGGGAGGAGCGCACACGTGCCAAAATCACTCAAATGGTTTTTAATGTTTGAAATTCATTTTTATTGAAAAGTGAATGTCAAGCCCGGTACTAGACATTAATTATTCTGCGCCAACGTATCAGCTCCTTTCCCGATCTTTAACCACAGGAAACCGAAATGGTATTATTAGTCTTACTCGCAATTAGAAACCACATATGAAATCATCACTCAGGTGAAAGTAGAGAAAGACCAATAAACTCTTTCTGCCTGTCAACCCTAGTGCAATACTGCCATTCATATGAGAAATATTTTTCGTTTTTTTTTTTGGAGGGGGGGGGACTATGTGGATTGCTCATTGCCGAAGTGCTTCAAGAAAAGTCTCTTTAGAAACAGTTTGCTTCTTTTCATTCACCTTATCCGCGGTTAGGTATTTCAAATCCACATCGATCGCCGAGCTCGCGCGGCGAGCCTGCGCGAGGGAGTTAAAAAGCCGCACTACGCCCATTGTAGCGATCGTACGAAGCCGATATTCGTAATCATGGCGATTTTGATGCTGTAAAAGGCGATTATGCCCTTGGCTTTTGACGGCTCGATGTAAAATTTTGAGGCCGACTGCCTCCGCCGTCGTGCGCTGCGGCGCTACCGGTTCCTCAGGTACGAACTTTTCCTTTGTTTTACCAATAATCTCGATTGCAGCCTTCCCCACAGGTTTCTTCTGCACCCCCTCTTTAGGTTCTGGTGCCTTTGCAGATTTAATTTCCTCTGAGCCATTTATAAGCTCGGCTAAGCGATTGTGCAAGGCATCTTCTGGGAGTTTGGGGCTTCGCTTAACTAGGGAAGTCACCTTACTTCTCTTAACCTTTAGAGAGCTCCTGTTCTTTTTGGGTTTGCTCAGCTTTCCAACATCACCACGAAACTTTCCGGCCATTATAAACGATTTTTTGCGCTTTAACTGTAAAATAATTAAGCAAATAGTACCAATAATAAAAAAAGGGAGAAAACCCTTACATTTTTTAATTTAGAGGATAATAATAGGTCAAAAACGTCTTGTCATCACCATTTTTTTACTCTCAATGCCTTTCAATGACAAATCTCAGGGACGAGAGATGAAGTGCGTATAAACAATTATTAAATGCTTATTATGTATTTAACGCATCCAAAGGAAGGTGTTTGAACTGTGTGCTGTGCGTTTTAGCATAGCTTTAGATTTTAACTAAGATATTCTAGTTTCTTCTCAGAGTACAAAAACCCACTCCCATTTTAAATTTATATGACTTAAACTTTAGTTCAACACTTTTTCCCTTTCATAAACACGGGCGCTCATACCATGCATGCGTGTATTTGTATTAAGCGTAATTACTCTTTTTTTGTGTATATTGGTAAACTCCCCTCAACAAGAACAAAAACAGCAACTAAACCGTCTATTAATAAAACAGAGGGGTGAATTGATCCAAAAGATTCCAACCCCTCCTAATTTTGGGGTATTAGCACTGAATAAATGTCCCCTTCTACTTTTTTATTATTATTTTTAGGTTAGTAGCGACGGTAGGCACCACCTCGGCTTCCTCCGTGTCCACTGCCGCCACGTGAATACCCCCCACCACGCGCATTCCCATTGCTGTAGCTGCCAAAGCGACCACCACCCCTCGCACCGCCGCGGCCCCGGAACCCACCACCGCCGCGGGAACCTCCACGCTGCGTATTGAGCTCGCGCGCGATAATATTCGGCAGCACGTCAATGCGAACAATCGACATGCCCCGGATGTTTGCGTTGATGACCTGATCCGCGAACTGTTCGTGGATGTCGAAGACGCACCCGGGTTCGTCCTGCAGGAGGGTGATATCCCGGCAGCGCATGAAGATGTCATCCCCGAGGTTATTCCGCAGAATACTGCAGTACACCGGGATCGGCAGCGGCCGCTCCGAGGACATCTGCAGCGTGATGAAGCCCTCCGTCCCGGTCAGCAGGCCGCGGCTGTTGATGTGCGAGGTGTACCCGCTCATCACGGCGAGCGCGGAGGCCAGGATCTCGGCGGGGTCCGCGTCCTTCAGGAGGTCCGCCGCCTGGTCCATGAAGAGATCGGTCGCCCGCCGCTCCACGCGCGCGAGCTCCTCGGCGGCGTCGCGGGCCACCGCCTTCAGGATCTCCTCGCGCGTCGGCGCCGGCAGGATCTCAAAGCGAATCTTCGCGTGCCGCTCGATCCGCTCCACGATGTACTCCTCCCGCGGCTGGTAGAGGAGAACGCAGACGCCCTTGCGGCCCGCCCGCCCGGTCCTCCCGGCGCGGTGGATGAAGGCGTCGATATCGCCCGGCGGCGCGCACTGGATGACCAAATCAACCATCGGCAAGTCCAACCCCCGCGCGGCCACGTCGGTGGCGATCAGGACGCTGAATTTGTTCTCGCGGAAGCTCTTCATGGTGCTCTCCCGCTGCTCCTGCTGCATATCCCCATGAAGACACTGCGAGTCCAGCTTCGTGTTGTTGATCGACAAGTCATGGCAGTCCTTCTTGGTATTTGTGAACACCAAGGTCCGGCCGTGCACGCCACTATACACCTTAATCAGGTCCGCCAGCATCGAGGAGACCTCTTTGAAATTGCACTTGCGGCGGTAGAAGCTTATGGTGCTCGCCGTGCGCACCGCGCCCTTCTCCACCATGTTAATAAACTCCTTCTCCTTCGGGATGAGGGAGCAGCTCTGCACCCACTCCGGCACCGTCGCGGAGAAGAGCAGCGTCTGGTGCTTCGGCCGCTCGGCCCCAGCGGAGCCGTTCTGCTCGGCGACCTTGCCGAGGAGCAGCTCGATGTCCTCCTTAAAGCCGATGTCGAGCATGTGGTCAGCCTCGTCGAGGCAGACGATCGCGATGCGATCGAAACGGAGGGTCCCCTTCTCGAGGAAGTCCTTCGCGCGGCCCGGCGTCGCCACGACGATATCGACCCCGCTGAAGAGCACGCGCTCCTGCTTCGCGTAGGCGACGCCGCCGTAGAGCGCGGTGACCACGAGGCCCGCGCTGATCCCGCCCAGGACGTCCTGCACCTGAATCGCGAGCTCGCGGGTGGGGCAGAAGACGGCGGCGGCGGGCCCGCGCCCGCGCGTGAGCGGCCCCGCGAGCCGCCGAAGCCGCTCCACGATCGGGATCCCGAAGGCGAGCGTCTTGCCGCTGCCCGTCCGCGCCTGCACAAGGACGTCCTTCCCCTGCATAATCGCGTCGTAGGTGAGCGCCTGGACGGGGAAGAGCGACTCGAAGCCGCGCGACCGAAGCGCCTTCACGGTCTCCTCGCTCAGGTCGAAATCGGCGAACGGCCGAGGGCCGAGCGCCGCCGCCGCGGCCTCCTCGTTGGCGTCCGCGCGCGGTCTCTTCTTCGTGGACTCCTCCGGGGCCGCGGCGGGCTCGGCCTCCTCGTGCGCGTTCTCCAGCTTCTTCCCGCGCGCGGGCTTCTCCTCGACCGCCGTATCCTCTCGAGCACGTCTAGGCATATCGCTTCACTTCGTGTGCTGCTATCAATACGAACAACAGAAAGGCGTGCGTGCCGTTTAAAAACCGTGATCTTTGTGCTAGTGTTGTAACTAAAGTATCTTGAAGGCGAACAGGCGTATCTACGTTTTATATTTACGCATGATAATAATTAAAAAAAAAGGAAGAGGAAAGATAGGGGAGGGATGGGTTGTGTGTTGATGCATTGAGATGACGCTGGGGTTTACGAGCCTTAATGAGGATGAGAGCAAGCCATTTGACGACTCATCCGAAACACACCTTTGTGGAGTTTTCAAGGGAGGTCACCCAATTAGAGGTATGCAACAACCAATAGGGATGCCGCAACAGTTTATGTGGACCATGATGAAACATTATAAAAATAAGAAATAGTCGTTTACCATCCCATTTGTTTCAAATCCATCTATCCAAGTATAAATATACGCCTACATCGAGTTGCGAACCTGTTCCACCGAAAAGGGGATCACTGCCCCATCTGCCCTAATTATCTATCTCCCAGAAGCCTTCTGCAACACATCAGATATGTAAACATGTAAATGTCGTTCACGCGACCATATAGCGGCTGTATACATATACATATATATATATATATATATATGTATATATGTATACAAATACGAATCCCCTCATCAGCGCAGAAAACGCAACAAAAAAAACTTCCAAGTAGAATGAAGCCCACGATGCTTGCTAGTATGCACAAAATATGTAGTTCATACTTGCTATTAGTACTTTTGACTCTTTCCAAAATATTGTTCTTTAAAACACACACACATACATACACACATATATATAGATATAGATATATACTAAGAAAAATATGCAGGGAAGGGGAAGAGGGAAGGTAGGGAGCGGGGAGGGGGGGGGGGGGTCTGAATACGAAAAAGAATCCAAACCGATTGCTTCCTTCCCCCCCCTCCTTCTCTCTAAAAATAGTTCCCCACGGACGAGGGCTGCGGCTGGCATTGCATCTGAAAGGCGGCGCTGGAGAGCGCGAGTTTGGGGGTGCAGATCGTCGGATGCCGCGCGGCGGGGTCCTGCGCGCGCTCGTAGAGGTGCGTCTCCGGCGGCCGCATCGCCTCGAAGGCCTGCCGGAGGAACGCGCGCTGGCCGATCCACTCGTCGCCCTGCCCGAGCGGCGGCGCCCTCGACGGCAAAGAGAAGTTCGACGACGTCGAGGTCGAGGCGGCCACCCCCTGCGCGGCCTCGGCGTGGAACCACGCGGAGAGGAGCCCCTGGGCGGCTGGGGGTCGGCGCGCGGGGTCGTAGACAAGGAGGCTGCGGTTCAGCTCGATCGCGTCCGGCGAGACGCGGCGCCAGCGCTCGCCGAGGAAGGACGGCCCGCGCTCCATCTCCTTGCAGAGCGCGGCCTTGCTGTGGAAGTGGGAGAAGGGCAGCGCGCCGGCGAGCATCACGTACATGAGGGTGCCGACGGCGTAGAGGTCGACCTTCGGGAGGGCGGCGCGGGTCGTCGCGAGCTGCGCGCTCTGCGTGAGGCTCCGGACGGTCTCCGGGGCCGCGTATTTCAGCGTCCCGCACGGCGTCGCGAGGAGGGGGCTGTCGCCGGCCTCCGACGGGGGCCCGCGCGGGGGGGCGGGGCGCCGCGGGAGCGGCCCGACCCCCGGCCGCCGCGGCCCCCCGAGCCGCCCGAAGGCGCGCGCGAGGCCGAAGTCGACGAGGGTCACGTGCAGCTGCCGGCCGTCCTCGGCGGGCGAGACCAGGACGTTCTCCGGCTTGATGTCCCGGTGCACGACGCGCAGGGTCGTGTGCAGGTAGTCGAGCGCGCGCAGGAGCTGCTGAATCACGCCGCGCACCATCGCCTCGCTGAACTCGGTCTCCTTCAGCGCCTGGAAGAGCTCCATCCCGCGCGGGCAGTTCATCACAATCGCCACGTGGTGCGACGTCTGGAAGTAGTCCAGCAGCCTCGCGCAGTTCGGGTGCTCCACACGGCGCAGGATATCGACCTCGTTGATGATGTCGTGCAGCATCTTCTCCGTCGTCAGGTCCTTCTTCTTGATCACCTTGATCGCCACCTCCTGGCCGCGGTGCGTGCGCTCGCCGTCGAACTGGCAAATCGCCCGGTACACCGTCGCGAAGGTCCCGTGGCCTAGAAAATCCTCAATGTCGTCGCAGAGGTAATACGACTCCATGTCCGAGCGTTCCGGAAATGGGAGGAGGGACATGGAAACTAGGGAATCGGATCGGCTGATTCCTACACTATAATGGTAAGCAACGTGCTAATATAAAAACAATACCAACAAATATTATTGTTGTTAATAATGGTGTGCGTATATATGTAGATATATATATATATATATATATATATAGTCTACTTGAATATCTACGGATTCAGACTAGAGGTAAAATAAATAAAAGAGGATTGATTAATATACAACATATATGGGATATCATGTATTTTTGCAACTGCACAGCATCAAAGTATGACACAAAGGAGCGCCTTTATCACTTTAGACAAAAAAATCATATGATACATCAATATCGGTAACATCTGGAATCTGTAAAAGGGAACACACGACTCCTGACATTTGATTGAACAACAACAACATAAAATGAATAGACCGTATTTTACAAGTTCTGATCAAAAAGTAGGGCAGGGATTTGCTGGTTCGCCGGATCTCAAACCTTACTCCAAAAGGGATATAAAGGGAATCCTTACGTAACAGATTTCCACAAGAGAACGGACATAGGACCCCAAGTCATGTAAATATACCCCTTCACTTCATGGGTAACATAAGATCCAAAATTTTTGCCAACGATACAATGCCAAACACCTTTGTATTTTTTTGTGAATTCGCGTTTGATGTGCGTTGCTACGGCATTCTCTACGGAGTATGTCTCAAAAGCTTCTATAAGAAGGGCACGAGCGTCCGTGATCATATTCTTCGGCATATCCGCATTGTAGTTGATATCAGATGATTTGGTCATGTTTTATGAGCGAGAAGGAGAGTAATCGACGAAACGGTACTCTTTTGCACGTCTACTTATATTTGTAAAATGCAACTTTTTTTTTCTTGTTGTTGCAGTAACTGAGAATTTGTTATGCTTAAAAAAAAAAAACTACCCACACCAACGCCTATTTATAGCCTTTTAAATAAAATGCATGAAGAGTGAAGACGATTGAAAAAAAGAACCACACAAAAATAGTTACAATTTTTTGAGCGATGATATCCTAATTACTTTACTCAAGCTCTACTCGGAATCTTAAATATTTGATAAATGTTTTTTGCTCACTTTTTCCCTTAGTATAGGTTTTAGACATCCGAAACGAAACGAAAGGTGCGGAGTCTATTTGAAAACATGTACACGGATCGACAAGAAGCCACTTCCCTTCTTCAGCACTAGCATGCCTTTTCTCTGCACGGGGCCTGGCTTTGCGGAGTGTATTTTTTCTTTTTTCGCAATGGAACACCATTTGCTCTCATCTTCTTAGTAGCTCTCTCGGGAACCCTAGAAAGCAATATACCTAGGCCATGGCAATTAGGGCGTCGTGTGCACAGAATACCCCAAGCCATGTGGGGATAAAATCCCGTATATAGATATACCCCTTCACCCTCGCTCCCTTCGCTTATTGACCTTGATAGAGGAAGAATTGTACTATGATGAAAGAAAGCTATCATACGTAGAACTCACCTGCCCTGAGCTTCTTGAACACGCACCATCCATTTTTTGCTTTGTAGGGTTGTGCCCCTTTATCCCATTCAAACCGCAGAACAGTACCATTATCAAGACTTAACGCGCAGGCCTCGTGATAAACCTACCATTCAGCATGGGTGTGGGAAAAGGTACAGGTTCAGCACATGATTCTTTTACGGAAACCGTAAAATCGATGCGCACAACGCAGCTTAGGTAGTTTTTCACTATTACAAAACGATACGTGGTCTAGACAAAAGCTCATCGACCATATTGTAAATCCGAGTGCACCTTCATATGCGTGAAAGTACGAGGGAAAAAGTAGAGAGGGGATACAAAGGATATGTACCGAATGTCCTAACAGCAAGGAAAAATTCCCCCAGAAACCATACCAGAAAAGGGAAAATGACGCGTGGTATGTGAAAATACCATTTGGAGTAATAAAGAACACCTTCTAGATTGAAAAGTAATGGTGTAAAGCAATCGTGTGGCACAACTCACGGCTGAAAATATAGATCGAATAGAATGAGATATAGAAATATTGAACATTCTGAAGAGAAAAAAAAAAGGAGATTGAGATGTCTATACCTGTGTGTACCTGAAAAGTCCCCCCACCCGCCCGCTTCAGGCATTATTTTCTTTCATCAGGTGGGCGCGACAGAGGAAGGAAATACCAATTAATTGTTCTAATGCGCATTCTAATGGGTTCTTACAGCGGTAGGATTTTGTTCGATAATTCGGTACAATTTCCGAATCGTATGATCCTTTTCAGCTAAGGACTGTTTATAGACTTCAATTTCCGAGCGATGTTTTTGCTCAGCCTCCTCCAAGGCCGCTTGCGCTCGGTAATTGGTCGCGTCGATTTCAACGCGTAGCTCCTCGTTTTTGGCCTGTGATAGCTGCTGTCTGAGGTACTCGCGCAGGCCCTGAGATTGCACGTCGAGGTCCTCCTGCGTGAGCATCAGCTGCGAGACATCGGCGTAGACCTCCTCCGTTCGCATCGCGACCCTCTCTATCACCACGTAGAGCTCATTGAGCTGATCGAGCATTTCTGGCGGCGAGAGGAGGTGGAAGTGCGTTCGCGCGGCGCGGGCCTGATCCATGAGGGGCCGCAGCTCCGCCTCGATCGCGTGGAACTCGGTCTTCACGAGGTCGATGGACTCCGCGAGAGCCTCGCGCCGCTGCGCGATCGCGTCGGCCTCCGTGGCTAAAATGTGCGACCGCAGCCCCGTCAAGGGCGAGGCCGCCGGGATCTCGATCGCCAAGGTCGGCTTGAAGACGCGCGCCTTAAGGGCGGCGGGCAGGATCTGCAGGAGCTCGATGGACTCCTTTTCCTGCACCCCGGCGTGGTTGACGGAGAGGATCTGGAACGGGCCGAGCTCCGTCAGGACGAGGTCGCGGAGCTCGTCCTCGACGGTGTGCCGCGCGCAGAGCGCCCAGGCGGGTTTGGAGATGACGATCTGCCCGCCCTGCGCGAGTGCGGCGATGTGGACGAGCTGCGAGAGGGCCTTTCCGTAGTAGTGCGCGCGGCACCCCCCGCCCGCGGCGGGGATCGCGGAGTCCTCGATGAAGCACTCCCCGGCGTGCACCGCCATCGCGGCGCGGAGGCCACGGAAGAGCAGCGCCCCCCCGCGCGCGCGCTCCTCCGGGCAGAGGCCCCGCGCGGCGAAGGGGGGCCAGGGCAGCCCGAGCAGCCACTGCTGCGCCTCCGCGCAGAAGCGGCAGGCGGCCGCGGCGCCCTCGAACGCGAGCAGCACCGCGGCGCCGTCGCTGAAGCACTCGTAGCCGCCGTGCGCGGCCGCCTTCAGACGGACCGCGTGGTGGTGCATCCCCGCCGCCGCGCCCATCGCCGCCGCGTCGGCCGCCCACAGCCCCGCCGCCCCCGCCAGGACGACCGCCGCGAAGACGACGTTGCGCCGCGGGGCCGAACCCGCCGG
>MJCC01000004.1:618317-652733 GCA_001766655.1 Phytomonas francai
GGGCGGGGCTCCCCCGCGGGCTCCCGAGAAGAGGGGCGCGGCGGAGCTGCGCGAGGCGCCGCAGGACGGCCTCCACCAGCACGCGCGCGGCGGCGTCGTCGAGGGCGGCGCGCGGGGCGTAGAAAAGCGGCAGCCCCGCCGTCGGCTCCTCCGCCGGCGCGAGCCCCGCGCAGTGCGCGTCGAGCCCCGCCAAAACGTGCCGATTCCAGGCCCCGAAGCGCTCGAGGAACTCCGCGCGCTCGGCGCGCAGGAGCGCGAGCTGCGCGGCGACCCGGCGGGCGTCCGCGAGGCCGTCCTCCTTCGCGGCCCGCTCCGCCGCGAGCGCCTCGGCGTGGAGGCCGCGGAGCTCCGCCGCGCGCGCCTCGGCCGCCCGCAGGCGCTCCGCGAAGTCGCCCTCGAGGGCCCGCACGCCGGCGTCGTTCGACGACGTCTGCGCGGTGTAGTGCTGCCGCGCGGCCTTCACCGCCTCCCGCTCCGCGCGCAGCTCCGCGTTCAGGGCGTCGATCTGGCCGGAGAAGCGCGTCTCGACGAGCTCGACCTCGCGCACGGAGGCCGCCCTGAGATCGCCGAGCTGCCGGTGGAACTCCTTCTCGAGCTCCGCAGCGCGATCGGCCGCCAGGCGGGCCTCGTTCTTGACCGAGAGCATCTCGTTCGCGTGTTGGGACTGGAGCAGGCGAATTTGGGCCGCCGTGTCCTCCTTGGCGGCCGCACGCTCCTTCTTCAGCGCCTCAACCTCCGCCGTGAGCGAGGCGATCGCGCGATCCTTCTCCTTGGATGCGGCCTTCATCTTTTCGTTTAAGCTGTATTCCAGAAACCGCATATCGCTCTTGGCGTTCCCCAGCTCCGTGCGCAGGTTTGAGCACAGACGCGTCAGCTCCTCGATCTCCTTCTCCTTCAGGGTGATTCGCACGGCCGCTTTTTGGGACGACGCGGTCCGCCACGGGCGCTCCAAATCCGGACGGCTAAAGAGCTCCTCGCCCCGGACAACGCCGGTTCGCGTGCGAAGGTAATTACCGGGTATAAGGTCCGCGGCGTAGACGCCTGTTTTTTTCGCTTTGGAAGGGTTCGCTGAGGTGGGGTTTGGCATCTCGGCTCCGATGCACAGAGAGAATAGAAAGGTGCAGGGAGAAGGCAAGAACAAGGAGGAGGGGGGTACGCTTAACGAAAAGCTAGTTGATGTACGCTCAATCAAAAAAAAAAAAAAAAAACGGAACCTCACGAAGAGAAAAAGGGTAAACGGTGGTGAATATGACTTTTGTTTTCTTTTACCGACAACTAACAGGTCAAATAGAAGCACCTACCTGAACCCTGAAAGACACAGCCCCAAAAGCTTCCATTCTCTTTTACGATTTTGTCCGAAATAATGTTTCCGAATCTCAATTTACATACATACACATATACAAAGGGAAATTGCTAACTAACCAGCAAACATAATATGAAAATGAAGGGGTCTAGGAGACATTACCTCATAGACTGGGTAAACCCTTGACGTTGGGACTTAGTATACATGGCAAGTGATAAAATTGCACAAAATGGGCACGCTGTAATCGAAAAATTGAATGTGTAGAGAGCAAAAAAAAGAAAATAAACAAACCAACAAACCGCACACAACACCCCATCGAAGAAGAAGGCTACGTGGACTATAAGCCACCAAATAATTGGCTAGTTTAGTGCCTCTACTTCGCGGCTGCCATCCTCGACGATAGTTTCGATAGCCTGTTTGAGACCCCTAATCTCCCCCTCCATCTTGCGCATCGCCTGCGCGTGGGCGAGCTCTGCTTTGTTGAGCGCAATCTTGAGCTGCGCGATGGTCTCCGACTGGTTCGAGATGAGCGTTCGGTGCCAGTCGTTGGCTTCGATCTGCGCGAGCTCGCAGCGGATGTGCTCGCTGGACTTCCCCGACGGCGCGCCCTGCCAGGCGTCGGCCTCCACGGCCGCCGCGTACGGGATGAAGTGCGCGTCGAGGATCGACCGCAGCCGCCGAACCTCCTCGCCGGCGCCGAGCTGGGCCTCCAGCACCTGCCGCTTCGCCTCCCAGAGGTCCAGCTGCGCGCTCGAGAGCGCCTTGGCGAGGGCGGAGACCTCGCCGGCGAGGCCCGCGTCCGCGGGGGCCCTCACGCCCTCCGCCTCCTCTTCCTCCGGCTCCTCGCCTTTCTTCGCCGCGATCTCGCGCGCGCCCGCCGCGTGCAGGCGCTTGAGCTCGTCCAGGGTCCGCTTGACCTCGCGAGACTGCGAGGCCAACTCGCGCGCGCGGCTCTCGCGCTCGTCCGCGATGGCGCGCTGGAGCTTCGCGATCGTGACCCGCCCGTTCGCGAGCTGGGCGTTGAGCAGGGAGAGCTTTTCCTCGTTCGCGGCCCGCATCGCGCGCAGAAAGGCCTCTAAATCGTCGTTTTTCTGCTTCACAGACGCCAGCTCGATCGAAAGTCGGCTCGACTCCTCCTCCGCCTTCGTTTTGGTCTGCTCGAGGTCCGAAAGCGCCTTCGCGGAGTCCTCGCGCATCGTTTCGATCTCGGTGGTGAGGTACTGCGAGTCAAAGCTAATTTGATCCAGCTGCTGCTGAAACTCATGCCGCACAGCCGCGAAACGGCTCTTCAGCTCCTCCAGCTGTCGGTCTTTTTCCTCGAGAGACTCGTGAAGAGACACTTTATCGCCGCGCAAACGCATGATCTCATCCTTCGCGCGGAGAAGATCATCCCTTGCGTCGGTGATTATCTCGTGGAGCTGGTACCTATGGCTATCGAGCTGCGCGTGAAGAATCTGCACCATAGCCGTCGCCTCACCTTGGTCGATTTTTGACCGACGCACCTCATCCCGAAGTTCGGAGTTATGGTGGAGAACCTTTTCCATCTTCGCAAAGGACTCGATAAAACACTCATCGCACACCTCGCTCTTCTTTGTGCTCTCAGACTTCGTATCGATGATCACGCTCTGCTTTGCCTCAACAAGCGATTGCAGGTTTATCAGTTTTTCACTGAGTTCTTTCTTCTCATTGGTCGTCTGGACCTTGAGCTCAGAAATGACATCATTGAGTTTCTGGATCTCACATACCCTTTCCTGTATTTCCATGGAGTGTTGTAGCCTCCGCTCGTTGTCGACCGAGCGGAGGTGACTCACTTCGTTAAGCAGCGATTCACAGTGTATTGAAAGCTCCTGAATCTGGGATATACTGCTTTGACGATTTGCGTTAATTATACCGTTAGCTTCAAGGAGCTCGAGTTTCAGTTTCTCGATGGAAGCGTCCCTTTCCTTAAGTTCCTGTCGTAGCTTCCCCCGAACACGGGCGCCCTCCTCCCTTTCCTCTTCTTGCTCTCTAAGCTCATTTTCTCGCGCAAGAAAAGTGAGGGCCCCCTCCTCCAGTTTTTGAAGTTCTGCTTTTCGGAGAGCTTCGGCTTCAACGGCAATCTGTTCTTCTGTGCGCTTGGGCGGGCCTTTCTTCTTGCCCTTTTTTCGTCCATTTTTTGCAACCATTATTCGACGGTTTATGCTTTCTTGATTCTTTAGGTTCAATAATCCAAAGAACAGGTGCACTAAGATATTTAAAAAAAGGTGAAAATGGGGAAAAATGAACACTTTTCAGTGTATGCGAGGAGGGGGGCTCCCGTCATAGCATGTTTAGTGTGTCCAAGAGATCAGTAGGCACTTAACTTTCGGAAAAAAAATTTCATTGGGTGCGCATCTTCCACTCCTCCACTACCACTCGCACACACTCCCAACACGCACGCTTTTTTGTGCGGACGCTAGACTTCACGGCAGGCTCGCGCGATTTCATTTCTTTAGTTTTGAGCGACCTTTGGGCTTGGGTCTGTGCGGATTATCCCACGGCCGCTCGTTCTCGACGTCCCACTGCCGCGTGGCGACGATCAGCTTGTGCTCGGCGTCCATCACCGTCTTCATGTTGGCGTAATGCTTCATCGCCCGACCCTCGCAGCAGCTGTGAAAGTGATTCTTCTCGGCGAGCAAAATAAACTTCGTGCGCTGGCAGGCGGGGCAGCGCTTTAAAATGACATGACTTGGCTTCAGTAAGCGCGTGGGATCGTCAGGGTTCATCTGGCGATACGCTCCTTTGAAATAGCCAGGATGCACCATCTGAGGTCTGCCATGTAAATTGAGCCCGCCTGGGCGTTTCTTCCATGGATTGAAACTAGTTATGCTGGCCTTCAAAAGAGTCTGCCCGTTCCTTAGCATTTAAACTATGAGTAAAGGCAAGTTGCATGAAAGGAATAAGATGTAGAAGTGCCTAGACGATACCGAAACGATATAATTGAAAACCAAAAAGCTGTGCAGGTAATATATTCGTATATTGTTTATGATCAGTACATAAAAAGGAATGAAGTGAAAAAAAAAAGGGTTTAGTAACCACGCACGCAAAAGGTAAGAAAGAAGCAAAAATACACCCCCCTGTTTCCCTTTACCTTCTCTCTAAATCGAAAGATATTTAAGTGGTGAGTGAGAGGTTCCCCCTTAAATGATCTAAAACATAAAATACAAAAAAAAAAAGATAAATCTACTCACAAAAATCTATTCTTTTCCGTTTATGCTTCAAGTCGTAAGACGTGGACTGATTGGTATTCTGTGGTTGTAAAGCCTCGGATAGTCTTGATTTTGCCGATTCTAGACGGCTACAGGTATCGGGATCGACAGAGGGGATGCGTGTTCCCGTTCGGCGACTTGACTCAACAATAGTTTTTAATTTGTCAAAACACTCTACCCAGTATCTCATTTCTTCGGTAGCCGCCTTGATGGCTTCTGCAGCGGTTTCCTTTTCCTTTTTCCGATATCGTTCACTCTCTTCGCGAAGGCGCTTTACTTCCTCTAGTGCAGCTTTGTACTCACATTTACGTTTTATCTCATACTCTAATCCATCTCTAAGTTTTTGACTCTCCTTTTCCACTCCTTCGAGACGCGCTCGCGCATCCTTGAGTGCTTGCTGAGACTCCTTTTTAAATGCACTGGCCGCCTGTTGTTCGCTTTCGAACCTCAGCAGCAGCGCATTCATGCGAAATTCTGTTTGTTTAGTTTCTGCTTTTGACGCCTGCAGTTGGTTTTCAAGTGTTCCAATTCTTTGTTTGAGTGTGTTCTGCTTCTCCGTAGCTGCAATGAGATTACTATTGCTGGATGCCTTGATTTCTTCGATGAAACCAGCCATCTCTTTAACTCTGAGATCGGCCTTTTGTTTAGCGCTGGCTTTCTCCCTCAAATCGCAGTGGGCATCTTCAAGGGCTATGCCAATAACCTGCTCAAAGCACATCATCTTTTGCATTACACAGTCATCAAATGAGCAAAGCCTTTCATCAAAAAGGGTGATCCCTGCTTTTGCTTGAGTTAAAACAGTAGAAATGAACTGTTTTTGTTGATCTAGCTCTAGCGACCATCGCTCTCCCTGTACTTGCTTTTCATGCTCGAGACGAAGCATGACAGCATTCATCTTTTCGATGGTTTGCTGTTTCTCTTCCGCCAAACTATGCGCGTTTTTAAGTTGAGCTCTGAAATCCTCCATTTCTTGTTCATGCGTCATGCATAAATTATTCTGCTGCGCAAGCTTTTCTTGTAGACTCTTCACCTCCGCACCTTGGGTCTCGGCACGGGCTTGAAGTTCACCAGAAAGGTCCTCATATATGGCAATCGTCCTCACAAAATCATCGATTTTGCTTTGCTTTGAAAGCGACTCGCTCTGGGAAAGTAGTAGTAGGGAGAAAAGTGAAGCCCTCTCAGAATGAAAAATGCTCATGATGTCGCTAAGATAGAGCATGGAATGCATTTGTTTTTCACATACGCATGTCAGCGTGAAAATCTCGCGTGCGCTCAATTGTGCCTGCGCAAACTGATGAGCCATTTCGCTCCTAAGTCTCGAAGCAGTCTCGGACTCTTCTAGAATCTTGTTGTGATACATGGTATTATTTTCGTTTATGAGTCCAATCTGGTTCGTAAGATCATTGATGATCTCCTGACGTTCCATTACCTGTATCTCCTTGCTTTCGAGATCTGAAGTAAGGGTTTCAATACGATCCTCAAGTTGGGTGCATTTAAGAACTACCTCCTCATCATTCTGGTTCAGCTTGGCTTTCATCTCATCCATAGACCCCTTTAAATCATTGTTTTCTTCCTGAAAGCTGCGCGCGCTGTCCTTCAGCTTTTGCACCTCTTCCTTCAGCTGTAGGAGCTCCTTTTCCATCGAGGTGCAGCGAAAGGACAACTCAGCACACTGACTCTCCGACTTCTTCAACTCCAGTGTGAGCTGACTAATGGTGAGCTCTTGCTTTCGCACCTCAAGGCGTCTCTCTTTCAAATCCTCACGCTCCTCTTGATATTTGTTGCGCAAATCATCCAAGGACTTTTGCATCACAGCCTGACTTTGAGAACCTAGCTCCAGATCTCGATTCAAGGCTGCATTCTGATTTACCAACCGTTGATTTTCTTTAAGGGCATCTGCAATATCGCGCAAAAGTCTCTCCTTTTCCGTCTTTTCCTTAAAGCTGATCATTTTGGTAGAGTTGAGGTGATCATTTTGGGAATTAATCATTTGTTGCAGTTTTTCCTCCGTGTCTAGATGCTTTGCGATGCGCGCTTCGAGGGTTTTAATTTCTGTTTCGTTGCAATCGAGTGCCTCCCTCATCTTGTCTCGATCAAGATTGAGATTGTAAATGTTTTGGTCGAGCTCAAGGTTGCGGTTTTGTAAAGATTCAAGCCTTTCATTGGCGCCTTGTAGCTCTTGCTCAAGCTTATCTCGAATTGCATTGATTTTCTCCATTCGTTCAGTTTGTTTCTTAAAATTTCCTACAACCTCTTCAAGCTCGGCCTGTTTTTTATTAAGGAAACTTTTCAGATTTTTAATTTGAGTCTCTTGCTCATTGATACGATCATTCAGCGCGGACTGCTCAAAGATCCAATGGTCTTCTGCAACTTTCCATGAGTCAATGGCCGTCTTTGCGTCACGTCGAATAGTATCTGTCTCTTCCTTTGACTTCTCCACGGTTGTGCGCATCTGATTAATAATTGCATCTTTCCCATCGTTCTCCTTCACTAAAGCATGAACGCGCTCGTCAAGCTTTGATACCTTTTTGGCGTCCTCGGCGAGAAACAGCTTCTCTCGACGGAGCTCTGCCTTGTCCTGTTCGAGCTGTGCGATCTGGGCCTGAAATGCCTTACACTTTGCATCTAAGTCTTTTATTAATGTTTTTTCACGCCGAAGATAAAATTCATTTTGCTTAACAGACGCTTTTTTTGGTGATTCCATTTGCCCTTCCTTAAATTTACGAAACAACAAAAGTGGATTTTTTATATAAATTGGAACAGGAGTTATACATTCCAAACATCAAGAGCCCACAGTTCCTATTTCAAGCAAGTAGCTTGCTCCACAACACTACCACGACTGGCACGCAATCAGGAATTCCCAACATATACGCCCCGCGCTAATAAAGAAGTCAGACATTAAAGAGGAAGAACAACAATGAAAGTTCCGTAGCCCTCTCATACGCACAACGAGTCATTACAACAAAAAGACTGCGCAAAGGCACGTCAATTCAAGAAAAACAACAGCAGAAACATCATCGGCAAGGATTATTACCCGCTCCTGTGGGACACCCCTCGGCGATGCCCAAAGGGCGTGGGCTATCCAAATCGCACCGTAAGACACACGAGCCCTGGCTCCGCAGACCATCACGGATTGGGATGCGGCGAGATGGCCACCGCCTTCAGCACGCCGACATCACAACGCCATTCGATTCAGAGAACCTTATTCTTGGGGTGGCTGCCATCTTAAACTACTCAAGAAGAGGGAAAGAAGAAGCACACCTTGTTCTTTCGTTTACCAGAGTATAATACATAATTATTCATGTCAGATGTCAAGAACGGTTCCTTAAAATGCTTTTCTTTCATCCTACTTTCAGAAAATTGATATAGTTATAGCTAAGTTTTTTCGCCTTTACAATCTAAATGGATATAAAATTTCGAATGAAATACAAGCGTTTTCTTTTATTTTTACGAATACTCGTCTACTGGTATAATTATCCCCTTTTTTCGCTAGTGTCAAAAATACATTTATAAATATTCTGGTACTTTCTATGTGTGCCATTAAAAAAAAAGATAACATACAACATTTCCTCTCTTTGAGGGATTTATCAGGCCACAGCATAGATTCAGATAAATATTAAAAAAATAGAATCATTACTCTGTGTATAGTACCTCATTTATCCTATACCCCTCTTTGGAGCTTTATATAGATATATAGATATAGATATTATTTAGCGTAAGCAAAACTCACTGTGGCGTTGTCTGCATCGAAAACGGTGTATACATGCTGGAGAAAAACGTCCCCGAGAATCCAGTAATTTTCACTGGGTGGTTTACCTTCAGGTGGTTGCATTCCAAGGATGCATGTTCCATGCATGAAATTGATAGCGTACTGATTACCAGAGAAGACCCATTCCGTGCCACCAATTTCCAGTTCAAGTTTTGGAAGAGAAGATATCTTGTTGCACTCCACGTAGTATAGTTCTCCACCGTCTTTCGCGCCCGTAGCTTTGACAATTTGGTCAAAAGCTTTTTGGGGGGCGATTATGAGCGAGGTACCTGAATCAACGATGGCCGTAACCGTACCGCTGATCACGGTACCGCCAACCTTTACCGATGTCATGTTAACTGTCCAGTAAGTTTTGGTGGTGAGTTTTACAGGAACGAGGTCACCCACAAAATGTGCAGGATCGTACCCACCGAGAACAAGCTCTCCCTCGTTATTCTTTTTTTTGGGTAAATAAAAAGCAAACTGGTTAGCCAGGTTCTTATCATTGTCAGTCAATGAAAAAAACGGCGGCTCGACTTTGTCTACAGCAAGGACAGGCCACGCCATCCCCAGGATACCATCCCACCTTGCAAAGACGTACATCTTGCCCAGGCCTGAAACATCGCTCACCTCCGCGAAGGTCTGGTCTGCAGTGAAGGACGCAACGCGGAGTTTATCCTTTACCAAAACTCCCTTAACGGGGCCGCTACCGTACTGGATATGGAACTCACGGCCGTCCGGTGTTGTCGTGGAGCTCTCGTCTGGTTTATAGCACCGCTTCAGGATGCACAAATGCGTATCCTGAGTGGGAACCCACAGGTTGCTGCTGCCGGTGTCGAAAATAACCTGAAACTCCTTCTCAGGGGTCCCCAGGTAGATGGGGCCGTAGAACTGCATGCCGAGAAAGTCGTGAATAACAACATCGCCCTTGTCGCCTTTGTATGTGCGCGGGACACGGTGTATGTGACTATAGTGATACGCCTCCGCAAGGTTATGATGGCGCTTCAACGGAATGCGGTGCAGGACCCCCGTCGCGCCGCACGACACCAAAGTGCAGGCGATAAACAAAAAGAAAAGCAAAAACACGCGCATTATCTTTATCTTTATTTTGGGTACTTGATATAGTAAGGATGGTGATACAAAGATATAATGCGCTTTGGAAAATACAAACCAAAGTTTAGTGATAGTATAAAGGCTTAGGCGTGCGTGCTTGAGAATTTGTGGAGGAAGGACAAGTTATGGGGATGAAAGAAGTAAATAGAAAGAATTCCCAGCCCAAAGTCATTCATGAACGCGCATCAGTATTCGTAGTAAACGCATTTATCCGTGTATTGGAGATTTCTGTGCTGAGCCACCGACCCTCGTGGAGCGCGCACAGCCGCCTTCCGCATGGCGGGCTTGTTTTTAACCTTCATATTATAGCCCAGCCTGTGAGGGTCAGGACGACTGCGACGTTGTGGTCGATGCCGGGTTCAGCACGATCAACTCACCTTTGCCTCTATCGCGACCGCGTGCATCGGATTAATAATCGCATCCTTTCCTTTGAACGTCCCCACCAAAGCATGAGCGCACCCGTCAAGCTTAGATACTCTCTTGGCATACCCAAAGTCACAGCCTGGGATGATTCCCCCGCTCCTGTGGGACACCCCTCGGCGATGCCCAAAGGGCGTGGGCTATCCAAATCGCACCGTAAGACACACGAGCCCTGGCTCCGCAGACCATCACGGATTGGGATGCGGCGAGATGGCCACCGCCTTCAGCACGCCGACATCACAACGCCATTCGATTCAGAGAACCCTATTCTTGGGGTGGCTGCCATCTTAAACTACTCAAGAAGAGGGAAAGAAAAAGCACACCTTGTTCTTTCGTTTACCAGACTATAATACATAATTATTCATGTCAGATGTCAAGAACGGTTCCTTAAAATGCTTTTCTTTCATCCTACTTTCAGAAAATTGATATAGTTATAGCTAAGTTTTTTCGCCTTTACAATCTAAATGGATATAAAACTTCGAATGAAATACAAGCGTTTTCTTTTATTTTTACGAATACTCGTCTACTGGTATAATTATCCCCTTTTTTCGCTAGTGTCAAAAATACATTTATAAATATTCTGGTACTTTCTATGTGTGCCATTTAAAAAAAAAGATAACATACAACATTTCCTCTCTTTGAGGGATTTATCAGGCCACAGCATAGATTCAGATAAATATTAAAAAAATAGAATCATTACTCTGTGTATAGTACCTCATTTATCCTATACCCCTCTTTGGAGCTTTATATAGATATATAGATATAGATATTATTTAGCGTAAGCAAAACTCACTGTTGCGTTGTCTGCATCGAAAACGGTGTACACATGCTGGAGAAAAACCCTCCCGAGAATCCAGTAATTTTTAATGGGTGGTTTACCTTCAAATGGTTGCATTCCAAGGGCGCATGTTCCATGCATGAAATTGATAGTGTACTGATTACCAGAGAAGACCCATTCCGTGCCACCAATTTCCAGTTCAAGTTTTGGAAAAGAAGATATCTTGTTGCACTCCACGTAGTACTTTACTCCACTCTTTTTCGCGCCCGTAGCTTTGACAATTTGGTCAAAAGCTGTTGGGGGGGCGACTATGACCGTGGTGCCTGAATCAACGATGGCCGTAGCCGTGACGCTGATCACGGTACCGCCAAACTTTACCGATGTCATGTTCACTGTCCAGGGAGTTTTTCCGGTGAGCTTTACAGGAACGAGGTTACCCACAAAATGTGCAGGATCGTACCCACCGAGAACAAGCTCTCCCTCGTTATTCTTTTTTTTGGGTAAATAAAAAGCAAACTGGTTAGCCAGGTTCTTATCATTGTCAGTCAATGAAAAAAACGGCGGTTTAATGCTGGACGAGTAGTCCCACCCCATCCCCAGGACACCATCCCATTTTAAGATCTTATACATCTTGCCCAGCCCTGAAACATCGCTCACCTCCGCGAAGGTCTGGTCTGCAGTGAAGGACGCAACGCGGAGTTTATCCTTTACCCAAACTCCCTTAACGGGGCCGCTACCGTACTCGATATGGAACTTACGGCCGTCCGGTGTTGTCGTGGAGCTCTCGTCTGGTTTATAGCACTGCTTATATGAGCACATACCTGATTTTTCTCCAGGAACCCACAGTTCGCTGCTGCCGGTGTCGAAAACAACCTGAAACTCCTTCTCAGGGGTCCCCAGGTAGATGGAGCCGTAGAACTGCATGCCGTGATAGTTGTGAAGGAGAACAGTGCCCTTGTGGGCTTTGTATGTGCGCGGGACACACTGTGCGTGGCTATAGTGATACGGCTCCGCAAGGTTATGATGGCGCTTCAACGGAATGCGGTGCAGGACCCCCGCCGCGCCGCACGACACCAAAGTGCAGGCGATAAACAAAAAGAAAAGCAAAAACACGCGCATTATCTTTATCTTTATTTTGGGTACTTGATATAGTAAGGATAGTGATACAAAGATATAATGCGCTTTGGAAAATACAAACCAAAGTTTAGTGATATTATAAAGGCTTAGGCGTGCGTGCTTGAGAATTTGTGGAGGAAGGACAAGTTATGGGGATGAAAGAAGTAAATAGAAAGAATTCCCAGCCCAAAGTCATTCATGAACGCGCATCAGTATTCGTAGTAAACGCATTTATCCGTGTATTGGAGATTTCTGTGCTGAGCCACCGACCCTCGTGGAGCGCGCACAGCCGCCTTCCGCATGGCGGGCTTGTTTTTAACCTTCATATTATAGCCCAGCCTGTGAGGGTCAGGACGACTGCGACGTTGTGGTCGATGCCGGGTTCAGCACGATCAACTCACCTTCGTTGATATTACGAGCAGAGCAGATTTGGAAATAGGGACACTTCGCATCCTTCCCCCTAAGACCTTGCCTGGCACCAACCAACCTATGAGAATACAGCACCTGATGTACCTCCTCGGCGGTACTTGGCTGAAGCACTACATTGGCCTCTTTTTGCTTATCAATAATTAGATCTAGAAAGGGTGTAATACAAGGGAGAGACGTGGGCCTTGTTCTAGAATTATCCCCCGATGTTATGTCTTTCTGAAAAGAGAAGTTGAGAGTGTATGCAAAAGAAGCTAAAAAAAAATCCAGCGGTGCTGAGACATACTCTGACGCCAGCGCCTTATGCACATTTTTGAGAAACTCATGAAGGGGCTGTCCATCCGGCGCTATGAATTGTGCGGGCAGCGAACGAATTCGTTCCGAAATCCACGATTCGGGTTCCAGAAAGCACCGCTGAGAGAGATAATAGGCTAAGTAAAGCGATGTGAGGTGCGTGGTGTCGTTGTGAAGTACACGTAGGAAGTGATCCGGTGGAGGGAGAAACCCGTCCTTGTCGAGGTCAAGCAACCCGTCGCTGGAGATGACGGCGGTGGCCGGGAATACGGCGATGGGGGTAGCCTTTTTCAGCTGTGCAGTTGTACGGATTTGCACACCGAGCTGTCCTTGGTAATACAGCCCACGCCGAGCCTCCTCCGCTGCGGGGAACAGTAGAGTAGATAGCCCAAAGCCATAACGCGCCAGGCGGGCGCGAAGAGATGCTAAGGTGAGCAGGTGCGTTAGTGATTATCCCTTTTCTTTTTTGAGAGTGAGAGAGGGAAGGAAAAGTAAAAAGTAAGAGAAAACGAGAGTCGTAGGCTAGAAACATAAGCAAACACCCATAGTGGATCTACTTACTTGTTCAAATTCTGTTGAAGTTTTCCAAGTTTTGCGTTATACCGTGTTTTTGATCCATTTAAACCCATGCCTTTATTCCTCCGCATTGGGACTTTCCAAATGGGTGAGACAAAGTTGTCTGTATATCGATCGATGTAATTAATAAAGCTAGGGGATATATAAAAAAAATAGACATGATTGTTTTCTTAAGACATGCCTACACAAAAATGAATCTGATTAAATATGGGGAGCCGACAGAGTTGGGTTTCAGTGACATGCGGTTGCCTTCTATTTTACTCACGAAGCATAGAAATCCAACCTCCAGTAGGTGTAATCCGAAATTACAGAATAATCATTTTACAACGTATGGACGCTTCAAAGTAGTCATTTAACATACTTATCTGGTTGAAAATGAATCCATTTCAGGACTATTCCTAAAAATAGCTATAGGTATCACGGTAACTACCGCAATGTGAGCGAGAAAGAGTCGTTCACCTTAAATAAATTCCATCTGGTCACATTTAAACACTAATGAATGTCGCTCTGCACACATTGAAGTAAGAAGTGGAAATGAGTGGATACCACCGTCAGATTCATAGTAACGAAATGTAATAGTAGGTTCCATCCTCACATGTTCCCCCTCCTATTTCTCCTGCTTCACCCTTTAGTGAAGAATCTAGACTGAAGCGAGCACGTGATCTTCAGCGGAATTACATGGAGTTTTGAATGGCGCCTCCAACATTCAAATTTTTACCAGGAGAACGAAATAAACCTATGGTGTCGCGTGCCTAGCCGCTTTAGACACACGAGGCAGTCTGAAACCACAATACGTGTTCAATCCCATCAAGCGAGAGCATATCAGAAACAAGAGGGACCCTCCAGGGAAAGGGGAAAAGGCAGGAGAATCAGTGCTGTGGATCTACATTTCACTTGAAAGGAGAGTGATGAGCCTTCGCCATTTATGGGTTCAGAAAGGAAGGAAAGTAGCTCTGAATGAGTGGCAGCATGAAGGTAAAAATTCCCGAAAAAACATAGCATTTCTAAAAGGGATACCTAAGCTGTCGATAAAACATACCCAACGTATCGTTTTGGCGTATTTTTGGTTCCAGTAGTCACACAGAAATGGCTTCGAAAGGCTCCAAATCTAGGTGTTTGATGTTTAGAAAAAAATGATATAGTTGATTTCCACGCCCTCTATATTCCCAATCATAGTGCTGAGAAGAACATAGCGAGAGCGATACCACTATATTTTCGAAAGGACAAAGAACTGTAAAGATATCGACCTCTTTTATGCTTCTGTGAGAACTAAAAAAGACTTGCAGAAAGGCCGCTCACCAAAAAAAAATCGTCTCCCTAGATTCGGTATGGTGTTTTTCCTTCATTTTGAGAACATTAAAGTTGGAAAAGATAAAAATAAGTAGAAGAAAGGACATGCTTCTCTTGAATTAAGAATCATGTACCCTTGAGAGCCATAATAATAATAATAACAAACGCTATCGACGATTTTGCTATCCTGAATAAATGTTTAAGATAATGGCATAACTCCTATATCCAGGAGCATACACACAAATAATACATGAAGCAATCTACCTAAACATTTTTGAAAAAAAAAAATAACACATTCATGTGCACACACACACACAGAGAGAGAAAAAGAGAGAGAGATAGAGAAATGTGTGTGTGTGTGTGCACGCATTCAAGTATAGCTACATATTATAATATTAATTTATCCCTTTTTCCACAGTAACCAGCAGATAACACAGTGATGTAGTAAACATTACAACAATTATCGTACAAGACGCCTATCACAAATTTACATATGTTTGGTATTCATCCCCTGGAAAATGGTAATTGTCTTACTTTTTATTCCACACCCGTGTTCGTTCCCTCCGTAAGTATGCTGCGACATCTGGCGCGGTATCTGGATGCGAATCTGCCCGAAAGCCTTCAAACTTTACGAATAAATCCGCCCCCCCATCGACGAGAGCCTCCGCCAATTTGACGTCATCGATGCACATGAAAAGAGGTGGACGGCCATCCTTCGTGCGAGGCCGATTCGGATCCGCATTTAAATCTAAAAGCGTTTTTACGGATTCCGTATGCTCCAGCACCGAGGCGAGCTGGAGGGCCGTCATGCCCTCACAGAGCTCCCCGTCCAGGTCCATTTTCAGATCCTTCACCAGTTCCCGTATCGTGTCCACGTCGTTCTCGCGAATCGCCTTCTCCAGGGCCTGCTTCTCCGTAAAGAGCTCCGAGCAGACGTAGTCGTTGTCGAGCTCGATGGAGCGGTAAAAGAGCTTCCCCGAGATCGGGTACTCGAGGTCGATGTCGCTTTCGCTATCGCTATCGCGACCTTGGCTGCGGCGCCGCTGTCGTTTCACCTGCGCCTCGGAGAAGTGGTCGATGTTCGCGGGGAGGATGCGCGTCCACTTCGGGTTCCCAGAAACCTTCCGCGCGATGATCGCGATCTGCAGGAGGAGCAGCGGGAAAGGCTTGATCGACGGCCCGTTCAGGTCGAAGTCCTTTTGCACGCAGAAAACGCAGCGGAAGAGCTCCCGGCGAGGGAAGCGCTTCGGCTCCGGCTTCAGGTGGTAGATAAACCGCGTCACTTCGCGGAAGAAGGTCTCGTCGACGGTATCGCAGTTCTTCAGGTAAACCCAATCCCCGTTGTTCACGCTGACATCTATGTAATCCATGATGTTTTGCTTGCTCTTGTTCTGTGCGAGGTCGAAGACCCAGACAGCGGAGTCCTGCTCGGTAGCCAACGTGTAAACGGAAACAAAGGGGTCCTCGTCCTCCGTGATGAAAATAATCGGGGTACGGCAGTCGGAGTTTTTGATAGCCCGGGTGACGTGCTTCGCCGGCACCATATCCTTCGTGATCTTTATCGATGCCCTTTGTGCCATGGTGAACAATTTTTAATGCTTGAATAATACAAGGGAAAGAAAAAAACTGGACGGAAAAAATGAATAATAGGGAAAGATAAAGATTTTGTTTCGCAAACACGTATCTCATTTTAATTGTTCGATGGTTCTGTTTAACATTCCATAAAAGTCACAGAAATAGGGTAAAAAACTTCACAATAGCATAGGGAATCAGGGATTCAGGTAAAGAAAAAATGGGGGAAAACTTGTAGGGGAAATTACATTTTACCCTCCTATTTCTGTGTTCATTCTTAAATAAAGGGTTTGCGAAAATTATTCACTTTCAACATAAAAAAAAACAATAAAGTATAACTTAAATGACAAATTCATATCTTCCTCCATTGCGTGCCTTCAGCTAACCCAAACCCAAATCCAATACATCCTGTGAGATTGATCATGGTCGAACCCCTTTTTCCTGTACTAGACTCTTTTTCCCCCCACTTATTTTAAATAACAAGAACTAATTTTCTTATAAGTGTCTCCTGTCAATAATCTTCATTTTACGAAACTCCTCCACGTTCTGCGCGCCACAAGTGAACATAGCCAGTTGAAATTCTCTCCTAAGACGTTGAAGAACCGCGCGAACCCGGTCGGAGCTTTCCAAACACGCCGCTAAAAAAGGCATCGCAGCGGTCGCCACCTCCGCGCCCATCAATAACGCCTTCGCGATATGCACCCCATTGCGAATCCCCCCACCGGCGATCAGATGAAGCTTCCCATCCGATGCGAGCTCCGCGGACTCTTTCAGGCAAACGTCGGTAGGAATTCCGATATCGCGGAAAATATACCCGATATTTGCCTCCTCCTCGTCGTAGCGCTGGCGGCGGCCCTCAATCCATGCCCAGGAGGTTCCTCCGCAGCCTGAAATGTCAATGTACTGGACACCGATATCTTTCAGAATCCGCACTGATTCCCGGTCGACGCCATGCCCAACCCCTTTCACGATCACAGGTACTTTAATTTTGGGGAGAATCTTCTTAAGCTTGCAAACTAGCCCCTCAAAGTTTGTATCCCCCTCAGGCTGGCATAGCTCTTGCGTGTGGTTGAGATGAATAAAAAGTCCGTCTGCGTTGACGGCATCGACAAGGTGGTTAAGCTCCTTCGCGCCGAACCCGTAGTTCAACTGAACGAGCCCGATATTCGCGAACATCATCACGGATGGGCAAAATGACTTCACGTCGAAGGTGAAGGTCGCGGAGGGGTAGCGGTTGATGATGCGCATGCTCCCAACTCCAAATGGGATCTTCTCCGCCTCGCAGGCCTTCGCGAGGTTCTCGTTAATCGTGCGCCCGTGGGCCTCCCCGCCAGTCATCGAGGAAACGACGAAGGGGAAAGCGATTTGCCGCCCCATAAAAGTGCAGGAGGTATCCACCTTCGCGAGATCCACCTCCGGCAGTGCGCGGTAAGGAATAGAGTACTGATTCCAAATCGAATCCGATGACTTGTGCGGCTCCACATCTTTGTACAGGCAGATGTCAATGTGGTCTCTCTTCCGCTTCTGTACGGCCGCCTCACGGTCCTCTGGTAAACTTCCGTTCGACATGTGATGAGCACTTCGTTCAATTTCGTCTTCTAAAAAGGGGTGCAGGACCTAATATATGCATATATCGGTGTAGGGTATTGTTGTAAGATTAAAATCAAAGGTAACTGTAAAAATATTCTACCTCCAAACCACACACCAATGCAAAAAGCTTTTGAGAAAGCAACCGATGCAACGTGTCAATATCCATAATAGGAATGCATTATCATGAGTACTACAGATACTTCTCATATTAACCTCAATTTATCCCTCTCCCACCCCCCACCCACCCCTACCCCCGTATATGCTCATCTCCGTATTCTTTCTCCATTACCCCAAATTTATATATTGGCGTCCTTCCGAGTGCTCAAATAGGCGATGTGCTGCTCCACGAGCAGCCGCACTTCGCCCGCGTCGAGGGAGGGAACGGCGGCCGCGGCGTGTTGGCTCCCCCTGCTTGGATCGCGCACCCCATCGCGCTTGATCTCCTTCTCAAACGAAAAACTCGCCGGGAGGACAATCTTTAGGGTGCTGAAGAACTCCGAAAAGGATTTTTTGGCCTGCTCCCTGTCCCCGTCGATCCAAAACCGCGCCTCCGGTGGGTGGACCCCGTTCGGCTGGGAGTTTTTAGATCGCACGCGATGCGGCGTGAAGCCGAGGTTAGACATCAAGAAGCGAATCAATACGGCCCCTCGGAGACCACATAAAATTTCGTGAAGCCAGCGAACCCGCAGTCTCGGCAGGTAGATTCTAAGCAAAAAAACCATTTCCTTCGGAAAGTACGCCAGGTAGCGGCTGATGGCGGTGCAATCACCCTCATTGCACGCCTCGCAAAGCCCCAACGTGCGCTGGACATCTCGCTTCGGCAATAGCCCGGTCATCCAAGCCTTGGTGGAAAGCCCTCTCATTTGTGCATTGGTGTAATTAATTAGCTCCGTCGAGAGGGCGTCGTACTGCTCACTAAGCGATAAATAGGCAAGTCGATAGCAGAAAAACTCCCGGATCTTGCACTCCAACTGAGATACTTCGTCGGCCAAATATAGCCGCTTAAGCGCGGCCTGGCATTGATTAAACTCCCCGATATCCCCAATCTCCAAGCAGAGCCGCGCGTGCAGTTCGTACACGCTGACGGCGAAGGTGTCCGAGATGTTCTGCACTCGCAGATCCTGCCGCATGCCTTTGAGTTGCTCGTTCAGATACTTCAGCGCGCTCGCGCGGCTCTCCGACGTCTCCTTCGCGCGCCCCTCCGCGCAGATGAACGCGAAGGCCTTTTTCAGAACCCCCGACGGACGAATATCCTTGACGGTGGGCTCATAGCGCGAGTACGCACGCTCGAGCGCCTCGGAGGTGCCGACAAAGGCCCTCCCTGGACTCGCCAAGGTCGATCGCCCGTTCGCCATCCCGTCAAAGTGCGCCTTATCCTCCACGGCAAACGGCGATTTCTCGCGCGGCCGTTTGCGATTGACGGGGGGCATTGGGGAGGGGGGCGGCGGCGCCCCCCTCCCCCCCTCGCAGGCCGCGGAGGCGCCCGGGGCCGCCGCCGTCGTCGTCGACGTCAACGCCGCATCGCCCTGGAGGCCGACCAACAGGCCGCTATGCCGCTTTTTTAGCTCGCGCTGGTGGAGGTTTCGCGCGATGTTGAGCATCTCGAGGAAGGTCACCTGGTGGTAGCCCCGCCTCCCGCACGCGACGTCGCCGTCGTAGAGCTCGAAGGCCCGGACGACGTGCGGCCGAAGCTCCGCCGGCGCCCGCCGCATCGTCTCCGCGTAGAGCCCCTCCCGCGAGGGCGCGGAAGGGGGCGGAAAAAACGGGGTTTCGTCCATCAGCGAGGGGCGGCATTCCGGCGCGCCGAGCGGCATCACCGGCGAGATCGTCGTCCAGTCGACCGACCCCACCCCGCCCGCGCCCTTCACGGCGTCCTCGATGACCTGCAGCGCCCAGCCCTCGTAGCGCTGCCGCTCCGCCGCGCTGCTGCGGTTTTTCGCCAAAAAAGACGCCCGCACGAGCCAATCCTTGAGGGGTTTGCTCACCTCCACCCCCTTTGAGGTTAAAAAATCGATGGAAAGGTAGCTACGGCTCATTCCTACATCGAACAGGGTATTTCGGAGTGTAGGACTATGTGAGCTGACTCGACGCCCAGAACAGCGCGGAGCTAATTAGTATTGTTTTTTTTTTTTTTACAGAAACTAAAACACACAGCGAGAGTAAAATAAAGAGAGGAAGGCGGGATCCATTCAATATCCAGCAGCCTAACGGCACCCTCACAAGGCATCTCCCCGCAAGGAAGCAAACACACGGAGAACCGAACCCGGTACAAAGGTCTTTGTTAAGTGGTTTGCTCATGCAGGACACTGGAAGTACCGTACTGAACTCCTCTTTTTTTTTCTTTTTGTGCAATATTGGAATCCAGCCAGGCCCCCCTGCGTTCCTCTACAAAAGGTGTACCGAATATTGCATGAGGACCCTATTCATTCGCTGTTTTGAGAAGAATCTGTAAAACATCTTCATCCTCGAGGACATGATTAACACCAACCCGCTGAGGCCTGTGCTTCGCACTCGTTCCCCAGACGAGAGCGTATTTAAACCGTGATATGATATCCTTATGAATACGCTTGCAAATATGCTCTACGGTCGAGTTGCGCTTGATAACAAAAGGTTTCGAAAAGTCCGGTAGGTTACCTTTCTTCTTTGTGTAAATGCGAATAATGTTGAGGTGCTCCCAAACCTCATCGATGACCTCGTCCACGTTGAGATCCCACTGTAAGGACAGGACAACGGAATGCGGCATCCTGCTCAGCCGATCCATTTCCTCAATCGTAATGCAGTCGATCTTATTGTAGACATACAAGCAAGGCATATAGATTCGGTTCCCCTCAATCACATCGATGAACTGATCCACGGTGATATCCTCCCGCAAGACGACATCGGCGTTAAAAATGCCATAGTCCTTGAGAATCTCCTTTGCCATGCTCTCCGACATCCCCTTGGTTTGCGTGATGTTCGAGCTGTAGCTAACCGCATTCATAGTGCAGGATGCCTTTTTCTTAAAGGTCACGTTAGGGTAGGATTGGTTGAGTCGAATGCCGACCATTTCGAGCTCGTTTTCAATTTTACCGCGCTGCACCTCCGCCTTGGCGGCGTCGATCATGAGAATGATCATATTCGCCGTCCGCGCGGTCGCGATCACCTGCCGCCCGCGCCCCTTTCCCTCCGCCGCGCCTTCGATGATCCCTGGCAAATCCAATATCTGAATCTCCGTTCCTTTGTGAAAAAGCTTCCCCGGGATGCAGGTGAGGGTCGTGAACTCGTACCCGGCGGCCTCGCTCGCCGTCTCGGTCACCCGCGAGAGAAAAGACGACTTCCCGACGGAGGGAAAGCCGACCAACGCCACGCGAACGTCGCCGCTTTTCCGGACGTCGAAGCCGTCACCGCCCTTCGCGCCGGCCGCCCTCGCCGCGTTCTCCATCATCTCCGTCCGGATCCGTGCGAGCTGCCCCTTGAGGCGGCCGATGTGGTACTCCGTCTTTTTGTTCTTCTGCGTCCGCGCGATCTCATCCTCGATGGCTTTTCGTCGCTCGAGCAGACCCATTAATGGAGCTTAACTTTTAAAAAGTCAATATTATTAACTTGCCTTATTCCTTTACACTGTTTGTGTAAACGAAGAAAAATATCTCCTTAGCTTAATGGTGGGTTTTCTTCCGATTCTTGTGTACTAATGAAGCTTTGTCTGTGACTTCTCGCTCCAGAAGCTGTGCTGTATGGAAATTTCATATAGAAAAGGAAGTATAGCATTGGAATATTAGTCCAACGCAAATAATAAACATAATATACGCATACACACAAAAAAAAAAAAAATGTAGTCCGGTCTAGAGTATTTAAGTAAAAACTCTAAGGTCTCGCAAAAAGGGATAAAATATTCATAGATGATATCAAATTACAAAGATAATTTCCTCCTTCATCGGACTTAAGGCTTTTATTCCCCCCCACTACAACCTCGGAATCCATGAAAAACACACAAACACTATCCATGGATTGTATCAGTCTGTATACTCACAACGTGCCGAAACAACACAAACAAAGAGGCATTATTTTGATTAGAATATAGAGATATAAATTTCTCTCGAGCCTAGATTATTACATGAAACCCTCCACCCCTTTCTTCACTCGATAAAAAAAAGGAGAGCGCAAATACTCACGACGGCGAGCTCGTATTCCCCTAGCATGTGTGTGGTGCGGATGAGATTCCCCAAAAGCATTCCAGAGGCTTGAATCCATAACGCCTAGCCTCCTCCTTCACGGCCTCGGCGGCGATCACCTTTGGGATCCAGTGGTGATCAATAATCTTTTTAATCTCGCCCGCCGTGTACGCGAGCGCGCGCCTTCGCCGGATCGGCGTCCAGGTCATATACGGGACCTGCATTGGGCCCACCACGCACTGCTGGCGGTGCTGCTCGAGCAGGACAAAAAGCACCGTCGAGAAGTAGTGCAGGCCGTCCTCGACCGTGAGGAGGTCCCCGGAGGCCCTGCCGGACGACGCCGACGACGAAGTGCCCTCGGCGGAGGGGACCCCAAAAGTGAGGCCGCAGATGCTCGCCTTCTGATGCGACCACGGCTGGGTCCCGTGGGAATCGCAGATATGAAAGTTCCACGCCTTCGCGTAGCGCGATTTCGACCCGGGCTGGATGTCGTGCAGAATGGAAAAAATCGAGATCGCGTAGTCGCCGGAGACGACGACGTAGCCGCAGACCGCGGGCGCGCGATTCTCGCCCGGCTGTCGCTTTCGGTCCCTCCCCACGCTGCACATCTGGCGGAGCAGCGTCGTGATCTTCTGCGGTTGATTGTAGAAAACGACCTCGAACTCGCCATCGCAGACGCACGCAGGAAAGAAGTGCTTTAGATGAAGGGAAGTGTTTAAATCACGCAGGGTTGGTCTCGGCCCCTTCTGCGGCCAGCTCGTGGAGGTTAGCTGGTGCATCCAGGCGGAGATGTAGAGGAGGTAGTTCACCGTCGACGTTGTACAGCACTCGCTGAGCATCACGGCAAACCCCAGCGAGGAGAGCAGTACCGCTGAGAGCGTTGAGAAGGTCTGACAACAATCGGAGGTCAAGGGTGGGAGAAACGCCTTCGTTTGCCCTGAACGCGCGTCAAACTGCGATTTGGATCCACAAATACATATTAACGTGTTCGGCCGTATAAAGTCGATCCGCCCGGCGCGTGTGCAGGTGATATCGGAATAAGTTAAGTCCGTGAGCTTTCCGTGGAACCGTTCACGTCGCTCCTGCTCGCGAACATGCTTTCGGTAGCGCTCCGAGTTCACCTGAGAGGATGACTCGTTTTTGTCATTTTCCAATGCATTCACACATTCGTCCATAGACCACAAGACATTATCTACGGAAAGGAGAAATTCACGGGATGCAAACCACGTTTTTAAAAGCTATATTTCCCAATACTTGAGAAAAGTCCCCTAAAAAGTATCGGCAACTACAAAAAGAAGAGATGAAGAGGGAAAAGAGGGGAAAAAATGACTCATACTCACATTACCCCGATCTCAGCGGAACATCAAAATCAACAATGCGGTATCCAAAATAAATTTTCGAGAAGAACAACATTACATTATTTTCACTTAACAAAAATACTCCTTAAAGATTTCTTTCCTTCACCTCGCAGGGGATGAGAATAAGAGTGAAGCCTCTACACGCCACTAATGTATCTCTGTTTCTATACACGTACATCTATCAATAAGCATATATATACATATATATATATATATATATGGCCATGCTTTTGTATGCACGTCAACAAAGTATCACTCTACCTAGTTAAGGAAGTCCTCCACGCCTTCCTTTTTTCTTTTTCCCCTTTATCATATTCGCTACAAACTTCCTACTCTTCTAAAGGGACTTAAGATATCATTTTCCTTTCCTTTTGTTTTATTGCTTCTTTACCCCGTTTAACAATTTCTGGATGCGATCCACAAGCAGCTTTTCCTTCTCCGGCGCGCCATCGACGAGGATCGGCTTCGGCGTCGCCCAGTTCGGCTCGCCGACGATCAAGACCTCGTTGGTGACCTGGATAACCTTCTCCGCGTTATCCCAGCTAATATCCGGGTAGACCCGGGCGACGCGGCTGAAGGCCTCGCAGGCGGCGATCGGGGTCGCGGGGTCCATCGCGCCCATGTGCCGCATCCGCTGCCCCTCCGCCTGCTTGAGCTGGGAGCTCGCGTGCTTGAAGATGGACTTATCGCGGCCGGCGTGCATGGAGGGGAGCTGCGCAAAGGGCCCGAGCTGGTGCGGCAGGTCGTGCTCCTTCGGCACGCTCGACGTGATCGTGTACGTCTTGATGAAGGGGACGCGGAGCATGCGCATCGAGGGCTGGTCCTTCACGTTCTGCAGCAGGACAAGCAGGCCCTCCTTTGGCAGGTACGTGAAGACCGTCCCACTCACCTTCGTGCCGTTCATAAGCGTCGCATGCATGTAGTAGCCGACGGAGTCATCCTCATTGACTACACTCATCGCGACGAAGAACGCAACGAAATGCAGAGCCCCAGGCGTGGATCACTCGCAAACCTAGGCGAGAATTAATAAAAAGGGTGAATAAATCAAACAAACGAAATACTAACTGTGTGATAGAAGCACGGTATTTATATAAAAAGGGGAAGGAAAGAAAGAGAGACAGAGAAGTCATACGGGTTATGAAGAGCGTTATCAAATTCAGCTCAACAAACGCATTTAGATAGGGTTCACCAAAATATGGCATTTTTCCTGATCAAGAAGAGAGGGAGGGGGCAGGGGGGGGGAGACTTACAAGACAATAATGCAAGATCATTAGGGAGGAAACAACCAGTGTTGGTAAGTGATGTTCACTAAATGTTTAATAGCCGCCGAAAACAAGACCCTCTTCTTTGCTCTGCTTCGCGTAGCGTAATCCAACAAATTCAACCCGACGCCAAACGTAAATAGCCATACAATGACATCTAAAACTTCCATACACGTGATATAGTGCAAAACGCTACTCATACCTTAACATATATGGGAAAAAAAAAAAAGACACACACCCCAACAAATAAGCTTTGAACTAGGACAAATCTGTGAAAATAAATGGGAAAGAAAATAGTGAGGCTTATGCATGATATACAAAACGCATTCCTTTTTTGGCGTAAATAAACACATTTTTTGATTTCGCGTAATTCAACAACTCTCTTCCCGGAACAGAGTTCGTTCCCAAAAACATGTGAGTTGGCTTCGAAAATAGACTACTGTAAAGCTCTTTGAGCTGCCGATGGCGATCGCCATCCGCAGGCTGATGAGCCCAGTCTTTTAAAAACTGAAAGGTTCCCGCCATATTATTCACATGCGCAGGGGAAAGCGAGTAATAACAGTTAACCAGCGCGGACGCTTCCGGGGCCTTTAAAATTCCATCAAACCAAATTGTCGGTGGGACTTTATCCTGATTCTCTGCATTAAATTTTGTGCGAATTTCAAAGTCCGCCGCGCGAAAGGTGAATTTGTAATCTACAGGATCCACGCGGTTGTCCATGGTAAAAGGGGTTCCAGTACTCGAGCATATCGCGCGCAATACGCCATAGCCGGCGTTATTTCGCGCCCGACGCGCGAGCAGCTGGTAATGATTTCCTTCCTTATGAATACTCGTAAGATCATTCCATGAATCGATAAGAATAGGCTGCCCGGCGGGGTGTGTTGGGGGAATGACGCCGCCAAACTGCCGCATCGCTATCTGTTGCTCAGGGGTAATCGCCTCGAAGACGAGTGATTTCGCCTCGTAAGCGTCAAACACGCGATTGTGCAACTTCTGCTCGGTTACGTTGCCGGACATATCTCGCAGGCGCACCACAAGGGTCTGCAGTGTAGTATTCAGTAACGACATAAGGAGCTACCTCTTATTGTGTGTTCTTCGTTTATACGGCTCTTGTCTTGCTTACGTTACTGCACACATAAAAAAGGTGGGAGAAGAGAAGTAAAGAAAATGAAGATGCAGAAAGAACTGAGAGGATCACGGTATTGCTTCGTGCCACCCCCGTCATGCACCGTATTCAACACAATCCATGCAAAGTTTCTTTTTATTTTTAAATTTGCTGAAGGGAAGAGGAGTAAATATATTTAATAAGTAAATAAAAACATCAGATCAAATATAGAGTCATAGATATGGGAGGTGGATTGCTCTTCTTTTTGCATATTTTCATTGAACATAAAAAATACAATGGAGTTTGCCAATGATTTGAGCCCCAATCATAACGATAAATATATAAAAAAAACACCTTTCATCCTTAAAGACGTCCCTCCCTATTACATCAGTCGATAGGAGGAGAGGAATTTGAAGGGGAAGGGTCCAATTTACTCAACCTAAATTGCGGAGGAAAACCAAAAATAAAAAGGGAGAGGGGGTTAAAGTCGTAACACCTTAGCACCCTCACCCGTTGTGATAGCAATCCAATCCTCCTTATTGGTGTTTCGCCATGCCACGTTGTTGATTGGAACCCCGCAAGTATACTGAAAAAGCGAGTCACCCACCTCCCCGTTCGCGCTCCAGATGCACACCACGCCATCCTCCCCCACCGTACAGATATTCTGCGCGGACTGCGGCGACCACGCCATCCCATTTATCGGCAAGCAATGCCGCGAGGAAAGCAACGAGGCGGGGACGGAGGGATAACGCACGTCAATCACCACCGCATCCGACCCCTCGATCCCGAAGGTGGAGATGTAGTTCGCGTCCTGCTGGTTCCACGCGACGCGGAGCAGCGGGTGGAGGGTGGGGGTTTCGTACAGGATCGTGCTGTGGTCCATCTCGCGGAGGTCGAAGAAGCGGACGGAGCCGTCGGCGCCGCAGCTCGCGAAGGTCTGCGCCGAGGCGAAGGCCACGTCGTAGACGTCCTTGTCGTGGGCGACGAGCTTCGTGCGCTGGAGGCCGCGCTCGAGGTCCCAGACCGTGACCGTCGTGTCGATGCTGCTGCACGCCACGGTCCCGGGCTCCTCCCCGCTCCAATCGCACGACGTCACGGGCGAGCAGAAGTCGTTCGGCTTGCTGTTGTCGAAGACGCGCTTGAGGGTGGCCTTGGAGCGGGGCATGGCCCGTGGCGGCCCCTCCCCCTCCACGTCCTTCGCGTCCTCGCGCCCCCCCTCCCGAGCCCGCGGCCCGGCCGCCGTCGAGGGCAGCATCCCCGGCTTCCCCCCCTCCTCAGGCTCGCTCGAGGTCAGCTCCCACAGACGTAGGTAGTCGGCGGTCGTGATGAGGAACTCCCCGCTCATCCGCCGCGGGTTGAACATCGTCTTCGTCGGCGGGTAGCAATGCTCCCAGCTCGCCCGACAAACCAGCCTGCCCTCCTCGTCCTTTTCCACCACCTCGACGTAGTTTTTGTAGCTTCGGATGTACGAGGAGACGGCGAAGCAGAAGGAGACGTCGTCACTTGGGGACCATGAAAGCCCATTCGCCACCCAACTTGTGGCGTACAACAAATTGCTCTCCTCGTGCTTCTCATTACACTCCTTATGGGTAACCATCGTACTTCAATGTTGGTATACCCTAAAATATGCTTGATACGTGTATAAATCTGTCTATTACCTATCTAATTATATATTTATATCTGGCAATATATCTATATTGATATGTAGAAAGCGATGTATTTGTATTCAAGTTTCTATAGAGAAACTGATAAATACAACTACAAGCAAATCTACGTATACACCACGGCAATAATTGTTTAAATATTTTAAAGGGACTTTTGGAATAAAGTCACACAAATATATACCCAAGAAGAGAGGGAAAAGGAGGAGGCGAGAATGAAGGACAAATGAATCATAAACAACACCAAAAGGTGTTCAATCGTGAAAAAGAGTGAAGCACATCTTTACCATAAAAGAGGCAAGTATATGCAGCACTGAGTGGTCTACGTAGATCGCTCATCATGTCAAGTAGCACTATAAACATCATTAGGTATAAAAAACATCGGCATCAAAGATGGCATTCCCTTTTTGTTCTCCCTACTTGTTACTATAATATGGTTTGTCTCTAACTATTGGGTTTGGGAAAGTTCATTCATTTTTCTTTTCAGAGACTCCACCTCAGCACGTAGACGCACATTCTCTTGCTGTAGGGCTTCGTAGTCCGCTACCGAAGCTCCTCCCAAAACTTTTTTTATGTATTCCACTGGATCCTCTGGCTTTTCGGGTTCCTCATAAAGGTTAACGAGCACTCGGGTTAAGGCATCAATAACTTGGTTAGACTCCAAGTATTTTCGGAACTCCTCCTTCTTAGCCTCACTGGAGCGGTATGACATATTCAACGTATGTTTTGTGAATTCTTTGTTGTAAATATTATTTATTAAGTATATATATATATATATATATATGTGTGCGTATCTACATATATTTACCAAATTCCTGATGTCGCAAAAGGAAGAAGCAGTGATAACAATAGCTAGACAAAAATCATAATAGCAATAACGTACAGAGGTAAATAATATAGATAGATAGGGAAATATTTGTAGATAGATATTTAAGGAAATATCTTTCGGTATGCCATAAACTAACTTTGCGATTTAACATTTTGAAGTCTCCATATACGCTTCGCAGTCGGGCCTTAGTAAGTGCGATGCGTTTCTACTATTCAGCTCACAGATCAAAGCTAACATCCCCAACTGCAATTTCTTCCGGTATCTGGAAAATAACTGTTAATAGAGAGCTTCTGAATATTCTACGAAGAATACAGAGAGAATTAGCATGCCAACTAAGTAAAGACGCAAATAAAAAATCATAGGACAATCCAGGTCACATGACATGTTACTAAAAACTATTTGAGAGAGCTAGTGTAGAAAATTTCATGAACTTGGAGTTAAAGATTCGGAAGCGGAGGCAAAGCCATGTCACAATGGGAACTGTGATGATAATCCTCTTGGAGCTGCGAGGAATTTTTTATGTAGCCCTTTTGATCCATTTCAAAATAGTTCATTCCTCCTCTTGTGCATTCAATAACTAATGAGTAGATATGGAAGGAATTTTCCTAATTTTCTCGTCGCCCGCTCACACTGTGCACTTTTCCTAAAATTTACCTTTTCACGTGTTTACGAAATCAGTCCCTTCTCCTGCCTAACCACGAAGTCCAATGAATTGTCGCCGGTTCGGGAGTTGGCGTCTATACCAGAGACAAATCGCAACGAAAGAGGGCTGCAAGCCGGTGGTGCACACATGAGTGCTTGCGAAACGATCATGTCTCTTTGGATGCGATGCAGACCACCGACTTACGCTCTTCTTTTCGTCGTCCTCTTCTCAAACAGTCTAGTGACACCCTTTATACATACCTCGAAAAAAGCAGCGAAACACTAATCACAAAAGAATGCACAACAACTTTCTATATATATATATATATATATATGTGTGTGTGTGTGTGTGTAAACCTTCATTTTCCCTAAACAACGATAAGCTCGTCTAATCACGCTTTTGAGCGCTCTTTGGGGAAAAGAGCATCTTTTGTGGAGAAATAATCAGGGGGACGACCTTTTTGTGAGATTGCAAGCATAGATACACAAATAAACCCCCGATCAGAACAATATGAATAACTATTAGCACTCCGGCAAAAGCGATTGCCATTGAATTTGCATTTGACAAAGGCATGCGGAAGTTCTATTGAGTAAAGAAAGACAATAGTTCTGCAGATATAAGGAAATGAATCTTTATGTTTTACGATGAACTCCTTAAAAAAAAAAAAAAGGAACAGAAAAGGTTATATGAAAAGATAATAATCGTTAAACTTTTAACTCTTTATACCCTCACGCACAGAATAGGGAAACCATAATGCGTGATATCATTCCTTTATGGATTCCTTATTAGTATTTATTAGTGAGACGGTGAAAATGTAGAAAGAGAATCCGATTCGTATTAAATAACCCAATTTAGCTTAACCGATGAAATCATGCACAACAGAGCTCTTAGAAGCATTTTTGCGAGATAATTATGCCAAAAAGAGGTGTATGGGCCCGTCGAGTTATATAGTTCCTTAGTAAATAAATTCACTTGCATTTCCCTACCTCTGAGGTTCTCCTCTCCTCCCTTATGGAAAGGTACTTATTCTAAAGGCACACCAAACGCATTTCAGACGCGTCTATGCACTGCAAAGTACTTTTTTAATCCCTTTCGTTGCGTTCGTTGTGCATCCTCACTAGTGTTTACCACCACGTCGAGAATTCGCTGCGATTCACTGTCGCTAAGCTCTTCATCGGATAGACGTTTGAGGAGTGGAGAAGCATCTAGGCACTCCACCATCCACGCCTCCAGTTCCTCCACATCGGAAACGGTGTATAACAGCCCCCCACTCCTGAGCCAATAACAGTACTCATGCACCAAACCGGGCGAAATAATCCGGCGACGAATGTTATTCCGCTTCCAGTGCGGGTCCGGGTAGCAAAAAAACAGCTTGCTTAACTGTCCTTTCGTAAAGCAGTTGGAGCCAAACTTCATGACGTTGAGCGGTTCAAACCAGACGTTGCGAAAGTGATGCGTAGCGTCTTTAGAAGAGCGTAAGGCTTCTGTTTTCTGCTGCGCAAAGGCCGCTACCTTCGGGCGAATCTCCAGCCCTAGCATGCAAACCTCCGGGAAGAGCGTGGCGAGCTCAAAAAGCATTCCCCCAAACGCACATCCAACGTCAACAAACTCCACCGAGGGGTTCGGCATGTTCGGGAAGAATTTCGGAAAATTCTTTTGAAAAGAAATGGGGCTGTCGGGGTGGCTGTCGTCGTTCTCCGCAAGGGGGTTGCGATGCGGCCGCGTGCGCATCGGAAGCCGCGTCCACTTCGGCTGCGCCTCCATAGTATACAGTGTTGCTTAGCAAACCCAGGCTAAAAAGACCGGGGAAAAAGTGCTAGAGATGATTAAAAAAACAAGGATATTGTCAGAACCCCTTAGATGGGTTTGGTGTATCCGGTAAAGGGTATACACAAAGAAAGAGACAAATATGGGCCCAAACACCTTTTTTCCCTCTACTTCTTCCACTTTACTCAAAGGTATGGTCGATAAAACCAACCTGTACCAAATGCACGACTAACACAAACTTGATAAATAGGCACATCGATACGTCCAAGAAAACCTACCCCCCTCAACGCCCCTCGGCAAGCCGCGTGTACCGTTGGTACGCCTCCTCGAAGGCGGATGCCCTGCTGATGGGCCCCTTCCGGCGGCTAATGACCCCCTCCTCGGGCGGCGGGGGGGTGCCGCGAGGGCCCCCCGCGAGCGGGCCCCGCAGGGCGGCCAGCACCCCCCGCATGTGCTCCGGGCAGCGCTCCACGACCTCCTCGGACTCGACGTGGTGGGTGAGCACGGCGTCCTCGTGGGCCTGCGTCGCCCTTTCCGCGGTTTCGCCGTCGTTTTCGAGGAGGCCGGCGGGGGGGGGCGGGGAGGCGGCGGCCTGGCGGGCGCGGCCGGGGAGGGCGTCCATCGTGAGCCGGCCGAGGCGGCCCGCCTGGAAGTCGTGGAGGAGGAAGCGGTGCGCGCGGGCCGCGTCGGGGGAGCCGAGTTCGCTCTGCCCGCTCGTCCCGCTCCGCTCGCAGAGGAGGGCGGCGCAGTCGTCGAAGCTGCGCGGCGGGCGCGCGAGGTGGAGGCACGCCGCGAGGTGCTCGCCCATCCCCGCCGCGAGGAGGACGTCGTAGACGTAGCGCGCGACGACGGCGGGCGGGAGCGCGAGGGCGCTCGTCGGAAGGAGGCCGCAGGCCGCGAGCCGAAGCCCGGCCTCCCGTGCGACGCACCCCGGCAGCGTCAGCCCGGGCGTATCCCAGAGGACGAGCGGGGGGTCCCGCGAGAGCGGCACGAGCCGCGGCGCGCGCGTCGTCCCGGGCGCGATGCCGACCCGCTCCGCCGTCCGCGAGCGCGCGAAGTCGTCGCGGTGGAACTCGGCCTCGTGCGCGAGGCGAAGGGCGTTCACCAGCGTCGACTTCCCCACGTTCGGCATCCCGACGACGAGGCCGACGCGGGCCGCGGTGCGGAAGGGCGGCGCCGGCACCACCGCCAGCGCGAAGCGGCGGACGGTCTCGACGATGTCGGCCCCGCCCCGGCGCGCGCTCGCGAAGACGGCGAAGGTGCCCTTCGCGGGGCCGTCGCCATGCCCGTCGTAATACCGCTGGAGCGCGCGATTCGCGTCGGCGTTGGCGAGCTCGGCCTTGTTGAAGACGATCAGCCGCGGCTTCCCGGCAGCACCGCGGCGGAGGTTGGGGTTCGCGGTCGTGAAGGGCAGCCGGGCGTCGCGGACCTCGAGGACAAAGTCCGCCTCCTTCAGCTTCGCCGAGAGCTCGCGGGCGGCGGACTGCATGTGGCCCAGGTACCACGCCGCGCCCTTCTCGTCGATGTCGACAAAGGCCTCGCGGGAGATGCCCTGGCGTTCGGTGCGGTCCATCGACTTCGCGTAGTTGCTCAGCGTGCGCTTCACCTTGCGCATGAAGGCGGGGTCGAAGACATTTCGCAGGCTCGACGTCAACCGCATGGTGCGCGAGAGACTCGACTAAAAAAAGAGAAAGAGAGGTGGAGGACAAGATGAAGATAAAAGTTAAAAATAATCAACTTCAGCACGACAAAGCAACAAGGAGAGAAAATAAACCCATACCAACTGCGTTTGGGTCAATTCAGAAAGAATAACTTCAAACACACACACACACACACACACACACAGATATAGATATATATATATATATACCTTATTCATTTATTTATCGTGTAGAGCTTACTACTATCAGGAAAAAGTACTTATTCTCTGAAAAGAATCAAGAAATTAAATGAATAGTTAAAGTATACAGAGTTTAGTCAATATGTAAAAGGTATACCTCTTATGTGTAATTTTATCAAATATATAACATGGACGACTCTGAATAATGATTGAAAAGATTTTGGCCAGCTTCTTCTGTTTTTTTTCCTTTACACTTTGCTTCTATATCAATACATATTTAAGAATCGATTATTAAAAGCAATGATCCAAGAATATGTGTAGATATAATCCCCTATATATAAAAATATATATATGCATATACAATACATACATAAAATTAATCCCTTTATAAGCAAACAGCGAGTCTTGGACTCAAAAATAATAATTTTCTTCCTTGAAATTGGGAAAATGCTATTTGAAAATGTCAAACATTATTATTCTCAAAATACAGAACCTCACAAGTGAAACGTTTAGCATTTGCATAAAATTCTAAAATATCATACACTTGGCAAGGGAAGAAATTAAGACAAATACGATATTCTTCACTGTAATATGTATAAATGAACACACCAACCGAAAGAAACAATTACCTTTTATAATTAGTATCAAAGGAAAAGCATTATATAGCTCTATTTTATTTTTTGGTTTAAATTTCACTCCTTGCCATCTTTCGTAATTAAAAAAGAAGAGGGGGGGGGGGGGGGGGGGAGGGGATGCTACCTATTAATACTCAACAGAAAATGCATAGTGGCAATTAAAAAATCTCAAACGCTGAAGAACGAAAAGTTCGGCTCTGAAATTAAACAGGTATTACCAACAAAAGAATCGTGTCCTACTTTACCGTATCTCCTTCCTACGAAGCTTAAATCTTTTACGATTTTTTTAATCACATGAAGTTATTTGATGATGTGTCTGCTCAGAATACCAAGATAGTAAAACACAAAGAAAAAGCAAACAATGAGTATATTTGTCTTCATTTCTCATGTGCATGAAAAAAAAGTAGTAATAAAAGTAGGAAAAAAAACGCAATTAAATCAAAGGAAAAACGATGAAAACGTGCTTCATTTTTTAACTTTAAAATAATACCTCTTTAAAGGATTAATACATACATAGCGACCTATTGAATATGCTATTAAGCTCATTTCAAACGGTTGAGTTTATTTCTGAGAGAAGCTTGACAGTAATCTGGTTTATTTTAATGAAATTATTGCATAAGCGCATTCATTTTATTCTTTTTAGGTGAATCTTTTCACAGCAAAAAAATGTTTTAAATGTTCATGTACTTTTGCTGAACAAAAAGAATTGGAAAATTAGGAGTGATTTAAACCGTATTAAAGTACAAAAGAAACAAATTACAAAAAATACATATTAGAAACAGGAAAAAGATACCCCTATTGTAACGAAAATATTTATGTTTTAAAGGATTGATATATTGGCTGTAATGGCGATTTTATTGCTATTTATACTATTAATTGACTGTTATAATGGATTCTCCAAAGTAACACAGTAGGTAAAGCGTTTGTTCAAACTGGACTTTCGAATAAAAAAGATCTGGTTGCCGCTACTGGTAGATCATAACTTAGAGAGGACTGATGTACATCCTTTTTCAGGCGAAAATAATTAAATATGACCTGGAAAAAGGAGAAAAAGATGCACAGAAGCCACTAATGAATCAGAGCCTTCCCTTTAGCATTTACTCCCGTTAAAGCGAACTTATGCGAAGTTTAGAAGTCAACCTCATGTTGTTTTAAGTGTGTATGCATAACAGGCGCACCTATGCAGACAGATGTGCTATATATTATCATCTTATATTTACATATAATGATGTTTTCCTTTAAACTATATCGGGGAGGGGGAGAGGGAGGCTGAAGTGCTTTTTACCCAAGAGTATTTACTGCTTCCTAGAATATCTTTTTTAGTTATATATTTTATTATAATTCTCACAAACATCCATTTCTGTATCTAGAACTTCCCTTAATTCCCTTTTTACATAGATCCCATGCAATTATGTAGAGCGCAACAATAATTTAAATTCTATCATGGCAATTACAAGAAGACGTAGATAGCAAAAGTATCCAGTAAAAACGCCTCTTAAGCAATACAGACAACGAAATATCTAAGAATAGAGGAAGATCTGGGGGAAAAGAGCCACTTCCTGTGAAATATATATATGCGTGTAACAGAAACCCATACCACAATGCACAGCTCTATCCCCTCACCCCCGCCCCGAGCACGCGGCGTGCCGGCGCTCCCGTCACACACCCCGTCACACACACACCCCGTCACACACACACCCACACACCCCCCC
>MJCC01000004.1:652904-672318 GCA_001766655.1 Phytomonas francai
ACGCCGCGGGCGCGGGCGCGGGCGCGGGCGAGGACGAGGGCCCCGACGACGGCGGCGCGGCCCCCGCGACGATGCGGCCGTCGGGCGTGAGGAAGTGCCCCGGGGGCTCGGCGACCTGCATGTAGTCCTGCGGGCGGTAGACCTCGGCACCGCTCGCGCGCAGCCTGTCGAGCTGGGACTGGCTGCCGTGGAAGAACGTGCAGCGGTCGCGGAGGCAGACGCTTGTGTTGAAGAACGTGCACGTGCTCCACGGCATCGGGCGCGCCTCTCCATTTTGGATGTGCATGTAGGGGCAGCTCGGATTGCGCGGGCAGCTGCCGGTGTTGAAGAAGTTCTTGCAGATGATACCCTTATTCCGCAGCATCTCGGAAACATGCTGGCAACATTGCTCTACACTTAGGTGGTGCATTTAACAAGAAAAGAAAGCAAAATAAAAAAGAACTCCTCCCTCCCTAGCAAATTTACACAACAACAATATGGATAAACACTATATTTATATGTAATCAAATGCCTATTTTGTTTGCTTGTTTTTCTTTTTCTTTTTCGTAAGAGAAGAGAAGAGAAGAGGAAAATTCTTGAAAGGCTCATCCACAGGCTAATACGACGGATAAAGGGGAGTAGGTAGGTATCCCCATTTACAAATGCATTTTATAACAAATAGCTCAATGTAAGATTTCTCATTTCCTCTTCGGGAAAATAAATGAAATAATACAATATCCACATTAAAAAAAATATATATATTAGCATGATGTGTCGGGTTAATCCGAACTCAATCATTTATACATTTATGCGATTTTATCGCCACTAATACCAAAATTCCGACGTCCTTGCGTCAACCTTCACAGTATAGATTGCACCTTGTTCCCACCCCCTCCAGATCCCTATCTAAACAAGTCCAAAAATAAAGTGCAGTGTGGTGCTTGTTAGGCCAAAAATAATGGAATTACTAGCAAAGCGAAGGGAGTATCCGGCGAAGAGATTCCGCCCGACGCTCGGCGAGGGCTGCGGATCGTAAATCGAGCGAATAAAACCTCGACGAGCGCGGCGCTGAGCGGCGTAGAGCAGAACATCAAGCCCCGTCGACGCCACAAAAGCCGAGGAAAGCGCAATAGCACGATAATGATCGCAATAGCCGTAAAAATAATTATTGTCATTGTTATTTTGTTCAAGATAATGATCATGGTGAGAGCGGGGGTGGTGCTCCTGGGCGAGATCCACGCGGGGGCGCCATACCGAAGAGGGAGATGGGACGACCGCCGCGCCGAGGGTCTCATACCAGGCAATCCAATACATCTGCAAAGGCAATAGCACACTAAAAGGGGCTACAAATAAAGAACCCTGCAACAACTTTCGAAAAGGCAGCGGACCCGCACTAATGGGCCCGAAATGACGCGCAATCGCCGCGTTTAAGATCGGATACGTGACGACATGCGCGGCGACGGACGAAAGAAAAAAGGCGGCGCCCATAGCATAGTATGGATGCAGTGTATCCACAATCCCTGCCTCTCTTTTACAAGGATAAGAATGCCTGTCCGTGTTGTTAAGCGGCGGTAGCATTTCGTTATTTCGATTCTTGTGGAGGAGCCTCACCAGAGCTCCTGCGAGGACCCCTTGAACGGCGGAAAAAAACACGCCATGCGCGAAAACCCAGCCTGCCAGCGACCAAACCCCCCCTCGGAGCAAAAACATGCCGATCTGATGCTCCATCCAACGTAACGTAAAAGGCGCACAGGGGAGTGCGCAGAGAGAGAATAAAACCCCAGAGCTGAAAAGACGCAACCCAAAAAAGCGGGTTTCATCGCCAGTATGGAAATTTATAAGCCAACGCCGCGGAAAAATAAGCTCGCGATCGGTGAAGATGTCGTCCAGGCTTGAAAGGGCGTCCATCCCGCACGAACAGCGGATTTGATTTAAAAAATCTAACCGTCTTTTCTCCTCCTCCTCCTCCTCCTCCATCTCCTTTTGCGACTTCTCTTCCTCCCCTTCAACTTCCTTCGTAATCTTTTCAGTTGTAAAGGATGGCGTTGAGGTTTCACTTTCCGCCAAGGAATCCTTTTTGTCGTCGCCGTTGATTTTTCGCTTAATCAAGTGGAGCCTGCCAAGGTTGGATTCACGATCTACGAAGTTAAAACGGTCGTCGTCGAGGAAATCAAACGGCCGTAAGGAGGAGGCTGGGGGGAAGCCGCATGTAATCCCCGCACGGCACCATAAATCGCCAATCAGCTCCGAGCAAACCATTTTATCGGTAAAATTATGCCCATCCACCCAAAAATGGCCCTCTTTCCAATTCACCGAAAGAGGATCCTCAGCATCCTCTCGTTTAAGATGCGAGAAGCAGAAGTTCAATAAAAAAATCTGGGATCGTTTATAGGCGGCTATAATTTCGCGGTAGCGGGTTTGCCGGACAGCGCTATTAGTACGATTGGAAAGCTCCTCAAAGTTGTCGATTTCTCGCTGCAACTGTGTGAATTTGTGCGCCGCATCGATGCGATCAAGCTTATCCGGTGGCGAGAGCATCGAAGGAAGAAGATCTATAATGTTAGAACGATAAGGAATGATGAAAAGAGCTTCAAGATGCCGCAGAAGGTTTCCTTCGGCTTTCTCAGCTACTTTTTCGTCCATCAAAAGCGGCCGTAAAGCGATTTCACCCGCGGAGGATTGCAGGACTCGCTTCTCAGCGGAGTAAAGCGTAACGCCGTTTAGGTTCGTTTCTAAAATGTAAGTCCTGGATGGAGAGGGGTCGATAATTCTACGTTGCATTTCCGGCTGATCTTTCAAATGTAAGTCGTTGAGCTTCACGATCATTCCAACATGATCAAATCGGCTCTCGATCTTTGAGAGCAGGCAAAGACCTGCGCAGATAGGCGACTTCATAGCAAGACAATTACGATTCATGAGGACGACATCTCCAGTACGGGAAAAATCAAGCAGGAATTGATTCCCTCCCTTCTCATCAACACTTGTCGACATGTTGAAGGAAAGGAAAACTTTCTTTGCCAATACCTACCCCTGGTTACTCCGCGTTACTTCCTTCTTTTCCTTAATATTCGTCTTTCCCCCTCAAAACGCTATTTCAGCTGATACTGTAGTGAACCATAAGAGTGAAAACCAGAAGAAGCTAATAGAATAAACCTGCAGTAGATATATTTTTTTGAGGTGAGAGGGGGAATAGGGGTGTAGTGGAGATTCAGAAAGGGAAAAAGGAAAAACAGCAAATGGGCATACAAAATACTATCAAAACAAACGAGCAGGATAAACAATCCTTGAACTCGTTATTATTATTACTATTACCCTCTCAAAGCATCCCTATTGATATTACTAATCAGTGATATCTGAATTAGCGAAGATTCGAAACGATTTTAGGAAAGGAAGTTGGTTTTGAAGTATTCCAAAAAAAAAAAATCAAAAAAAAAATTACTATGATTTCATACACTCAATCCAGTCCAAGACGTTGTGTAGCTCATCGTGTAATTGCCGGAGGCTTTCTCTCGTGCTGTTGTCAAGCAAGTAATTCGACTTCGATCGTACCGAGCCCTTCTCGACCGGGAACTCGGAAAAAAAAATGCGGTTAATCGGGACGCATGTTTCCAAAATATCGAGGATCACCTCTCGCGCGAAGCGATTCTCACACCCCCCAACCCTATCCATTTTACTTATCACGATAAACCCCGCAACATTGCCAAGGAGCGCCTGCAGCCAGGCGAAGAGCTTCTTCAGGTGCAGAACGACCCCTTCTGCATCTCTCGCGGGGATATATCGACTCTGCCAACGTAAATTTTGTACCCACCCCGCATCCTCCACGAGATCAATCGCTGGGATTACCACTACACATTGACGGCACCGATTCGAGGGCACCGGGGCGAGGGCCTTCACCTCGTCGAGCGGGATCGCGTCGGAGCCGACGAGCCGCGTCCCCCATGGGAGGCCCTCGACGAGCTTTCGAATCAACTCCTCATCGCCGACCTCATAGCAGTACCCCGGAGTATCGATGAAAAACCACGAAGGGTTCGGCAGGCGGTCCGGGAAGGGCTCAAGGGAGGTGGTACCGTGGAAGCCGCACCTCCCCACCGGCGCTGAGGGCCACCGCTGATTCCCCGCCAAGGCAGCCCGAAACGCGTTGATAAAAGTGGATTTCCCCCCTTGCAGGGGCCCCAAGACGAGAATATTTACCCCTGACGACGCGGTCGGGAAGTTCACCAGGGCCTCTCCGGAAAGCAAGGTCATGCTGGGATGACTGCTGCGCGACGGGAGGATCCGCGGCACGGGTCGCCGCCGCCCCTCTTCGAAAAGCGAGGACGGCGGCCTTCTTCCCCCCCCACCATCACTACTACGAGAAGGCCTTCCAACCATAACAGGGGGATAGGCAAAACTAGGCAAAAGGGTCTGGCTTCCCATCATACGATGCGGCATTCGCGTCCCATAGAAGGTGGTATTCAAGGTACATTTTTGCATGCCTTCCGTGACGTGAAGGTGAGGATGAGAGTGAGGGTTTGCCGGGATTACCCGCCGCTCGCTTTCGTCGGAGTCTAAATCGGAGCAGGAGGTGGTGGGGGTCCTTTCCCCGTGCAAGAATTCCTCTTCTTTACTATTACCATCACGAGAAAAATCGGAGGAAATTTCACTATCCGAGGCGAGAATTACCTGTTTAGAAGGCGGGACAGTCGATTTCTTGCTCCAAAACAACATCTTTAACAAATAATAATAGTTACAGGATTCTAATAACCAGTGCCCTTGTATATGTATACTTGTTTATGCATATAATATAAGTCTTATAGGATTGACCTGTTTATGTCCCTAAAATAGAAAGATCCTTTTTTGCTTTTCTATTTTTAGAGGGCGGCCTGCTAATATCAAGATAAAAGAAGACCGATGGAAATGCTTAATGACGTTGCAATAATAACTAAAAAAAAAATAGAAACCATCGCATGACAAAGAAAATGCTTTTAGTGATTGGGCGCATCGTGTAACAGAAAAAAGGCAACGAAAAGTAAGTCCTTCTATATACATTGTACCTTCACCTGTCATAAGAAGCGGCGCCAGGTAAAGGGAAAGGAGGAGGGGCGGAGGGCGCCACGTTATTAGCATTAAGGACCCCTTCGGTGTCGCCTCATTGACATAGCTTTGGAGAACACCAGCATATCTGAGAGTATAAATTTCTATAGGATGTAAAATTAATTCCCTTTTACACACACCTTTGATTTGAAGACATTGTATTTGGTGTCCAGTATACTCCTATCATTGAATTCACTTTTTTATATAGAAGTATTATTCACTTTAACCAAAAGAAGTGGACCAGAGAAAAATAACTAGAGCTACATTTATTCAATTGCTACATTAAAAACATAGTAATATGATCAAAATGCATACAAAAATAGTAAACGCGGTACACCTGCTGCTAATCCTGACACATCCTACGTTTACAGAACCAAAATACATTCACTGTTATTCAGATTCCATATTCAGTACAGTGATAACTAAAATTTTAAACAGCCATTTTACATTAACAAAATATTTTGATAGGAGGATCAAGCATACAATTTCTCAGTCCATGCGAAATAGGGGAAAAATGCACTTTCTCTGATATAAAAAGAGTAAATACTTTCGATTGCTAAGCTTTTTATCTATAATAAAAAAACAAAACGTACTAGTAATCATAAATAATGATTATCATTCCATCCTTTAGAATGGGCATTTGAGTGTATCTACTTAGGGTTCTCTTTGTGGTGAAGTGCTCTAATTTAGTGCATCATTATGACTACTAGTCGCCTAAACTTCTAAAATCGACGTCAAACTCTCTGAGGTGGAATCCGACCTCAGCGATCCTCTTAAATCACTCACTTCTTCCGAATCCAACTCCACAATCTCACACTCAAAGTAGTCAAAGTAGAGTTGCTTAAGCTTGCTGATCTCCTCCATATCCAACAAATCCTCCAGCGAGCCGCTGGACCCAGCGGTGCCCTCACCTATAGTATCCTTACGAGGGGGATGCGTATTCAAGAAGCTAGTGATATCCGAGTTTGAAACAAGATTGGATTCAGAACTCAAATGAGGGAACCTCCGGAGAGAAGCGATCAGTTGATTCGATTGCCAGCAGCGCATGTAGCTTTGGATTGTGGAGAGCAGTGTATTCGATACCACGGCGCATCGCGCGAGAGCTACCTGATCGGGGTTCGGCAATAATAACCGTGAAGGCTTCGTCGAGGAGGATGCCGCGGTAGGAGAAGATGTGGTATTGAGCGAACTGAGATAAATACGGGTCACCTCGCGAAAGGCTTTGAGTTTGATATCTTTCGCCTTTTCCAGGGAATCCCGAAGACACCGCTCCTCGGCAACACATTCGCTGAGATGCTTTAGCGCCTGCGAAGCGTGCCCGACGTCCTGCGCGAGCATGGAGTTTCCCTCGACAAACAGGCTCGACGCCGACTCGGGCTGCGGACGTGTGAGCACGCGCGGCGAGCGCAACGGCCGGACGTTTTTGCGAACCTTCCGCGACTCCCTCCCCCCCCCGCGCACGTGTCGCAGGACGCGCATCGAGGCGGCGCGCATCGCCTCGTGCGGGGTCGCGAGGTCGTCGAGGTTCCCGCCGAGGTCGGTGCGGTGGGGGAGGGTCGGGGAGGCCTGGTGCAGCGCGCGCTCCGCCGCCCTGTGACAGCTCTCCCGGTGCGCGGCCTCGCGCGGGGCCGTCTCCCGGTGGAGGCCGTCCTCGTGGGCCGGGGGGGGGTCGGGGGCCCGCAGGCTGCGCGCGAGCCCCGGGGGGCCCGGCCGCGCCCCGGACAGCCCCTTCGACGCGGCCTGCAACGCAAATTTGATCTCGCGCGGCTGGACGGCGAGGCGGCAGTTCTCAAGCTCCCCCCCGTGCATCCCTGGCCCGCCCGAATCGACTGCGGCTCCTCAAGGCACCCGCGAGGGCAGTTGCGGTTACTCGTGTGGCGGAAGGAAGAAGGCGACCTTGAATGCAAGAACCAAAAAGTGATGGTGTGTAACGTCTAAATAACGATAGTAAACTACTCGAGGGGGATCAGTCATGCTCAAAAAGAATATAGTGCGTGGGTATTAGAGAGAGATATCGATATAGGCTCACACAACTTCATATCCAGGGTCGAGATCGCTTTAAAGAAAAAAAGAATTGACACGGTGAAGGCAGTCCATGATGCTTTCACGACTTTGTTTTCTTCCCGCATTAACTATTAGTGTACGAAACCGGGTACATCTCAAAGCCCCGTGGACAACGTGATGATTGGAAGGATTTCCAGATTTCTATAAAATAATAAAAAAGCAAGCGCAACGCAATAATAATAAATGAAAGCAAGACCAAAAGGCTTAAGAAATGTCGTAGCTACGCTTACAGATAGCTTTATAGGATATATATATATATATATATATATATATGTATGAAAGAAGGGATGGTCGGATTATAGTATATTCTTGATCCGGTGGATCCATTCCTCCACCGAATAGAGAATCCATTTGCGTGGACGTGTCGACCACACGCGGCCGCGCACTAAATCATCGAAGACTAAGAAATTTTTCCGCACTGCATTCACCGCGATTTCAATCAAACGTCCGCGAAGCGAGGTGGAAACGGAAGCTCCTATTTTGCAATTTTCTAACTTATCCGCTAAGTTCCGCGCGACATGTTTATTCCACTGTTTTAGCGCCATCCGCTGAGGTTTTGTCAATGGCTCGTTGGGATCCGGACGAATAGATCGCAGCTCGGTGTTACCGTACACCTCCGGGAAGCAGCTCTCCCACGAGAGCTCAAAATCATCCATGCATCTTTCCTGTTCATCTTCTAAGATGGCAAGTATTTGGTCCGTAATAGGCCTTCGGGAGGGCGACCTCACCGCGACTTTTCCGTTCTTTCCAACAGACGCCGCGCCGTCGGAATCGGCAGGCATCAGTCGCTTCTGGAAGCACTCCTCGCGTTTGTAGGTTTCCGCCAAAAACACGATATTGCTAAGAAGAAAAACCTGGGGAGAGATGCGGAGGCGATCGAGAGCGCCTCCGCTAGTAGGGTAACCGCCTCCCTCCTCATGATGCTTATTGAACTCCATGGCGACGTCAACGACCACCTGAAGCTCCTGTAAGGTGCCAATGAGGGTCTGGATGAGATAATCCTGAACCTTCCGCACCGCTGCATCGTCGTCGTTCAAGTTCACCAAAGACCCCTGTAAGCTTAGTTTTAACGAGCCATAATACGATGCAAGAAGAACTTTATGAAAATTCAACAAGTTGCTAGAAATCTCATGAGCAGCGGAATCCAGCGATGGAAGCCACTCCAGGCTAGAGGAGCCCTTGGCGTATTCTTTAAGCTGGTCCCTATCTAAAGATCCTTTACAAGACGCGTATCCCTCGAGCAAATCCCGCACGGCGGCGAGGTACCGCTTGACTTCAATGTTCACGTAATCAATAAACGTATCGTGCTCCCCAGGAAGCGCCGCCGCAAGCCCCTTCCACTGCCAAATTTCCTCTATAAGATCCAACCCAATAAATATAATATCTCGAAAGTACCTCTTTCCACGATACAACTCAATCCCCTGCCCGCGAGAATCGACGAACATCTTCGTAGGATTACGAAAAACGCCCTTATCAAAGTTAATCGCATCCATCGCGCGGTCCATGACGATATCAAAAGGGACCGATGCCAGCTGGGAGGGCATTTCCACGACCATATAAACCCCGTCCAGGGGCTGAATAATGTACCGGTAAATACACTCGGAAACCTCCAGCATGCTTTCACGGGCCATGAGACTAACCTTGAGTAGCGGATGCTCCCTACGCTGGTAGTGCTTTAACGCGTGCGGGATGCTGGTATTGGTCTGCAGTGGAATGTTCCCGCCCTCCTCACGATAGGCCCGGCCTATCCTCGACTCGACAAACGAACGCAGCTTGCTCTGAAACATCGCATACACGTCGTTCTGCACGACAGTATTTCGCCCAAAGTTCTCGCCTAGTCGTTGAATAATGAGGTTGATCCCCTGCAAGGCGTCGGGGTTGCGGATGATGTACGACCTAGTCTCCCCATCTTTCTTGCTCTTTACAGGCTTTTGAAGGGCCTGAAAGAAGGCCTGTTTGACGAGCTCCTCGCTGATGTGCACGATTCGATGAATCTGCCGGTTAATGGTGCGCTGAATTTGATGGGCGTAATCGCTGGAGGGGTGGGAGGCTAAATAGGTGTCCGCGTAGACTAAATAATCGATACACTGCACGATGACCTGAGGGTTGGTTTCTTGCTGCGTTAACACGTCGCTCAGGTAGGGCGGCGGGTGGTAGCTCCGCGAGGCCTTGGACATCTCTTCAATCATTAACGCGATATTCTCCTTCGCCACCTCCCACGGTTTGACATCGCTCATGATTTGCAGTGCTTTACTCGAGATATTATTCGACGTATCCGCGAACGCATCGAGCGTCTTGGCGCTTACCTTGTTGAGAACATTAAGCCGATTGATTTGCTCTTCTAATTGCGCCAAATTAGTCATTTTTACCCCCTTCCCCTCCCCGCCCTTTTTTGGCTAAAATTAGGTGAGATACTTTAGCTATCCCGAAAGGCTTGATCTTCGGGAAAATAAGATAGAAAGAAAGGGAAGTTTAAAATGAATTTTTATGCTGTTCACCTTCGGAAGGTCCTTTGCACGTGTCTTATTGTCATCCACTTTGCGAATCAGAACCACATTACCTCTTTACTTAATGATGGATCCCCACTCCTCCAACTATCGCTGTGTATTTTCTTTCATAAAAGAAAATACAATCCACCTCTTTATCAGACTATCATGTGAATAATGCGCATTTTTTAGAAAAATGAAACCCCCCCTCTCCCCACAGTTTCACCCGTTTAGTATCTGTAAGGCCCGTTGAAAGTCATCCGGCAAAGGAGCCGATACACAAAATTTTTCAGCCGTCTTCGGGTGCACGAAACTAATCGACCGCGAATGCAGGGCTACACGGCGAATAAAAGGATGTATGCAAACCGCGCCTCCGTGCACGAGATCCCCGACAATCGGCATTCCTGTGCTTGCAAGATGGCGTCGAATTTGATGTTTCTTGCCTTGCTGGATCCGGCACTCCACTAAAGCGAGTCGTGTGGACGCGAAGAAGTTTACGATTCGATACCGTGTTCGTATTTTAGGGTCCGCGCGATCCCGAAGCTCTCCTTTCAGCAGCAGACGTGTGAGCTCAGGCTCGACCACAACGCAAAGCGCGAGATAAAGCTTATTATGCTCGGAAAAAGCGGCGCTCGTGCCCAGTTGATGGCGTAAAGAGCTTGTCGCTATTGAGGTCTTGGCAAACAATAAACAGCCGCTAGTCTCTGTATCCAAACGGTGAACCTGTCCCTGACGAAAGACGTTCAAAAGGCCCTCACCCTGAGGGCGCTGGAGGAGGAGGGAAAGAACATCCATCACGGGCTCCATCGCCGTATTTTTACTGCCCCCCGCGGCAGTGCAGCTCAACGCGTGCCGCGAAGTTGAAAGCCCTGCGGGTTTGTCCACCACCAGCAGCTCATCGTCTTCGTACAGAATAGGAATGTTCGGGAATTCTGAACTCCCTGAATTCTTCTTACTCGCCGCCAATACGCACTCATGAACGCGAGGCATCTCCACCTGAACCCGCAAATCCCCGTAAGGCGCAGTGAAAACGCGGATGCGCTCGGGAAAATGCTCGAGCAAGGCAACCCAAAAAGAACATTGCGGCGCTAAACACTTGAGAGCCTCGAAAAGCCCCACACTAGCACCCTTTTTAGCTTTAGGGGAGGCCATCACAAACTCCACAAACTCTGGGCAATCCGCACAATCATGGCAATCCCCACACTCCTCGAGGAAAGATGGAAAGCTCTCATGATTAGCGGTGATTTCGCCGTCCTTGAGAAGCTTTGCATACTGCCTGAGAAGACGATTCTGGATCAAATAGCGGCGAAGGTCCTTCATGGCAAGGCTGCGCGCGTCGTGGTAGCTCGCAGCCCGCACAGGATCAACCTTTTCTGCCTCCTTTTCTTCACTTTTCCCCTCTTCCTCCTCCAGCGTCGATTTCTCGCTGTGGTTAGCCAATAATGGCTGGGGAATGTGATCCTCCTCGAGAACGGCGCGCAGCCAGCTCAAGTGGAGGTCCGAAAGGCTCCATGCGCTAAGAGAATCCATTGCCGCCCGCATGGGTCGCAGCTGACGCCGTTGAATTATTTCTTTCATTAACTCAGCTCGCTCCCACGGCATCATTTGGATCCTATTATCATTATGGGAGCGCTCGACCTGTGCGGAGGCCCATCGCTGAATCGCCTCGGCATCCTCCAGGAAGACGACGGCGGCATCCATGTGGAAGCGATCGAATTTCGCAAACAACTCGGAGCGAGCGGCCTGGGGATCCTTTCCGTTCTCTCCCTTTCCCGCTTCACCTTCGTCCTTCCTTTTCCTTTCCTTGTCCTTCGTGAGCTGGCGGCGGAGGCGAAGGGCGAGCTGCGTTGAGCAGGTTTCGTACGCGGGGAGGGCCGCATCGCGCGGGGCGAAGCCCTCCAAAAAAGCCTCGACCGCCCGGGGCGAGGTGAAGTCGACGAGCTGCGCGAGCGCGCGCCCGGCGGCCGCGTTCAGCGGCGGCAATTTCGTATTCACGGCGAGCGCGAGCGCGGCGGAGGGGTCCCGGGCAGCCAAGGCCTCCACGATCCCGCGAAATAACGCGATATCGGTGTGCGAAAACCCCCGCCGGGGGTCCTCCTCAGCGCTCTGGAGGAGCTTCTTGATGATCCGGTTTAGCTCGGCGGGATCTTGGGTGAGAAAACGGCCCTCAAGCTTGGCAAGAATGCGAAGTTGGCGCTCGCGTAACTCCTCCTGCACGCTCGTTAGGGTTCTCCTGACGTATAGCGTCGGTACGTCGGTATGCGTGTCGTTGAAATTGTTCGTTGTCTTCAAGGGTATCGTGAGTTTGTTTTTTAACGACCGAACGCGCTTTAGCGCATCTTTCGGCGCCATGTACTCTAAATTCCTAAGCAAGGAAGCCACGTGTAGAATCCCAACAGGACCTGCCTTGCCATATATATCTGTGATCATAGCCTTAACGACTAATTCACCCCCTTTCCGTACATCTGTGGTCCGCTCAAGAAGCTGCAGGGCCTTCTGAGAGGCAGGACGTATCAGGCCTCTTAAAGGGTGCATTGAGGGAAATCGAGCTGTTCGATACGCACGCTAAATATTAAGCCGCCTGGACTTTCCTTCTCTCCGCCTTTTGATTCGCCTTCCTACCTTCCTTCCCACTCCCCTTCAAGCCTTTTGGAAAATCAAGGTTATGAAAGGTCAAGGTGATTTGTGATAGACATCACCAACCCCCAAAAAAAAAAAAAATCCAGAAGAAATAGACCACATACACACGCGTACGCAAACGAAAATCAAATGGACCGCAAACCTTTAGGGTTCCCAAAGCATGCCCCATTATTATTATTATTATTTTTTAGAAATCCAAATTAGCGGCGTAAATCAAAAATCAATCTCCCTCCTGGTCCTAGGCGAAGCGCGCCCTCCTCGCCGTCCGGCTCACGCCTTCGGGGTCTTAAAGTGGTTCGCAATGCGGCGATTGACGACCTTCAAATAGCGGCACCGCCCCGTCCCCGTCCGTCGTCGTTTGATCGCCTTCACCGACCAGTTAAAACGTCGTCGGCTGGGCCGGGGGTAGGCGCAGGCGGCGCACCGCTCCCACTGCACGTGGTACGCATTGCGGCCGCAGCGCCGGCAGAGGATGTGCGTGCGCCCGTGGCGCTGCCCCATCGACGTCGTGCCTTTCGTCATGCTGATAAATGAGCCTCCGGGCCTTTTTATATAAACAAACAAAGAAATAGCGATAAAAGGAGGTGAAGAGGGGCGATATAGTCGAAAAAAATGAAATAGGGGTGTGAGAAAAAAATACCAAAGGGGCACACACACACACACACATACCCCATACACAACGGCGAGGAAGGGGTACGTGTTACAGGTCAGGAAGATGAGGGAACTTGTCCAAGCGAGGCTACGGGAAAAAAAAAAAGCTTACTCGACGATTGTAATGATGCATTAGGTTAATTATATGCACATACACGCATTTAAAAAAAAAAAACGGGAAAATGAATTAAAAAAATAAACAGGCCGGTTCTTGATGGATGTACAAACCGAAAAAGAAGTCTACAAAATCACCTTCCGTGCATCGCGGGAGGTGCACAACCACGCGGTGCAGTGATCATCACCATCTTTGTGAAGGCTTACTTCTCTCTCATCCGATGTCGTGCGGTTCGTCGCCTGCTTTAGAACTGAAATGCTAGCAACAAAAGGTAAATGCCAATGTTTTGAAACAGATTTTCCTTCCTTTGCGTCATGATTCTTTTGGAGAGCAGATTGAACCCAAACGGAGTAGGGCCTCGGTGTATGAATCGTCAAGGATGTTTTTTCCGTCAAAGGGTTGAAAAAGACGGTGTAGGTGATCCTATGACGCTGCCGCCAGCGCAGAAAATACCGCGGGCTGAGAATGGAAAAGTGGTGATCCCGCATCTGATCGTTGGAAACAATAAAGGTATTTGGACGACGAACGGCGACATAGAGCCAGCAGTAATCATCATTTAAAAATGACGGGCTCGCTAAAATTGCGCGATGCTCCGACCAGATTCGAAAAATCTCCGGGTTCACCTCCTCTAGCTCGGGAAAATGCCGCTTATGTAGTACAATGAGGGGTTTCCTTCCTTGCATTAAAAGCACCTGGCGGAGGTCCTCGATCAAGTGAAATTTTGGTGCGACATCGACCGGCTGAGGAGGACATTGGCGCTTGAAAAGTGGGACTTCGTTCGGATCCTTCCCCTGCCCCCAGAGAAGTTTCTCCTTGGCCTCTGTATACCAGCTACGCAGGCCGTGATAGCCCACATTAGCGCCATCAATCACCGTATCGTACGGGATCCCTTCCAACTGGTCTTTGAAGAGCGTGAATTCCGCCAAACGGGTTTGCTTTACTTCCTCCGTAACCTGTTTGTCCGGCTCGTAGTGGCTGACGATATCGAATCTGGGTTTGATAAGCCGCTCCAAGATGTCCTCCAAAAGACCACGACGTTCATCCTCGGTGAGATCAAAGGTATTTAAAACACCCTCACAGCGGCTGCAGACCCCTCCGATACTGCTTTCTATTATGGACGTTTCCTCCCCTCCAAGTATTTCCTTAATAAGCTCCGCATTGCTAGAACCGGTAACCGGGTGGTATCTCTCCATCGTCTCGAGCACCTCCTCGACTGCCGCACGTCCTTCATCCACTGAAATCGATCCCCGCCTAAGGCAAGAAGAAATAGTCGTTAATAAATCGTTAAAGTCCTCATCCCAAAGCTCGATTTCGCTTTCTTTCGCGCATGCGAGGACCCCGAGCGCAAACCGCAGATCCCCTCTTTCACGCGCGCAGGTGAACAGTGGCGAGAAGACGCGTCGTTTGAGCGCGCTTGCGGGGAGGAGCTGGAGGACCTCGAGAAGCCTCCCCGTATCGTTTTGACCTTTGGAATAGACTAAAAAACGCAGCACCACGGTCGCAACGCGCTCGTCAAAAGTATTTGTAAAAATATCGGGCAGTTGAAATCGACTCGCGAGGATGCCTTGGATGAGCTCCTCTCCACTCGCTCGCAGATCGGCGCAGTCTAACCAGGCGTACAGCACCCGTGCAAGCGTCTCTCCACGCGGAAGAATCCTATGAAGTGTGAGAAATTCATGAAAAAAACGTAAAACAAGAGCCGCTTTTGATGAATTTTTTTTAGCCTCTATCGCGATTGTGCAAAAAGCCTCATTTAGAAACTCAATTGTTCGCAATCGCCTCTTTGGCTTCGTTTCAGCGTTGTTTTTCCGAACCAGATCCTGCACTTCAAGGATCTCACTAAGATTAAAAGGAAGATCGGAGTTCCTTTCGGGTTGCGATTTTACTTTTCGAGGCACCTCGGGAGTTTCCTTCGTGAAAGGACAACTACGTTTCATGTGAGGGGAGTAAATTCGCTGCTATTGTGATTACTTTGCTGTTAGTCGTATATTTTCAAGGCAATGGCTTGAAAATATACAAATATATATACATATATAGAATTTCTCTTTTGGATAGCCTATATACAGTGTTTGTGGCTATTTGGATGCCGAAAAATATGGCGACTTGTGTCATCGTAAATAAAAAATGCGTTGAAAGTGGAGAGAAAAGGTGCTTAGCGTGAACAAATCCGAGAAAATGTTAACAGATCACCCTCACGCATACCCTTCAATTTGTGTGGGTTGTCGGTGGTCTACCTTTAAACAGAGCATGCTACATTTAAGCAATATCTGATAAAAGAAAAAAAATTCCTAATACTTGGATTAAACTTGTCCATTATATCTATATAGATATAGATATAGATATATCGATATATAATCTCAAAAGGGTTATAGAGACCACTAAATAAATATTTAAGGCTTCTTCATTACACCAAAAATAAACTATTATATTGAAAAATAAAAATCTAATTACGACACATTAAGAAGAAATGCTTGATTTATTTAGGGGAGAGAAAATTAGTAATCAATGATAGCGGTTATATATTTGGTATTGCCTTTCCTCTTGTTCGAAAGCTTCACAACATGTAAAGTACTCGGACGAATGTTAGACTCAAACTATAAACGCACAACTGAATAAATTTTCTGAATTTTAATGATAATTTTTCAGTTTGCAAAGGTCTGAAAATTTTATATCTGATCACTTGGCTTGGATTCGCTTAGCAGATTTCTTAAAAAAAAAAAAAACAGATTTCTTCCTATCTAAGCCTTTTTATTTCATGTTGATATCTTACTCTTTGATAGTAATCTACTCTAATACACCAGTTCGGATTATTCCTTCATTCTCCAGTGCCTCGCTGTCGTCAGTAAGTGCATTTATACGATTAAACGCATAGCCTCCATACATGTTTTCAAGGTCTCTCAGCTGAATAACCGCGCCGTTGTCGTCATTCTTTTTCAAACGCAAGTCATATTCCTCATCGAAAAAGGAAGCCAACTTATCACTGCTGTCAATTTCCTCAGTTGAAGAGTGCCCTGTATACTTCTGAAATTCGCACCAATCCTTATAATCCCAATACCCTTTTTTATCAGTATCAAACGTTGAGAAGATAAGTGATACCAAAGCCAAATCCTCGTCGGTAAGCAGGATGCGAAAGCCCTCATACTTCGTCAGACTAAACAGATCGCGGCAAGGACGGCAATACGACTCATTCATTTGGGTGTCGAACTCCAAATTGTCTATCCCGCGGCAGTTTGCACAAACATGGAGAACAACCACGTCATCGTCATCGTCGTCGTCGCTGATATTATCGTTCAAATTTTTAAGTGAGGCCATTATAGCATGAAATAGACCTACTTTATGACCCCCCAGAAAAAATAAATAAAAAGATGCAAGTCTAGGGCGAAATAACAACAACAAGAGTTGCTTTTATTTCAATCTCGACTGGGGCACTTACAGAATGTGGTATAAATTCTTTTCTAACGAAAGTAACAAATGTGTCGAATTTTTAAAAGAAAAGATAAGAGAAAGAGGGAAAATAAGAAAAAAAGACAAGTAGCTGAACCCAGATGACATTGTTAATTGAACCATTAATGTGGGATATGACACATATTAAAAAGGGTATCTACCAGAAATCAAATAAGAATTTATTTATTCTGAAGTGATTTTACCCCCCCCTCCCCCCCTTCTTTGGGGTCTTCATGAAGACGACAAAAACCCTCTTATTCCGGTATAACGTAAACCACATTATATTGCGAAACAATATCGTAAATGCGTTGAACCTCCTCGAACTTAGGGCGATGCGTGGTGATCGGCACTCTCTGCACCCGCGGATCCTTTGCGTTAATCGGAGAAGGCTTCACAGCCCCAGAAGAGAGAGGTGGTAGCGAGGAAAAATCTGTCAAAATCGCAAGATTCTGCGGACCAGGAGCGGCATGTAAAATCAAAGAAGCTCGATCAATGTATGGCTGCCAGGCTAAAATAATATTCCGCACATCTAGCTTCCACTCCAGCTCCTGCGCGGCTCGTATCATCGACCCCGCGCTGTGATAGCTTGTGCTGCCATCCTTCGCGTTCGTAGATTGCTTCCCTCCCTGTTTTTTCCGCACCACATAGCGCTGGAAGGCTTTGTGGATGACGCATCGACCCTTCACAAAAACACCGCCGGCGAAGTAGCCCCCATGGCAGATCAAAATAACCCATGTCAAAAAAGGAAACTGTTGAAGCCTCGATGCCAACTGGAGAGAAACGTTTCGCGGGAAATTCGCGTCCGCCTCCGCCTTCTCCCTTGCGGTTTCGGCAGCCTCATAGTCATTCACCAACTTGGACGATAAGTACGAAATCCCATTATCGTCATCGGCATCCTCATTGCTGGCAGCGCTATTGTCGTTCAGCTGGTCTGAAATAGCATCTTCGCCAGACTCCACCTTACCTTCCATTGTAGCGCTCTGAACGGTCTCGATTAAATTTTCTTCAAAGGCATCGTCAACTACGGGCTTTCCCCCATTCAACGCCAACAGCACAGCGCGATATAATTCAATCCGGCACCCACACGTACGGCCTTCGTATTCCATCTCCTCCGCATAGTAAACGGCTGCGAGGGCAGAATTTGCTAAAGGCTCGCAATATTGATACCCCAACGCGCTGAACGGCATGCCATCCTCTCGGCTGTTGTCCTTGCGAGCTATTTCCGCAAACGATCGCGGGGCTACATCAGTGTTTGGAGAGCTCCCGCATCCCTGACTGCTCGCAATCGAAGGTCCGATAGCATCCGAAATATTCATAACAGAGGCGGTCGCTGCAACCCTATCAGGGTCCTTTCCTTTATTAAGGGCAGACTTCTTTGTTGAGTTGCTTTTCTTACCCTTTTCGGTCCTGGTCCCCTTATTTCTATTCTTAATTTTCAGCATCGCCTCTGCCCTGGTCATCTCATCCTCAACCCCACCTTCGTCTTTTGTCTCCAAGTCTTCAAAGTCAAACGAAAAGGCGCTGTGGCTCCCCGCGACGTCCTGCATGCAGGTTCCCTTTTCCCTCTCAACCGCAGCCTCCAGCTTAGAGAGCTCCGCCACCAGTTCGTCGATCCGGCTTCCATTGTATTCCTTCAAAGTCGTGCGTGCTTTGGAGAGAGACTCGATATTTTTCTCATAACGATTTCGGGCCTCGTAGGCATTTCGAGGGCACATCGTGAGAGATTGCCCCACCGCATGCAGTACCTTTTCCACATCGGAGAGGCTCATCGACGGCCTACAGTGTGTATTGGTCAGAAAAGAAAATGCACCTTAAGATTTGCCTCTTAATATTTTAGACGGAATAAATCAAGACGTGGTTCAATTAACAACGATGTCGCTTAGGAATGCGTTTTCGTTGTGAACCGAAAATACTTGAAAATGACGAAATGGTAATAATAATAATAATGGGTAGAATAGCAATATGAATCACAATAATAAAAAGCATCACGTAGGGGTATGGCACAACGCTAGGTTATGATCGAAATACTACTGTCGATGTTCTTTTTTATTTACAATTTTATTGATCCAAACGAAAATTCGAAATAAAATGTGGTATAAGGAAGGCAAAGGAATGCATCCAAACAGTCAATTTTGAAGAAAAGGCCCTTCACGAAGGAAACATATTTATAACTGTTCCGATGAAAATGGCAGCGCAACAAATAAAGATCAAATGAAATTATAAAGCAGAGTTACATGAAGGATAAAAATCTTCTCTATGCAAAGGACAGCCCCGTGAGAGCTGTGACAACAGATTTGATACAAATAATAACAAGAATATCAATCGTAATAGTACGAGTTTATCTCTCGCCCTCTCTTTCTTCCAACGAGTGATCGTTTTTTTTTTTTTTTTACTATTAATGGTGAAATGCCCCTTTTCTGAAATCCCTGTCTGTCCCTCCTACATATCTATGAGTCTATTTGTAAAGCTGAGCTCCCCGTCCGTCAAGGTGGAGCCGTTAGCTCTTTCTTGAGCAAGCTCCGTTTGTTTTTTAAGCCAGCTCGCGGTTGGAAGTGCGTAGCTCGGTTCGTAGTGAACCTTCCTCGAAGGTTTAGCGGCATTTCCTTTTGAAGAAGCCCCCGTTGTTGGAATGGTCGCGGTGGATGCCGAGAACCCGCCGCGGGCGTCTCGATAAAAATCGCCGCCGGCTTCGATATTTGCGGGAGGGGCCGCGACCACGCCCACCGTCGGGGGCTGATTCCCCAGAATCACCGTGGGCGGCGGCACGACGCGGACCTCCCGCCGTTTCTTGCGCGCCGTCGACGCGGCCGCGGGGCTGCCCCCTCCCGTTTTCCCGTCCCCCGCCGCCTTCGCGGCCGCCGCTTTTTCGCGCAGAAACTCCCCGAAGTGCTGCAAAAGGGGGTCGAAACGCGCGTCGTCGTCGGCCCGGGGAGACGGGGGAGGGGAAAAGGGAGACGGGGGG
>MJCC01000004.1:672448-713201 GCA_001766655.1 Phytomonas francai
GGGAGGGGGGCGGCGGGGAGGAGCAGCGGCGGGGGCCCGGCGTCGTCGTCGGTGGAGAGCCGCGAGATCGGCGAGAGCGAGTGCAGCGTCTCGGAGACGGGCGAGCCGTACTGCACGGCGACGGAGACCCGCGCGGGGGCCGCGGCCGGCGGGATGAGGGGGTCCGACAGGGAGAGCCGCAGCCGCGGCGAGGCCCGGCCCGCCGCGGAGGCGGTGGACGCGTCCAGGAGACGCTGCGCCTCGCTCAGCGCCGCACGGGAGCGCTCGAGGATGCTCTGCGTGAGCTCCTCCGGCGAGGAGGGCTCGCCGGGCGGGTCGGCCACCGCGGCGGCGTCAGAAAGGAGAACCGACGGCGAAGAGGGGGGGTTCCGCGTGGGAAGCCCCTTCGGCGGTTCAGCCGGGGGGGTCTCATGGGCGGTTCGCGCGGACGACGCTAAACCCGCAAAGGGGGATGTTAAAGAGGAGGACGCGAGCGGCAGCAAGTGGCCAACGGGGGAAAGGGACGGGCGCGGGGGCAAAGAGTGATCGGGGTCGGATATAGGCTTCGAACCCGGCGTTTTCGGACTCAGAGCTGGCTTACTGCTTTTAAAGACAGTTAATTTCATATGCGAAGCGTTTGGGAATCTGGAAAAGTTGGTCGATGCATCCCATTCGTTTCCATCATCCGAATTTGAACCTTTAAAAAAGTCCAAGGACGATCCGTAATGTCGAGCGATGTACGGATTTACAGTCATGAACGATGAAATTTGACAAAAGGACTATTGAAAAGAAGGAGAGGAGGAGGAAGGGAGGGGGGGGGGGGGCTATGAAACCTCTTTCCCTCTATGGGGAAGGGAGGTTTGGATCCTATACCAAAAAAAAACTAGCGGCACCTTCGTCGTCAAAGCCGCTGCTAAGAAAGCTTTACCTGGGAGTGATGGAGCAGAAACAAAGAAAAAGAATAGAAAAGGAATGCTCGAAGAAAACTACAAGTGAACCTTTAATATAAGGAAAAATAATAACAACCGCATCTTCATTTCACGATGTGGGTTCGATCGGAAGAGCCCATCCACTATTTTCAAACTTTAATGACAAAAAAAAAAGAAAAATTCTGGTTATAATTAGATTTAATCCGTGAATTATTTTATCTAAAAAAAAAGGGTTATACAATATAGTAAAGCAAAAGAAAATGGAAACCAACTTCCCTCCTTTTACTTAACAGCCTTAAACCTATCCATAGAACCTTCTTTCCACTTTTTATAACATTATTTTAGTATTAAACTTTCACAGCTCCATCTTGAGCGCAGTTATGGGCCTTCAGCACGCACAGCGCCTCAGTAACGCGGTCGGTCAGCTTCTTCTGATCAACCAACAGCTCGTACGCATCCATCAGATTCATCTCGAGAAACATTCCAGTAATCTTCGGTGCGAACTCCGGCGTGATTTCGTAGACCTTCATGAAAAGCCGATCGCCGAGTGCGGCGCGCTTCTCTTCGGCGGACATCGCGTTCAGCTCCGCCGGCGTGATCGGCTGCAGTGGCGGCGTTTCGGGCGCCTGTCCGGGCGAAGGCCGCGGCGTCGTCGCGGAAAAGACGGTCGCGGCAGGCGTCGGCGGGTGCGGTGGGGGCATCGGCACCCCCCTCTGACGGCCCTGCGGGACCTGCTGGGGGGCTTGGGGTTGGGGTGGATGCCAGCCCCGGGCGGCCCCGCCGCCGCGCCCGTGGTGGACGGGCTTTCCCGCCTGCCTGCCCTCGAACGGCGCCGCGCGGCCCTGCAGCTGCCGCATCATCACCTGCAGCCGCTGCTGGAATTGCATGCGCAGCATCGTATAGCGCTGGTCCCGGCGCTGCGCGATGTTCACGATGAGAGGCTTGCCGTTGAGCATGCGGCCGTTCATCTCGCGGAGTGCCGCGTTCGCCTGCTCGGGCGTGGCAAAGCTCACGAAGCCGAAGCCGCGACTCACACCGGTGGAGTCCGTCATCACGCGGCAGCTCTTGATCTCGCCGTACTCCTTGAAGAGCTCGTTCAGGTTCTCGCTCGTGAAGTTGGGATCAAAGTTCCGGACGTAGAGGTTGTTCCCGAGCGAATTGCACTGCATGTACTTCTGGCGCAGAGCGATCAGTCGCTCGCTGCGGGGCTGGGCACGCTGAACGTACAGCTTCTCGCCGGGCGCCGTGATGCCCTCGATGTGGTTGTCGTGCATCGCCTCGATCGCCTTCACCGCCTCATCGTGCTTTTCAAAGTTGCAAAAGGCGAAAACACGGCCGCTCTTGTCCTTGCACGTCGTTGCCGATGTAATCCCGCCAAACTTGGAGAAGAATGCCTCAATGACCTCCTTGTCGACGGTGGGCAAAACCTGCTTGATGTAGATATTGGTGAAGTTCGCGACCAGCGCGGCCAGACGTGCATTACGGCGGATAAAGTTCGCGACGTAGAGCGCGCGTTTCTCCGCGTTGGCGTACTCGGCGAGCCCGTTCATTTTCTCGATCGCCTCCTTGGCGGCGTTCTCGTCCTTGAAATGCACAAACCCGTAACTGCGGCTCTTGCCCTGCTCGTCGGCCATCACCTTCGAGGAGAGGATGGTGCCGAACCTCTGAAAGATGTCGTTCAGGGCCTTGCTGTCGATCTCCTCGCTGAGGTTCTTGACGAAGATGTTGCCGCTCCCGCTATAGCGCAGGGCGGGGTCGCGCTGCTGCCACATCAGCCGGATGCAGCGCCCGCCGACGCGCTTGAAGTTCAGCGTCTCGATCGCGCGCCGGGCGTCGTCGTGGCTGTTGAAGTTCACGTAGCCGTAGCCGAGCGAGCGCTGCGTGATGATGTCGCGGCAGACGCGCACGTTCAGGATCGTGCCGAAGTCCTTGAAGAGCTCCACGAGCTGCGGCTCCGTGACCGCCGCGTCGAGGTCGCCGACGTAGATGGACGCGATCTGAAGCGGCACGTCCGGCGCCGCGGGGGTTTCCACCTGCGCCGTGGCCATTCCGGGACGATTGGGGGTTGAGAGGGGGTCGGAGAGGTCCGTGAGTGTGTGTATGAGGTAAAAAAAAAAAAAATGGGTAGCGTGGGTGAGCTGGATTGCTTGGGTATGATTTTTTTCCTTGCGAAGCTGCTTCAAAAGAGACTTTTCACATAAACAAGGTGAGGAAAAGAGAAAATTGGAAATGGGCTTGTCTGTGTTTGTGCACACACACAGAGAAAAAAAAAAGGTCAACAGAGAGATACGAATGAGATTCGCTTGAACGGTCAGATGCATAGCGCACATTTCCCATAGATGTAAAATTCAAGATGTAAAATTCACATTCCAGAAACATGTTCTCAACACGGAAAGAAAAAATCGAAAAGATGCTGTGTAGCATCAGTTTGAATCCTTAAATTGGTATTTTAAGTATAGATAGATAGATAGATAGATGAATATATGCACATGTGATAACAACAATGCAGCTGATTTGAATCTATCGTTCATGGTGCGTTCAACTTCTTTATTGTGCATATAAACGTGCTACGTGACTTCAGCCTGATACATACTCCACCCCACCCCACCCCTCCCCTCCAGAAAAAAAAACGTGTTATACCTTACTCACCAATTGAAGAAATCGCTTCCCCTCATGCATCCAACGACTTGGTTGAGGCCATTAAACCCATGGTGTAGGTTATACTGTCCCTTAAAAATTTATGCCAAACAAATAGGGAAAAGAAATAGGACAAGCTAGATTTGCAGCACGCCTTCTGAAAAGGCAAGAAGAAACTGAACCACAAACCCGCTCTATGGAAATTTTTGAAAAGTCACTAACCTCGAACAGGGACATAAATTGATAAATTGTCGCACTCCATCAAGCTTCCTTGTTCGAGTTCGTCATATCGAATGGCGCATTACCCTTTAGAGCTTTGAACGATCAGATACCAAAATATACAAAAGCAATACTACTACTACTAATAATAATAAATAAAAAGCGCATGAGCTGTGCCACAAAACTACTTTAGCAGATAAACAGGCTAAATCACAGGATTAAACGTACTCGCATGCGTCTTGGTGAGATTTGAGTTATTCCTTGCCGTTTCGTTGCGTGCGGATCGCCATTGAAGGTAATCGATAAGCTCAACTTGCTTAGTGTACTGTATATGCCTGAAGTTATGGCGAAAGCGGTTGAGGTTCTCTCGGCCGATGCTAGAGCCAGAGTGCAGGAGGTCGTAACCAGTCGGGCAACTTTCAAGAGGCGCATCAGGATCCTGCAAATCAAGGAGCACGTGATAGCTTCGAATCGACTTGAGCGATACCCCCGGATGTCTGCCTTTCACTCGCAAACCCTCCACCACGTCCCGCTCTTCTTTTGCCCTAGATCCAGCTAGCGAAATCGAAACCACCTCTTCCCACTCCTCGGGCAACGCAAGCTGTCCGTACGCATTGATGTCCTTCAACGGAAACACGCCCTTGTCAAGGAACTTCAGCACGTCGAAAGATCGAGGCGTCTCGGTTCCCCGTGGCGTCGGGCAGCATCTCCCGTTTGCCATCGTCGTGGCCTCGCTGATGGTTTGCGGTCGCGTGAGAGGACGCGCGGCGATCGGCGCCCGCTTCTCGCGGTCGCCCTGCCCACGGCGACTGGAGCTGCGCGGGGGCCTGCCCTTCCGCTGCGGCCGCGCGAGCCCCGATGAGCGCTGCCGGACCAACGACGGCTCCACGACCACGACGCCCCCCTGCGAGTGTGGCCGCCCTCCCCCGTCCCCCGCCTGCTGCGCCCTCTTCTCCTGCGCCGTGAGCTTCGAGACGAGGCTGTCGAGCGCGGTCAGCTTCGGCAGGCTCGCGGGCGCGTGCTCGACCTTCCGCTCCTCGAGCTGCCGTCGGCCCTGCAGGGTGAACAGGGGCGAGGGCCGACTAATCACCTCGAGCAGCTCCGCGGCATTGTCGGCGAACGGCGGCGGCAAGGAGACCTTCGTCGTGAATGTCCCCTTGGTTTTGTTGGGGGAGACATGTTCCTCTTTTTTGTGCATCAGTTTATCCCTGATGTAGGTGAAGTAAAGTATACCACCATCATGATTAGGGCGATCATCGGACTCTGCGACTTCCGAAACACTTGAATTGGACACTAACGGGAGCCTGTCCTCCATCATACAAGGCTGTTTCTTCCTAATAATCACTCTTCCAAGCGCCAATTCGGTCCACAACAACAAGAAGAAGAAGAAGAAGAAATGGATAGGATTCAATGAAGCGGCATCCGCGATGAGGAGAAGAAAACCAAACAGAATCGCATCCAAAGTCGTTCAAAGTGCAAGTGCGCAAAAGGAATATTGCCCTTTTGCTTTGTGGATGTAGAGTTAGTACTTTATGATAATGCTAAAAAATCGCTCCTATGTGTGCCCGAGCACACAAGACATCCCAGCGCACATCTAATACAATTGGTAAAGGCAGAAAAGCAAATCGATCCCTCAGACTGCTTCAGCCTTAACGTGTTCGAGTGCAGAACTATACCGCTGCAGCCTTTCGTATAATTGTTTATCTGCGTCTCGTTTGAGGATCGCGCTCTGCTCGAACAAGTTCCCAGCCACCGAGGCCGACTCCGCGGCGTCGTCAGGCGCGGACAGAAGCTCTTCGATCTCGTGCTTCAATACGGCGACGGTATCTCGGACTATCACCGGTGAGGCCTTTGGCAAATAGAGCACGCGCACCGCGACCTCCGCATCATCCACGAGAAGCCGCTTCGGGGGCCTCGTCCGAAGCTGCCCCATCACGCGCTCGAGGTAGCCGAGGTAGGCCTCGTACATCCGCGTCCGCTCCAGGCCCAACACCTCGAGACTTTCCAAGACGCCCACGGCGAGAAGGGGGGTGCAGAGGGAGTGGAGCTGCGAACAGTCCACGGCCCCCGCGCGGAGGGACTCGGCCGGCCGCCGCTCCCCGAGAGCGGCGCACACGGTCGCCGCGCCGGCGAGGAGGTCCGCCCCGAAATCGCCGGGGCGGCCGTCGTCGAGGGCGCCGAGGAGCTCGCGCCGGGCCTCCTCGCAGAGCGCCGCGCCGCCCTCGGCGTCGGCCGCCCCGGCAAGGGCCTGGAGGACGCCCGCGGAGCATCGCCAGGCCGGCGGCCACGCCGCTCTTCGCCGCCGCCCCGCGAAGGGCGCGTCCGCCGCGAGAAGACGCCCGACGAGGGCGGGGAAGCCGTCGTAATGGCAGCGGTGGAGGGCGTGTACGAGCTCCATCAGGGCCCCCTCCCCTCCCTCGCCCTCTCCTTCGCCTTCTTCGCCGTCTGCGGTGCGGACGGCCACGTCGGCGGCGGCCTGCAGGATCGACGGGGCGACCCCGCGGGCGCCGCGGAGCCTCGCGAGGGCGCGGAGGGCGCGCGTCGTGCGGGCCGCGCCGAGCCGCCGGCCCAGCATCCCCCGCAGGAGGGCCATCTCGACCTGCGGGAGGCTACTCGGGGCGTGGCCGCAGGCCGCGAGGCCCTCGACGAGCCCCACGAGCTCGCCCGGGGCCGCGCGCGCGTGGGCGAGGGCCGCCGCGATGCTCGGCGCGAGGGCCGCGAGGAGGCGGTCGTCCGGGCGCGCCCCGGCGAGCATCGGGAGCACGCGCAGGACGTCGCGGAGGCCGAGGCCCTCGCGGCCCCCCGCGACCTTCTGCGCGACGTGCCCGACGAGGTCGCCGGCGAGGAGGCCGGGGCCGGGCCCGCCGGCGGCCTCCAGCCGGCCGAGCAGCTCCGCGATCGCCGCCGAGCCCGCCGCACGGAGCCGGGCGAAGCGCAGCCCCTGCGCGAGCCGCATCCCGACTTTGAAGTGCACGTGCGCGAGGGGGTGGGCCTTCTCGGCGACGCGTTGGTGCTCGAGAAAAGGGACGCGCGCGTCGTCCCAGGCCATCACCGAGGTCTGCGGGCCGTCCAGGCGGTAGAGCAGCCGCCGGCACTGGTGAAGGACCAGCCCCGCGAAGTGCGCGAGACAGCCCCGGCGGGCCCGCGCGGCCGCGTCGGCGAGCTCGGCCCGGAAGAACCGGACGTTTTGCTCCCACACCCGCACGACAAAGTCCAGCAAAAGGCAGAGCTCGGCCTCGCCGAAGTCCGCGACGGCGTCGGCGTCGGCGAAGATGCGGGAGTCGCACAGGCGCGCGAGGCCGGACAGGAGCGCCGCGTCGAAGGTGACCGCCGGGGAGCCCTCCCCCGCGCAGGGGGCGGCACGCGAAAAGCAAAAGCACGCACCCTCCTCGCCGACCGTCAGTAAAATGCTCAGAACACGGATCGCATCCGCCGGCGTATGCAGCGTCGGCAGAGTCGTGAGGATGACGGAAACCGCACGCTGCGCTTCGGAGGTGGGCAGCTTCGCATTCACGGCGGCATCGACGAAGAAACTTTCGAAGGGCACCTCGTGGTTCGCGCAGAGAGCGGCGCACGAGATAAACCGATCGGAGGTCCGCTGCGCGGGCTCACGCGGCCTTGGGAGCTCGGAAGGAGCCTCAGGGTCGGCCCGCGCATCCCCCGGGACCGCCCCCGCGTCCGGTGCGAAGAAATCTGGTCGGCCCCCCCGCACGCACCGAGCCAAAACCCGCACTTCGCGCGTCAGGACGATCGGCAAAAACGCCTCCTCGCCGGCCACGTCGTAGGGCTGGCGTTTACGCACGCAAAACGTCGAGGCGGCCTCGATCCAGACCAGCCCCTCGAGCATCTCCTCGGGAGAAAGCAGCGGCGCCTCGTCCGCCGCCCCGGCCGCGTCCAGGACGGCGGACGGCCAGAGCAGCTCGCGGATGTCCTCGTAGGCCCGCCGGACGGCGAGCCAGGCGCGCTTGCGCATGAGCTTCCGGTCGTACATCTCGTAATCGGGCCCAACGTTAAGCTCGCGGGGATCGAGCGAAGTCTTCATTCCGTTTGTGTCCATCAAGACGTAGTCTTTGCAGAGGCGAACGAAGGCCGCGAGCAGGTCTCGCAGGCCCGCCTCGTCGAGCCCGACGACCCACGCCCCCGTCGAGGGCTCCGCGCGCGTATGTCGATTCAAACACGCGTCGACGGCCGTCGGCATCTCGTCCTCGAGGTCGCCGGTATCGCTGAAGCTCGTATCGATCTCCCGCCATCCTGCCGGGGTCGGGGCGTTGCGCAGGACCTGGGGGTGCATGATCTGCGAGACGGGGATCGTGAAGTGGAAGGTCTGGCCGCGGCGATTCGTGTAGGTGATCTTGGTGGTGCCGGGAATGGCCCGGGGAACCCCGAGCGCGGGGCCCTGCTTGACCTTCGAAACGCCGCTCCGGTCTCTGCCTTCACGCCCGATCGGGTTCTTTCGCCCGCCGATGCTCATCGACCTGCGTGAGGTCCACCCCAGCGGTGGAGCATACCAAAGAGAACTTCGGGATGCACCCTTTGCGATACGCAGCATTTGCTTGTTTGATGAAACGGGAGAACACTACTTCCCCGAAGAAAACCACACGAACAGAAAAGATGAAACACAAATGGAAGAAAAACGATACGCATAAGTGGCGAAAGGAACGCACAAAATACACAATGTCCCATTATAAGTATTTTACTTTAAAATCCATAAACCTCTGTAGCTAGGGAATCGGCTCTCGAATTTCTTTAAAAATATGCAAGCATATAAAATAATGAAGCAAATATGTTAATATATAGATATAGATAGATAAATAGATAGATATCAATATAAATATATTTTTATCTACATTTGACCGTATATTTTCGTGTATAATAGAAATATATTTTTGATGCAATTCTATATTATGGTATTGGGGCTGCCAATATGCTCTTTTTATCAAGGGAACATTTCTTGAGCTCGCTGCACAAAAATGGAACCGTTGAGAATTTCAAAAATCGTAAATATATAAAAATCTTAAAATTTTTCGCATATCTATACGGACATATAGTATGAAGTGTCTATTTTTTTCATACTAATCACTGCCCTTTATTTTCCTCTTTCCCTATACCATTTTTCGTCGTAACATTTAATATTCCTTTTTGCCACTTTTTTTTTTGAAGAATAGGTGGTTCATGGATGCATCTTTTCACAACTGAAAAAAAAGGCTCCGTATTTAATTTTAGGGAGTTTAGTAAGGTGAAGAAAAGAAAGAATTGAAACAAAGAATGGCAAACTACAACCAAAAAGAAGATAAAATGTTACAAAACAAACTACACCTAAAGGAAGCCGTGTCTCAGTCAGAGTATCGCTTCAAAGGAGGGAAAAAAGTAAAGTGATAAGCGCATTCTCAGGGTGTATAAACGTACATATAATATAGAAGTAAAAACAAAATAATAAATAACAAAAGTAACTTCCAAAGAAATAAATAAGTAACGAAACGCTTAAAAAAGACGCCGCCGACAACAAGTATAATAATAACAGTATTCCTAGTTGTAGCTCTTTTGGGCTATCCCAAACACTTCTGCTCTATCAACGAAGAGATTCAGCCATACGCAATCCCATCCTACTCCCCCCCCCCCCTGCCCCTACGCCCTCCATATACTGTGCGATAGTTTATATCCTGGGCAAACTATTGCGTTTTTTTTTCTTATTGCTAAAGCTCAAATTAGAGATGTTGGTAAGTTCGCCGAGCTTTAATGAAAAAACTCGCGAATGTCTATGACTGCTGTCCACCGCCACGGCAGTTGGACTATTCACCAAAGGCGCAGGCGCCTCGATATATGGCAGCTGATTCTCCCGGTGGCTTCCCCGCGTGACGTTCGTGCGCTGGATCGACGTCCGGACGAACTTGTTCCCCGTGCCCTCCCCCGCCGAGATCGAGAGCTCCTTCACGACCGCCTCGCGCATGCTCCGCTCGTTCAGGTCGACGGTCGTCGCGTGCTTCGAGGCGTGATGGCGATGTTTATGGCGCCCGGCGCCCTGCGCGAGGTCGACCTCGCGGAATCGCTTAAAATAGGGGTGCCGCAGAGCCTCCTTCGCGGTCGCCCGCTCGCGCTCGTCGTAGGCGAGGAGCCGCATCATGAGGTCGACCCCGCACGCGGAGAGCCCCGGCACCAGCCGCGCGAGGCCCGTCCCCGCCTTCTGCGCGAACTCGACCTTCGGGTCGTGCCCGGCGGCCTTAAAGGCGAGGAGGAGCTCCGGCGGCGGGGTCCCGAGGACGCTGTGGATTTTGTGGATCTGATCCAGCTCGTTCGTGCCGGGGAAGAGCGGGCAGAGGGTGCAGAGCTCGAAAAAGACGCACCCCGCGCTCCAGACGTCCATCTTGCTTTTATAGAAGCCATTCGTCAGCAGGCACTCCGGCGCGCGATACCAGCGGGTGGAGATGTACTCGGTGAACCGCGCATCGCCGTGGCCGCTCCGCGCCGATCCGAAGTCCGCGATCTTCAGCGCGTTGTCCTCTAAGTTAATCAGTAAGTTCTCGGGCTTGATGTCGCGATGCAGCAAGCCACGGTTGTGGATGTGCTCTAAGCCCTTTAAGATTTGGTACATGAAGTAGGCGATCTGCTCCTCAGGGAGAGACTCCTTCCTAGATTTGATCAAATCGTAGAGGTTCATCTCCATCAGCTCAAAAACTAACGCCAGTCTTCCAGACAAGCGATCGAAAAGGACGTGGATGAATTTCACGATGTTGGGATGGGACTGCAACCTACGAATGCATTGGATCTCACGGAGCTGATTCACTTGCTCCATGGACTTGAAGCGTTTCTTCATGCATTTTATCGCAACTAACATCTTACTATTTTTGTCTTGGGCCTTGAGGACCTCACTAAAAGTCCCCTCCCCCTTCCGGCCTAATATTTGATAGCTCTGCATACCAACTAATATGTAAATTCTAAATCGACGCGCGTCTTCCGATTCGCACGTACTTCCTAACGAAAAAAACTAGCAATATTGATCGATTAACCCTTTAGAGTACGGACTGTATTATAGTGAAAGGGTCATGTATTGCGTATATGTGTATGTGTATGTACGTGTTTAAATGACGCAAGTGGGGTATGGCCCTGTAGTACCAACCCTCAATCCTACCTTGCTAACGAAAGCGAAAAATGGTCGAAAAGTGGAGGCGAATAAAAATAAATTAAGCACCACGCTTTATGCGGTAGCCTCTTAGGGATCGAAAGAAAAATGCATAAGCACATGTATAAAGTGTCTTACCTTTACAAGATCGAACGCTTCCCAAAGTTCAGTAAAGAGTTTAACCTATAAGGTTATGATTTTTATATATGCCTTGAGATATGATTTGCAATAGAAATATAATGAAAGTAGGTTTCAACAATCTGCTCAGGTTATTAAAGATCCTTGCACCCTATTTGAAGCGACAAAAAAAATAGGCACAGAGAACAAAAAAAGACGTCCCTCCGTCACTGTTCTTTCTCTTAATGTCCAAAGTACCGGTTTAAAGAGGATTCTAAATGATAATCCTTTTATAGTTAATCCCTCAAAAAAAAAAAAAAGTAGCTTACATACATGCATAGAACATCTTAGGGAGGGGAATAAATGGAGCACAAGAATTTCTTCTTTTATTAGTGAAAAGCAAATGAAAACTAAGGCTCTCATAATGCCATAGCATCCCTGACATGGCGGGAGCTGAAAATCATATCGGTTTGTGAAAAACAGCCAATACGGCTCTTTCCCCTCTAATGTAAAATTGGAGGCATGTTATAGGGAACTGATCTAATCCTTATATACATGCATATATCCATTTATGGATATATATATACACATGTGTATAGATAGAAAAAGAAGGAGAGAAAGACATTGTGTGATATATTTACTCTTTATGGCTCGTCTATGGGAATGGGATAAAACATCGTAAAAGAGCTGTAAATATTTTCGAAGTGTTTGTGAAGCATACGGAGAGTTTTTTCCGCAGGGAACCTATATCATTCCTCATACACTAGCACACGAGAGAGATAACATAGTTAAAAAAAAAAGGGTCCATCACCCAACTTTTAAAACTTATATTAAAATAGAAGATACACTGTATTTCCTAAAGATTCTCGATTCACTATATAAATCAAAATAGAGGAATATCATTATATGATCCCCCTGAACAATAATTTCCAATAATTGAGGTTATACGACATCGCAGCGAAAATCATAATTTAAAGAAGGCATTCCTTTCCTTGAGTTTCACCTAGAGTAGAGCTCTCAAACACTAGGTTCTCACGTCTGAAGCAATGGGTTATACACATTAGGTTTGGGGATTTAGTTCAAAATGTAATAAATCGAACTCTGACACCATCGGAACTTTATCAACAAATAACAACACAGAGCATCCATTACAGATAAAAATAACTTGTTCGGACTTTTTCTTTTTCTTTTTTTGCAAAAATTTACGCCAATGTATATATCGCATCACTACAAACCAGAGGACTTGTTGTTTACATATTTAAAGCGAAGCCCTAGACACGCATATGATTGTAGTCTTCAGCATTACTGGTGGTTTCCGACGTCTCCTCTGTATTCGAGCCCGGAAAGGGCCACCATCGGATCAACATCTGGAGCTTCAAAGGCGCGCCGTAGGGTTTGTGAGAGATCAACATGTAGGTCGTTATCGTCGAGTACGCGGCGACGACGATGTCGTCGGTGTAGTGCGAACGCGAGGCCACGATGCCGTAAAACGCGGTGAAGACAAGGATGGTGCTGACCACGCGAAAGGCAAACCGGTGGACGTACACGCCGTACTCCCAGATCGTCGCCCACGCCAGGCAAATAATAATCGTATGCCCGCTAAACATCAAATCCCCGCAGTGGATGGAAGCGCTGCCAAAGGTCACGAGGGTGATGAGTATATTGAGGATGGGATGCTCAATCACCTGGGGGTGCTGGCAGGCATTGTCAGTCGCCGGGTACGAGGTCAGGACGAGCACCACCGCGCGGTAGAGGAGCATAATCGAGTATACCGTCAGAAAACGAATCATCGCAATCAAATGGATCCCCTCAAGTGGGTACGGGTGCTCCCCGGAATCTACGACAGAAAATAAAAATCGATCTACGGGCTCACCAATATACTTGATTTTGGAAAACAATTTAATTTTCTGACATGCTCTCGCATGACGCGCCAGAACGTACACTTTCAATAGGCTGTAAGTGACGATAAGATTCAAAATGAGGATAAGAATATCCACGACAGTCTCCAACCACGCAACCTTCGGGAATAAATCGAAGAGGAGGTCCGGGAGAGGCTTCACTTCCTTTGGATCCGGCATATGATCATTAGTGATCAGTAAAGCCACCGAGACAACAACGCCAGAAATAAAAAAAACGATTAGAAATCGAAGGATTTGAGTAAAAAGTGGTAAGGCCTGCTTATAGGACGAAACTTGCTCGCCGATATGAATTTCAACCTCGGTTGTTCGCGAATCGAGGCCTGTGACTTTATTTTCAAGCATAGCTTACGACTCTCGATACCCAGCAGTTGATAATCTGAAAAGGATTAACAAATCGCGAGAAAAGAGGAAAAAGTGTAAAGAATATTCTAGAAAAAAGAATAGCAAAATAAATCCAAACAAAAAAACTATTAATAAATGTATGCCCTAGTACTAGTCTTTTTGCTTCTTAGAGAATAGGAACTAGGACAAATGAACCCTTAAGATGTATAATGTCATTTGAAGTAAAAGAAAAGAATATATCTTCATACATATATATATATATATATATATAGCATGGGGGAAAAGGACCATGACAACTGCAAAATACCTATAGGGGTTTCGTTTCTGTCATTCAATGCTACACTTAGCCCTCAGTTAAGAACAACAATATGCCGCCCTTGCAGCACACTGTATGCTATTAAAAAAAGGAATAATCCAAACGTACACTTGTATTTCATTTCCGAGCCCCCAATCTAGGTTTTAGATGTCTTTTTCTATATTATAGATGACGAAACTATTATATAGATACTTCTATTTGGACTTCAGAGCTGTGCATATGCACTCACGTGTGGATGCAAAGATTGAAAAGGAAGGCGGAAATTTGAAATATAGTTGAATAATAAAGTTCTCCAAATTAGTAAGAATAGACCTAAAAAGTATCTTGGCGTTATCAGAAACTTTGAAGAATTTTAGCAATAACTACTTTTAAAAATGCACCCGTTTCTAGAAACTGTGGTACTCATCCAGACACATCGGTATGGTTTTAGGCATTATCCCTCGAATAGCGTATCACTCGCTCAACGGAAATGGAAAACGATAGAAGGAAGCATGCTAGAAATGCGCCGATTGCGATAGCCGGGCCGTATCTAACAAGAAAAATGTTCGCACTAGGTTGATGTCCAATCTCTTCCGAAGCGTGAATGGCTTCGACCCTTTCTAAAACCTCTGGGGTCTGCGGATCAGACCCAGAAGACATTAAGAAGCGAAAATATCTATACTGAGCTATGGAGAAAGTCTTGAGAAAGTTTATCGGTCAAAATAAGGAGAAAAATGGAAAAGGGATAAAGTCATCTAAATAAAATTATTATTTGAGAAATGTTTCCCACTTGTGAAAAGATTACACGTAGCTTTACACTAATCCCTTCGTTAATGTTCATTGTGTATATTCTATTGCGGGCAAAGGTGCATCTATACCTCTATATATAGATATAGATATAGGGAAGGAGAAAAGTAGCGCGCTCGTGCGGCGCACTAGACGATAATTGTAAGATCTCAGGCTGCTGCCACCGAAGGGATCCTCTCAAAGCACCTCAGCTGCTCACACATAGCACTGACAAGGGCGAGGGCGGGTTTGGCCGTGTACATGAGCGCCTGCGTATCTTCGATTGGGTAAAAAGACCTGCACCACTGCTCGCCGTCGACACACCGCGCTAGAGGATAGAGGTCGTTGGGGATTAAAAACCAGCGAAAACGTCCGTAGGCATCGTGAAGGGCCTTAACCAAACCCATCATCGCGGCCGCCACCTCGTAGCGAGGAATAACCTCCCGAGCGTCACCTGCCACGCCGTCTTTTAGACGTCGCTGATAGTCTTCATAGCTCACAAGTAGGTCGCTCAGCAGACCTTTTTGAAGCATCCACCGCGCGTTGTTTTTCCCATGAATAGCGAGCACGCAGAGTACCTGAACGCCCACGTCGAAGGGTATAATGTCATCCTGAACTCTCTTCCACAAGGCATCGCACAATTGGAGGGATTCAAAAGCTGCAGCATCGCGAGACGCCGACGAAAAAGCGGAATGTTCGCATTGATTTGTGTCCTTTGAACCATCTGAATGCGATACGTTGTTCAAAAAGACGTGTTTGTGAATATTCGCCCACGAATAAAAAACGTCCGCTATGTAAAAGTATGGGATATCTTCTATAGCGTGCTCCACCAGGTATTGGATCTGTTCCCTCACGCCGCATTGGCCGAGAATTTCTTCGAAAGTCACACGACCCTGCGTTGATTCCTGGGCGCCTTCATTTTCTAGCTGAGAAATCGCGTCCTGCAGGAATGCTAGTGGATAACAGTATTTCTCCACAATCTTTTCCGGAAGCCAACTCTGTAAATACAACCACATCTTCAATTGTGTTGTTTTATGCCAGCGCTGTAGGCTTGAAGAAAAGGAATTATCCTGATCAAGGATTACAAAAGCGGCCCAACCTGCTGCAAAGCCCGCCATGGGCAAAAGAATATCTACTGCACGCTTGTATACAGGCTTAACCATCTGAGCGGAGTGATTCGTAAGTCGTGGCCTCTAGAGTGAAAAACGCGCTTATTTTATCAAATTAAAAAAGAGAGAAGAAAATGAGAAATGCATTGATAAACAAAAAACTCCTATTCCCCCCTTTTGCCATTCTCAGCGAAGGACTGCACAATTAATTTCTAAAAATGTAAACCTGCATCGAGGGCATTTAATTTTTCCCGGTGTAGTTTGATTTTTGACATAGAAGCTTTTTGACGTAATTAGTGGATATTTGAAATACGTCATCACGGAAAATTCTATTCGATAAGCAAAAAAAAAGTGGACCGATTTTTATTAAACACCCGTTAGATTAATTTAGCATTCTTCACATTTCCACTAACTGTCCCTGAGCAGCTTCCTCCATTATTCTTCTGGCCTTCCGCGCATTATACCACCCTGTGATGCGTTTGGTTAAAAAATAGGCAACAAGAGCCAAAGTGGCATGCCATAGGATTTTGATAATAAGCCTTCTAACGAAACTTGGCTTCTTGTGTAATTTAGAAGGCTGGCGTCTCACCCGAACCGGTTCCGGTGGCAGATTCTTTAGCTCTGAAGTCCTTTTCCAATCATTAATCATGAACTGCTCGTATTGCATTATCTCATCCTGTTCGATTTGAGTGAGCTTTTGATTAATATTTACATAGTTGCCAAAAAACTGAAAGACGCTCCCAAAGGCCATCTGAATGACCTGAGAAAACGTGGTCCATAGTTCCATTATTCGGCCGATCATGAACATCATCATTTGGCTTCGCTGTGCTTCAGGCGTCATACCATACATGCCCATGCCCATGCCCATCCCTAAACCCATCCCCATCCCCATGCCGCCCATTCCGAGGCCGTACGGATCCATGCCGTAGCCATAAGGCGACATCCCACCCCCATAGGGAGCATAACCAGGGGTACCAAGAGCGTTATTGGTGCCAGTAGTAGTAGTAATATTATTATTGGCATTCGGCGTAGCTAAATCACCCACAGAAGAGGATTGCGCGGGCGCTGTCAAATCACTCGAAGGAAATGCCGGAGCAGGGGCGTTAGGTGAAGCACAAACCAATGGACCTCCTGTCGGGCCAGAGTTTGTCGGACTCTCCGGCTCCTTATTCATAATTGGCAAAAGACTCAAACTGGAAAGATGAAATAAAAAAAGAAACTGAAAAGGAAGAAATATTTGAATTTCTCATTCGTGGGGCAATACCCCCCCCCCCCCCCTGTTTGTTCGATGTGTCAGAAAGGCACAACACCATGGTACGGGTTTAAAAACCGACGCATCACGTAACGATTATGAATTCCATAGTTCTTTGAAAATCCGGCAAACCAATCCGTAGAAACGCTTAAAGTGATGGACTGTTTTAATTTTTTTTATTTGATATATATTATAGAGAGATAGATGTTCTTTGAATAAAAAAGATCATATTTCATTGTTATTTTCCCATTAAAAATATCGACTGAACAATTTTACAATTGAATATTATACGGCAATGGATACGATTCGTAGGCAGTACAACTATAGGAAGCAAAAAGAATGGAAAATAATGATATATAATAAGGCATAAAAAGGAAAATAAGGAGACTCAATTAAACTAAAGCATGAAAATCGCTCATAATAAAACACTCAACACCACTATACCACACCCACAGAAAGACTAAAGGAGTCAAGCGAAATTCATTTGACGTGAATGGGATCCTTCTATTTGCAATATATTTGATACTTTATTAAAACTCCTCTAAATTATTAACACCACCATTGTTAACACTATATTTCATACGATCATACAAGTCACCTAAAAAGTATATTTATCAGTTATTATAATTATCATATATATATATATATATGTTTTCCCCAGTTTGTAGTAATCTTATTACTCGGCTACAACATTTTTCGGTTTAGCTTAATTTTCCCCCTTTGAAATAAGGTTGTTGTTATTGCCTTCGAAATATGTTGCTCTACAAAAACCGAAAAAATATATAGATACATTTTTATAAGACTCATAAACACGAATGTTATAAGCCAGCATACTAAGAATCTGGCACCAAGCAAAATGAAAAACTAAGTAAAATAATGGAAGAGATAGGTTACTTCGCACTAAACTAGGAGACACACTTTACTCCAATGACTTTTTTCTTTTTTATGGGAGGGAGGGGGTACGCCTTGTAGAAACAAAAATTTATTAAAACAGACACTCGTGCTGGACCCTGTGGATCATCTCACGCACTTAAATTCAGTGAAACCCTTTCGGCACGTTTGAACCCCTACCTACCACTCTGCATGGAAACGCTACCCAAGAGCACTACTGAAGAGAACCCGCTTGCGCTCCAGATGCCCAATGTCCACACCAGAGTACTAACTATATTTTACGAAGAATCCATGTTGTCAAAAAGTACGCGCTCCCAGAGTCACCGCTACCCTCACGTCAGTTCGCGTGCTGGTATCGGCAGTTCTCGCCGTACTGGCAACCTTCTGGGGTTGAGTAATTCCGGCAGTAGTAGGTTTCATCGGTCACCCGGAAGCCCCTCCCAAACCCACGGCCGCGACCGTACATCGGGTTTCCGCCGCGCCCACCTAGCCGCTTCCCGCCGCCGCGGTGCCCCCTCTCATCCTCGGCGTCCTCCAGACGGGTGTGGTAGACCGCGGGCGGGGGGACCTGCGCGATCGGGGGTGAGAAAGGGCCCATCCGGACCTCCCGCCGGCCCCCTTCTACACTCGCCGTCTCCTTCACTGGGGGAGCCGCCCTGTGCTCGCTGGTGGGCTTGAACTGCCTCTGCAGGGCCATCGTGCGGGGTTGCGGGAGCTGGAGGACGGCGCGGGGCGGCGGGTTGGACGTCGGTGGCGGCCGGCGGATCGCGCCGCCCTCCACGTCCACCTCAAACCCTGCCGTTGTGATGGAGTTCTTCTGCATGAAGCTCTTAAGGTCCTGCGCGTCTGAGGCGTCGGGCGGCTGCGCCGACGGGCGCGGGCCGAGGTGCTGGAAGTAGGAGCTGATAGCGCCGCGCGTCCGCTGCCGCACAAGCACTGTCTTGACCGACTTCCGAAGCAGCTCGTCAAAAGCGCTGTACGGCATCTCGTGGAGCTCCTTTAGCGACTTCCCGATCGCTACGATGCTTTGGATAACCGCCTCGTCGATATTGTTCGCCATCAGGACGCTTCGTAGCTCCTCCTGTTCGTCTAACTGCGGCGAGGAGACCGGCGGCGGGGTCGGCGGCGCCGCACATGCCGAGGGCCGGTGCGCGTCCTCATCGTTGCCGACGTCGATCGTAGCGGGTGGGCGCTGGGCGGGAGGGGACGTGGCAGCGTGCAGCGACACTTCGGCCAGGGGGGGGCGGTTGGTGAAAAAGTAGTGATGATGGGAAGGGGCCTTAATGGGCACCTTCATGCCCTGGGAGGCCGACGCGCCGGTCATGGAAGGCGACACCACCCCGGCATTCGCCCCATACGCGCTTCCGCCAACCCCACCGTTTGATAGAACGTGTTGAGGGGATGTCGTGCTCGGAGAACAGAGAGAGCCGGGCATTGCTGAGGCAGCCAAAACGCTCGGCCTCGTTGGCGAATGGCGTTCCTCATTAGAGAAGTTCATATCAGGCTGCTGCTGCTGCGAGGGATGAGCCGTAGGGGTCGGGGGCTGGTTGTGGTGATGATTTAAGGCGATGTGGTGGTGATGGTGGTGAACAGGGGGGCCGAAACGTGGACCGTTCGAAGGTGCAGGGCGGTTAAGCAAGTTGGAAGAAGCGCTCTGGGTCTGGAGTGGGTGCTGTTGTTGCTGTTGCTGTTGCTGTTGCTGTTGCTGTTGCTGCTGTTGCTGCTGTTGCTGTTGCTGTTGCTGTTGCTGTTGCTGTTGCTGCTGCTGCTGCTGCTGTTGCTGTTGCTGTTGCTGCTGTTGCTGTTGCTGCTGTTGCTGTTGCTGTTGAAGCATTTGCTGTCGAACGCTGAGAGGGGCTGGAATGTTTTGCGTCGTACGAGACGGTTCTACCGGCCGTGCTGCAGCCTCCTGCATAGGTAACTGTGAATGTGCAACAGGTGCCGCCGCAGGAGTCACAGACGGCGTTTCCGGGGAGCTTTGCTGTGGATACATAGCCGATAACGGTTTTGTCACAAGAGAAGCCTGCTGCGACGCGGCAGGAGATGTGAAGCCTATATTGTGATGATGATGGACCATGAAGGCGTGTCGCTGAAGAGGCCCTTTGTTAACCGTTCCGGTAGAAGATGCGTCCTTTTGATGAGCATGGTGGTTACTCGGCGAAGACAGCGACGACACAGTGTTCACAGAGGAGGGTATGCTCACGCCGGTGCCGTTTGCACTAGTAGGATTCGGTTGCCCAGTCGAGGCGGCTACGGGGGCAGGTGTGGCTAAAGAAATAGGAGAAGGGCTCTGTGCAATAAAGTGGTGATGCGTCGGATATTGTTTCCCGTGCATAGCGAGACGGTTTGACGGTGTAACTCCTTGACGTGGATTGTTAGTCATCGGAGATGACTGCGCAGGGGTTTGTAACGATGCTGTACCCGATTGGCTCACCGAGGAGATATTGGTGGGTGTAACGGTACTCTCTTTGTTGGCGTTTGGGAAGGGATAGCTTGCCTGGGATACAGCGCTATGATTAAAGAGGGGTACTTTCTGGATATTATCATCAGCGCTGGCGTATTCTCCAGAACGACATGCAATATCGGAAGGATTTCGAATCCTGTCAGTGGGATTAGCCTCTTTTATTGTTTTTCTCTCATTAGTATTGCCATTGTTCAGGCTGCGCGATTTGGGCTCTACATACTGGAATCTATAAGACGACTTCCTCCACTCCGCGCCATCAGTGGCTGATTGTCGGTAGTCGTCTTGAGCAATGCCCCTACGGGGCACGCGAATTGTGTTCTGTGCTGGGATATCTGCACTGTACGTTGTCGCACTTCTCGATGTATTTATATAGTCTTCGGCATGCTTTACCAGTTCTGTCAAGGTGTTGATATCTAGAAGCGAACTGAAAAGAATCTCGTCACTCGCCATTTGGAAAATGCAATCAACGTATAAATCAGTATCCTCGTTGAATTCATTGACAAGGATGGAGAAAAGCATACTTTTTATTTGTGCACGGTAATCCACATAAGGGACTTGCTTCAAAAGGCTGACCACAATGAATTGGTAGCGAGAGAAAAAAAAATGGTACATCTCCTCCACGCTGCTGCTGATGAGCCCAAAGCGGTATACAAAGGGCACGAGAGCGGGTGCAAGAACACCAAACCTTTCTCGGAGGTGTATGACAACGTCTGGAGTGTGCCCTACACCTTCTTCCTCACTTGCTTGTTCTCCATTATTAATAAAAGATTGCTCCTCTGCGAGTTTCGTTTTTTCTTCGTTAGTGCTGAAACTGTAATTCGTCTCTTCTTGGGTATAAAGTGGACTAGAAGTGTTGTCAACGAAGATATCACCCTTTTCTCTGCTGATATTCGAATCCTTGTCTTTGTTGTTCATCATTACAAAGTGGTTATCTAGCTCTCAACACGGCCACACCTTGGTTTACCCCTCTTCCACACCTTTTTATTGCTAAATATCCTTAATCTTTTCTTTGTCGCAATATTAAGCGCCGGAATTTGAAAGATAAACGATAAGCAATGATACTATTAGCGATTTTTTGAGGATCGGTAAACTTTATTTGTGTATATATGCTTCACTTATCTATATATCCTTATATAAAGTGAGCTGCTGACCTCCCTTAAAAAGAAATAGCGTTCTTGGGAGTGAGTATATTTTCAATGAGAATAAAGTGATCTAACGAACCTCTTTCCGTATGCACGTTTAAACAGAAAAAAAATAATGATAATTAAACCAAATCTATATATATAGAGAGGTGAATAGATAGGTATATAGATATAGATATATTAAGGAGACCAAATCTAAATGCTCTTGTTATGCTTGAAGCTGTGGTGTGGAGTGATAAGGATAAGGGAAAGGAATAAAAAAAAAGTATGTTTCTTGTGTCGTTCACTACAATGCGGAACTTATTCAGCCTCATTACAACGAAGACTCACAATAATCATCACCCCTCTGATAATTGTTTTAGGTAACCTTGTTAATTTTCCATATGTGCATTCGAAACAAAACACCTTATTCAATATTGATAAACCACACCCACGTGCCCTTTATTATGAATATCTGAAATTACAGCGAATTTCAGATTTCAACATAAATTCTTTACATTCTTTTTTGGATAAATTCCTATATATTTTCCATCAAATAGATAAACAAACATCATTCTATGGCCTTACAAGTAGCACTCCTCTATAAAAGAAACACCTAAGGATACAGAAAGCTTGAAAAGACCATTTTTAAAAAAGCTTGATTCATTCTCGACGGTACTGCAAAGGAGGCATATTACTATTCATTAATCCTATTTTAGGAAAATAAATTAAACAGACCGTAAAAAAGAAGCGAAAGAGCATCTCTTTCCCTTTTCCCATCTAGCGATGTTGAGAAACATCTGGGTAACCTATTGATGTAGATCGTTCCAGGAGCGGGCCATGTTGAGTGCGCCATAAGTTAGCACATGACCACCTAGGTCAGCCTGTGGCTTTGTCTCTTCCACGCTGTTATCCTTGTTATTGTGGGACTTTTGCAATTTATTATTGCTGAAAAAGTTCAGCATTTTTTGGTTAATGTCATCTTCAGGCTTCAATGCCTGATCCTGTTTCTTCTTCTTTTGCCGCGTGGTAGATTGCACGGCCTTGAAGGATGCATCCTTCTCGACACGGGTCTCCTGCTCACTGTGCGCGTTCACGGCGGCGGCGCTCTTGTGAAGCGCCCTCGCGTGGCGCCGTCCCTGTTCCTGATCTAAGACCTCAGGCTGGATGCGCTTGGTGTCCGCCTTCATCGCGCCCTGGTGCTGCCTCTTGGCAATATCTTGCGCTATAAGGGTCTCAATCTCGAGATCCAGCTCATCGTCAGAGGATTTCTTGCCTGAAACCTTCTTAGATTGAATCCTTTGGGTGGATTTCGCGGCGGCAGCTACAGAAGACACTTTCACATCAACATCGCTAATACTTTTGAAAAGTACAAACATGATGAGGATACTCACAAGGGCAACAACAATTGGCACAAGATTATCCATAGGTACGTGTATGCGTGCTTGTTGTGTTTTTCTCTCAATACTTGGGAAAATCGATTGTAAATTGCTTTAGGATCAAAGAAAGAAAAAAGAATAAGAAACACTAAGAGGCGGAAATGCATGGATGTTGAAATACCTTAGAGATAGTTTAAAATATTTATATGCATAACGTACACGTACATACAAAGAGTCCTCCCAAAAAGTTCTGTTCACTAGTTTGCAGCCTTTTCGAAAAGGCTTCCTGAAATGTTACCCTTTTCTTATTTTTTAGAAAGTTTATGTGAAAATTATGACTAACGGTTTCTCGCATGAAAGTCACCATCATAAGTAGGATCGTGTTTTCCACATGTAATAAAATACCGACATATTTTTGACTGATATTAGTAATCTGAACATTTGAAGTAAAAAGGTTAATAGTCTAAGGTCACTATAAATCGCCACGCGTATGAAGAATTTCTTCCCATATTCTCTTTTGGCGAGATACTCTAAAAAGCAAAGGAATGATGTATGCTTTTTTTTTGTATAGATAGACAGACAGATATTAAGTGCTTAGGCTTTATCATGAAAAGGCGAAATAAAAAGAAACTAGGATTTTTAAGAGAGTAACACAAGTAAAAACATTGAAAATGCTATCCCTGAAAATGTATTCTTAATGCAACCTGTCTAAAAAGGTATGAGAAGTATGTATATAATGCTAAATCATATTTACATATTAGCAAACAAACTCCCATTATCGGATTTCAATAAGAATCAATTAAAACTCTCATTCGATGACATTAGATTAATGAAAGAATAGCAATATTTCACGTTATCAAACATCCTAATAGGCCACGCGAAATTTAAATAAATACGTAAACTTCTCATGGAGTATTGGGAAATGTCATGAATGGCAAAGTTCAGCAAAGATATTTTACCGTACCAAAACGCAATGGGTACGAACTTGTTTATCGAATGCTAGCCCACCTCGCAGTCTTTGCTCTGTGCTTTATACCTCTACAGTTTTGAGAATCAAATGTACAAATTTAATACGCTACCAGAATTTCTCCTTTTCTGTTTCACTGCCGATGCCAACAAAAAATTATTCCGACGTACCCCGTGAGTAAAAAGAGGTAAGTATGAATCCAAGGTGTCTTTTGCGGGGAAGATGCAGCGAAAACCTCCTGCACAATGCATCTCTTCCTCAGCCTCGACAAGCATTAATACTTCCGCCCTTGAAAGCATGGACTCTTGCACATTTAGGTCGTTAAACCGTTTTAACAAGGGAACACATTTGGCATACGGAACAGCTGCTGGATGGTTTCCAAACTTGTAGATCCTTTCAGGAATTGTTGGAGCTGCACCAAACGGCACGAAATCCTTGTCCGGGTTATGCTCGCTGCCGCCTCCATTGGGTTTGCTATCAAGGGCGTTTCGCTGATTCGGGATTACCCGAATCAATGTGAGCATATGTGCCAACATGCGTGACTTCACAGCCTTGTCAAGGTTGCTCCCCGTGGCTAAAGAAGGCATTATGTTCATCTCAATCAGCCAGACTTTCAAACTACGGTCCACCAACAAATCTATGCCGAACAATTCAAAACAGTTGCGCCCGGTCTTGTCAGAGCATATTTGGCGAATGCGCTCGACCACGCTGCTCTCAACACTCAAAAAGGCCTTGACAACGGCATCATCGCAACCACGCTGGATGACATCCCATGCCATATTCCCGTTAGGGTAATTATTTATGAAGTATTTCTTAAGGTCAGAGATACACCACTTGATCTCAATTGGGTCTTCGCTCTCCAAACCCTTATCACCGGTTTGGCGCTTAAGCTCCGCAGTTTTGTTGATGGAGTAGTTTGTCAGATGCATGTTAATGTTGTCTAGATCCTTATCCGGACCTGGGTACTTCATTGCCGCAAAGCGAACAAGGCCCTCGTCAAAAAGGTAGATACGCAGGGGGTCGAAGGACGTGACGACGCAGTACAACCGCAGGTCGAACTTCCTATCGCCAATAAGAAGTGGGTCACCGATGTAGCGCTGGCACACGGACTCCTTAGGGTAGGCTGGCATCGGTGGGACTCCTTTGTGGAGCGTGATCCCCCGCCCGCAGCTCGACGCACATGGTTTCACAATATAAATCGGAGGGCTTTCTGAAGCAGCCCTGTGACGCGCTGCATCCTTTTCAACCCTAGCCTGCTCCTTAGGAATCGAAAAGGACGGCGGAATGATGTCAAAGACGTCCTCGCCGTAGTAACGCTTCATCATGTTTATGTTCATAGCTAGGTTATCCTTGCGCCCGAGCCCCCATGTGCCGGGGAAGTGGTTAACTTTTTGGTACGCCGTCAATGACTCCAAGGTGTAAGACGTTGCGCGCTTTGCCCAGATGACGTTAAACAGCTCGTTCGACTTGGTATATTTCATCCCTGTTACCTCGAAGGAGTTAATAACAACCGAAAAGGCGACCGCGCCGGGGCCGATCTTGTATAAGGGCATTCGGTTCAGGTTATTCCTCTGGATGGAAATACTCGACAGAAGCAAGTCTGCGCGGTCGTTAGGGTGGAATTCTTTGTTGATCTCTTTCGGGATCCCGCGAGCGTCTGAGGCTTCGCGGGCGCTTGGGCGGGCGTAGTGGATTGGGAAGAAAAGGCTGGCGGCGGAGAAGGGGTAGAGGGGCACGACGACGGGGTACGTTGCGGCCGGCTGAGGAGCCTCCACGCTGGCGACATCGTTGGCAGGGCCGCCTGTGGTGGGGAGGAGCACGGGGAGGAAGCCGACCTCCTCGGCAGCACACCGCTTCAGCCGCCGCAGGGCCACCGGAGAGCCGCCAAGGGCCTCCCCATGCGGCCTCCCCGAGCGTGTCCTGAGCGAAGGCGTAGTGTTTGAGGACGAGCGCCTGGGGGTCGTGCCCCGCGGGCGGTACTCGGGGTTGGAGTAGTCCGCGAGGCCCGGGTCCAGCACGCACCGGCCAACCGCTAGCCGCTCGTGGGGAAGGAGGGTGTAGGTGTTCTCGGGCGTGAGCAGGTCCGCGTCGATCCGGCCTTGGCATTGGTCAAACCAGAGACTTTGCGGGTAAAAGTGAAAGACGTGCGGCGGCGAGGCCTCTGACTGCGACGCGGAGGTGGCGGCGGCGGCGGCAGGACCAGAGGTGCGCAGCGAAACGCTCACGACACGGCGATTTTTCTCGCCGTCCAAGGGGCTCGCCGAGACTTCGGCGCTGCCGTTCCCTCCAGAGGACATATATCGAGTTCGCCTGAGTCGCGAGACTCGTCTAGCGGGAGCTTGAAGAAACTTAATATTTCCTGGCCCACGGATCTCGATGTTTGCTTATACAGCAAATGGAGGTTACGTACTTTGCTATCGCCCCTTCGGCCGTGATTATTAGCTTGCTATACTTGTTTCGACTTAGGCGGGAGGGAAAAGAAAGAGGACTTACCCTCTTACCCTTTCAGTGCAATAAAAATTGAGTGTTTTTTTGCACGATCTGTGTAGAAGTAAAATTGTGGGCAAAAAAAAGGAAAGAAATCAATGGATGGCCCCCTCCAAAAAGTAGAAAGAAGCTTCCCAACTATCAGCGTTTGTGGCTTATCAAAAAAAAAAAAAAAATGCTTAAAAAAAAGAGGATATTAGCCCCTGTATGCTAAAATTTAAACCTCAAACTTTGCATTATATCCTCTGCTGTACGTCTCCTCTTCATTTTTGTCCACTGTAGCTCCCCCGCCGGATCTACCTGTGACCCATTCGTAGGAACTCGCACTGCTGCGGTAAGACCCGGAGCCTCCGTGGTATCCCCCAGGGCACCGCTAGTTGGAGGTTCCGCATTCCCAAGGTGATGTTTGGGTGGAGGGTCGCATGGGGCCTCCCGCTGCAGTTCAACCCGGGTTTCCTTGTTCGGAGCTCCCTCGCTGGGGCTTGCGTGCGTTGAAAGCCTGCTGCCATCCCTCAGCGGGACAGGGCGCAAATCGACGTCAGCTTCACGCGGAGAAAGCGGCTTTTTCAGTGACAACGAGAACGTATTGCATGTGTGCGTGGAGTCGGATGGGTAGCGTGTGCGAGAACACGGTGTGGTGAAGGGCATACTTACCTCCCGCGATAACTGGTGGATACTTTCCTGCGTTGCTAAGTGGGATGAATCCGAGTCGACTGGGCGGCAAAGGTGGCGTAGCTGCGCGGCGCGACGTTGCAAAAGAAGACTACCCTCCCTCTCCCCGTCCTCTTCAGAGTCTAGGTGTGCAGTCAGAGCGCCTAGTAAATTTTTGCTCGCATTCTCGGTTTCAGTGGGGAGTGTCGAAGACGACCCCGGGCCTGAGGAATATGTGTGATAGTGCAAAACCACAGATACCAGAGCCGACAGCACCGCCTCTTGTTGCTTAAGCGATTCTTGATCACTACTTAAGAAAACATTGTCCAGCACAAGTGAACTACTGTACAGGTCCTCGCCCAATGCTCGCAGCGGGACCTTCAGACTGTATGCGGTTCGCTCCATCAAAAATACAGCCATAGCAGCGTCATGGATCGAACAGGTAGACTGCATGTACAGCTTCGCGTGGGCCTGCGTGATACGGACGAGAGACTCCAGAAAGCGGATCGTAACGGGTACAACGTCGTCCAGTGCAGGGGTGCTACCGCGCCGCCGCTGGATGTCGTAGTAGCGCGCGAGGAGATCGGCCGCCGCGTCGGACAAGAGCGGCCCATCGACGCGAGCGTATTGCGCTCGAACCCACCATAGGTAGCTGGCCAACTCCTCGAGGGCGAGCGGTGGGTCCGGGTGCCGGTACGCCACACTACACGAGAGCACGTGCTCGGCGATCCGCTCGTCGACCTCCCGCTGGTGGCTATCCCAAAGGAGAAAGATAAAGTCGAACCGACTGAGGAGCGGCCCCCCGACCCCGATCTCCGTCCCGCGCGCGCCGCGCCGGTTTGGCGGCGGATTGCAGGCCGACAGCACCGAGCACGCCGTGCGAAGCCGCGTGACCAACCCGCCCTTCGCGACCGAGATCGTCTGCTGCTCCATCGCTTCGTGCAGAGAGGCGCGGTCGGCCGGCGAGACGGTGCGGAGCTCGTCGATCACGCAGACGCCCCCGTCGCTCAGCACCAGCGCCCCGGGCTCCAGGACGAACTCGCCCATCTCCTTCGTCGCCGCGACCGTGAGCCCCGCGGCGGTGCTGCCCATGCCCGTCGTCGAGGTGCTCCTCGGCGCGACCGCGGCCGCGAAGCGGAGCAGCTGCGACTTCCCCGTCGAGGGGTCGCCGACGAAGAGGGCGTGGATGGTGCTCCGGACGTGCAGGGCGGTCTTCCCCGCCGTCGAGGCCCCGTTCACCGCGGAGAGCAGGACGGCCATGCGCGGCGCGAAGAGGCCGCTCAGCTGCGGGCACGTGCTCCGCGCGAGGTCGACCCCGAGGCCGCCCGCGCGGCAGGACGCGAAGAACTGCGCGGGGCTGAACTTGGAGCGCTTGACGAGGGGCACGGGCCGGCGGCGCGCGGCGGCCCCCCCCCCAGTCTGCCCGTGCGCGGCCTCGCAGTAGGCCTCCATGGGCCGGACGTGGAGGGCCCAGATTGTGGGCTCGATGGTCGGCCGCGTCCGCGGGCTGGTGTGGCCCCACTGCGCGTGCAGCACGCCCGCGACCTCGACGAACTGCCCCACCCCGCACGCCGCGACGAGCTCGTTCTCGAGGCTCACGGCGAGGCTCCTGGGGAGCTTGCCGGACTGGTTCAGCCGGGGCTGCAGCCGGCACTCGCAGTAGTCGACCCAGTCCTGGCCGACGAGCTGCATCGCCTCGCGCCGGCAGCCCGTGCGCGCGCAGAGCCGCAGCGGGGCCGCGGCGCGGTCGAAGGGGTGCGTGAAGCCCTCCACAACGGCCCGGCAGCGCGGGCACATCAGCCGGTACGCGTGCGGCACCACTTTTTTCATCCCCATCCGCACGATCGACCCGCAGATCCGCACGAGCTCGCCCCCGCGGTGGGGGAGCGACGGCAGCACCCGCGCGAGCACCGGGACGCGCGTCAGACGGACGCTGACCTCCTCCGGCCGCACCGACAGCCCGGCCTCGCGGCAGAGCGCCGCGCACTGCGCCTTCAGCTCGTCCAAAAAGGTCATCGTCGCGCTGAGCAGGCCATCCCCGAGCTCCGGGCAGGCCGCGAGAAGCTTCATGCAATCCACCTCCTGCGTCCACAGCACGCGGCCCTTGTCCTGGGGCTCCTGGCGCTGATCGGCCGGGATGTTCGACCGCGGTGGCTCGCACTGCTCCACCATAAACGAACGCAGCCGCGCGGCCGATCGCGTGTCGGGTTCGTTTTCTGGTGAAGCATTCGGGAAAAAATTAGCTGCGCTCATTCCATACACCCCCCCTCGCATCCATAAACCGAGGAGGAAGGGGGAAGGAAACGTTTAAGGCCTAAGAAAGTAAAGCCTGACGCCCTACCCTTCACAAGTATTCGAATATTTTCCAACCACTGTTTCCCCTCAATCGACTTCGCCAAATCGCTTTGAATTCGACCAACATATAACCCTAAATGGAGAGAAAAAAGGTGAAAAAAAAACTTTGGTCGACATTAGTAAGAATTTAGTAAAAAATAACACAGCATGTAACACAAAGATAAGTCTATGCGCAAAGGATTGACAACATAGACGCGAGAAGTATCTCATGTATATTTATATGCGCATGCAAAAGAAAAAAAGTTCCAATCAAGCAAACAGCCCTTCATGATGTTAAGGATTTATAGTATTCCTCCCACTCATTCTGATCCTGAGAGTGCGATGAATCATACATCGCAAAAAGTTGCTCCTGTTGAATTTCCTCTTCCAACGCCAGTAGATAATCGATAATCACAGGGTCCTCCATGTCAAGCCCAAATTCTTTACCCAAAATGGACCAATCATCCCCAGTCAGCGTAGCTTTCGGCAGCGGCCCACACTCATCCACTTTTTCATCATTTTGGTTCGACAAAACGAGGCAAGATTCGCTATGTGTACTACCGCAACTACCCCGCGCGGCGTTTAGGTGGGCGTGGCGTATCTCTTGTTGTCGAAGCTTTTGTTTCTCGAGAAGCCGCATTCTGATCGCACGACGTTGAACGTGCAGCGCCTTGACGCTCTCACACCTTTGTGATAATCGCGCCGGAAAGGCATCCATATTTCCCCTTTCCTCCCCTCGCCCACAAAGAAAGGAAACTAAAATCACTTGTACCGTTTACACCTGTTTCCTACTTTGAATCGTAAATGAAAGAAAAATAGGACAGGAAATATACAGGACAACCAACGGAAACAAAGAAATCAAATAAAATAATTAGACAACACCTAAATTTCGGAATGCGAAGGGAAAAAGAAAAGGCTTAAAAATGTTTACATGAATCTATAGAAAATAATGCCGTAAAAGGTGAAAGATGGATATATCTACATATACAACAGTAGCCATACGGAGAATTAAAGACGGATACATCCAATTTAAAAGGGAAAATGCACATTAATTTACCGTTTAAACAAGAAAAGTTGGGTAAAATGTCAATCTAGCCAATTTTAGCCCCTATCATTTGGAAGAACCACTCCACCTAAGAGATGGTCCGAGGGAATTCGACAAAAATGTACCGCAACAACACCCTCTCTTGGCTGCTCTGGGAGCAGCACCCCACCCCGTAGATTATCAATGGGAATATAGTCTGTGTAGCCAAGGAGGCGACGAGACTCTTTCATGTAATGTCTCGGTAGGGCGTTGTACACGAAACCTGGCTCGCCGTACGGACTTTCTTCAAGACCGAGGGCCCCATGCATATGTCGTTCGGTGCATTTTCTGCAGAACCTATCCTTGTCAATCAAAGCCCTAGACTTCTTAGATCCAAAAAGATTCTCCGAACCCTTCGCCGCGACATCTTTTAGGGTGACGTAGGAAGAAGTCACACTCGTTTGATGCGGAAAGCCATAATCGATATCGTCTTCCACGTCCTCTTGGTTGGACCGATCTCGCCTAAACCTCAAAATTTCAGCGGCGGAGCGTTTGGCTGAGCCTTGGTTGCTATTAATGGGGGATGGCCCTCCCCGCCATTCGACACAGAACGCAGGGAGGGTCAAACGTGGCTCCAACTCCCGAGAATTGCGTGCGCATATCGCATTTTCCGTTCTAATGTTTTCCACTTGAGGAAACTTACACGTTTGGTTTCGTGTTACGTCGGTATCATACTTTTTCGATCTCGAAAGGTGTTCATCGATGATCTTAATTGCTCTAACAGGAGAAATCGGCATCTCGTCGGATGCCGTGAAGTGCAAAAACAAATGTGTGCTGTAAGGTAACGCTTCGCTTAAGTTTGGTTTGATCAAAAAAGCAGACAATAAGAAGAGAGAGTTGACAATATGTAGGGGTTTATATCATCAGAGTGCGATAAGAAATTATGGATGATGGGGGGAAGAGTCAAGGGGCTCTGAGTATAGAAAACGTTAAGCAAAGTTTGAGCGAGGCTACAGAAAATAGAGAGGAGATAAAATGGAAGCAGGTGTCTTAAATAAATATAAATATATTACACAACAGCAGAAGCACATGAAGAAAGAAATAATAATAAAAATGAATCAAACCCACACCAATACGTTATGCGATCTGGTTAAGAATTCAAAAAAAAAAGTGAGAACGGACACCGGTTTAGAGAAGTTTAGAATTTATTTTTCTAAAGTACTCTTGAGGTTCAAGTATTCCTCAAAAGATCTGGAAAAGGTATCCCCTTTGTGAATATTTTCCCCTCCACCGAGCCCCCATGGGACAAGATCTAGGAGCGTGTTCATTCCTTTCGAAGGGTATAGATCCCTATTCGATGACATCGACGATGCCCTGATCGGTGATGCAGTAGGTGCACTCCATCTCTGGCAAGGATGGACTATCGTAGATTTTGCAGATCCGTTGGTCGCCCCGCCCTTTTCGAAGCGAGAGCCGCGTCGTCGAGGCATGCGCTAAGATGTGGCCCCCCACCGGCTTCTTTGGATCCGCGACGAACATCGAGGCGCCGCCGGGATCCGCGACGACCTGGTTCGTGATGTACACGACGACGTTGAACTCCTCGGCGATCTTCAAAAGTTGGCTCATCATGCGGCCGAGTTTCTGCTGCCGCTCCGCGAGCTCGCCGCGGCCGGAGAAGTCGACGCGGAAGAGCCCCGTGATGCTGTCCACGATGAGCAGGCTGAACGGCTCCTCCGCCATCTTCGCGGCGACCATGGAGAGGAGGTGGAACTGGTGCTCGTGCGTGTACGCGCGGGCGACGAGGATGTTGTCGAGGATCGCCTCCGGATCGAGCCCAAAACGCACCGCGATCGGGTGGATGCGCTCCGGCCGGAAGGTGCCCTCGGTGTCGACGTACACCGCCTTCCCGTTCCCGCCGCCCATGCGGAGGGGGAGCTGGCAGGTCACGCAGAGCGTGTGCGCGATCTGGGTCTTGCCGGTGCGAAACTCCCCAAAGGCCTCCGTGATGGAGCGGCTCTCGATGCCGCCCCCGAGCAGCTGGTCGAGCGCGGCGCTCCCGGTCGTGATGTGCACCACCAGCGCCCGCTGCTGAAGGCACTCGGTGCCGGTTATGAAGCCGGAGTCAACGAGCTTCCGCGCAGCGTCGATGATCTTTTCAATTTTGGCCTCCGACAACCCCTTGATCAGGACGAGATCCTTCTTGCACTGCATTTGGATCCCAGGGACAGTGTAGATGCCGGCCTGCTTTAGCTTCGCGATGTCTGCCGCGCCGATGCCCTGCTCCGTGAGTCGGTCGATCTCGCAGAGAAGCTGCCCTGTCGACATGGCCGCCTCGAGGGCCTCCGCGCCGGCCTCCGCGGCCGCCCCCGCGTCCTTCTCCAGCTCCGACTCGGCATACCTTCGACTGAGATGCTGCATGCCGCTAGGCCCTTCTGCGCCCCTCCTCCGACGAACTCCCTCGCGGATCCCGAAGTAAAATCTCGCGCCGTCTGCTGCTCCGCTTTATCAAATAACACGTCGAGAGCGAGTCAAATTTTTCAGACTCGACTCTTCTTGGAAGCCTATCCGAAATGATGTGTGTGTGAGTATGTGTGTATGTGTGTATGTGTGTCTTTGCATGCGGTCTCCTCTTTCGAACTTATAGGAAAGGTACACAAGTTTGCGCAAAAAAAAAGAGTTTCTTTGATAAGAAAAAGACAACAAAGTCTCTACTATTTTTCACCATTTTGAAAAAATCCATCCATGTCTACTCATATATAGAGAGAAACACGTAGAAATATTACTTCGCATATATTCTATATTTTCCATTATATTACTAAAAGGACTTCCTTAAATTTCAACGAGTTCTCATGTCGCCTACGTAAGATTACTTAGAATGATAATAAATTGCGCTATATTGATTAGTTTTAAAGTGACAAATCTGTAGACCTTCGCATAAAATCAAAATATTTAAAAAAAATTACAAACTCACACACACACACACACACACACACATATATATATATATATATATATATATATATATAAAGAGAGAGAGAGATATTTAGATATAATGGATTAAAATCATGAAATTCTATTTGTATTTCCTTTCCCACTCTCCCCATTATACTGTCTGCTGCGACATCAAGTGCAACAAATCGAAGAACTTCTGCGTGTACACGTTGATAAAAACTGGCATGAAAGATGCAGCTGTCAGCTTGGTTATCTTCCGGCGCAAATCGCCAAACGCCGCTTGCACATATCGATCATGAGCATACCGTGTCTTAATATATTGAATATAGATCAACGTATAGAAGGCCCCGGTGGTCAGCATGATGGGAAAAGTTACCACCGCCTCGAAGGACGCAGCCATAATCAAAATGTTGAAGCGATTCGCCTCACCACTCCTAAAGTAAGGCCATAACCTACCCTGCAAAGATCCCACCCACGCGAAGATTTTAACCCTATGGTTCAACAGCTCCACTAGGTCGTAAAGAAAAGTAAACGCCCCCATAAACAGTTGTGGTGGAACTTGTAAAAGTAACGCGGCGACGCAAATAGTGAGCAAAAGCATCGAAAAGTGATGCGCCAAGGCCCTGAGGTCATCCATCTTTCGAGGAATCATATTTCTGAGGTATAGGTTCAGCCCATGCTGAAGAATGAGCATGCTGAGGAGGACGCGCCAAATGAAGGGCGACAATGCCGGCTTTAGTAGGCTGCTGAAGGTGAATAAAATGTTAAAAACGAACACTATAAGCGCGACAACCGCCCCAGCATCGCTTATTGGTGCGGAGGTGAACTCGCCACCACAAAGAGGTGGGAGGGGAGCCCCATTCATCATTACATTAGGAGCTGACGATGCAGATGAAGAGGGTGTGTGTTGCGCCGAATGTCTCGCGTCTAGCAGCTCGTCCAGAATTCTTAGGCTGTTCTTCACACCTTGGTTGTTTGGATCTAGGCCTAGGGCCACCTTGTACTCAGCACTCGCCTCCTCCAGCTTTCGCTGAGCCCACAATGCGGTAGCTATACGGACGTGAGCCTTTGCGCTATCTTTGATCGATATCGACCTCTTCGCATCACGAATGGCCTCATCGTATTGTTTCAGCTCGTGGTGCGCGGCGGCACGGTTGCTGTAGTAAACGAAGTTTGACGGGTCGTTTTCGATCGCTTGGGTGTATAAAATAATGGCTTCCTCGAACTTCTTTGCCGCAAACGCCTTGTTGCCGTTAATTCTGAATTCCTCAGCAAGAGATTCCGTCATTTTTTTTGGCTCGATAGATTAAAAGTGGCAAATGCGTTAATTTTATCTACTTCTTTGTCTTTATTCAACAAAGTTTTCAGGGGCTATGATCTTTTTTTGACTTCTCTGTTATTCTTAAAAGCGACTTCAAAGAGCATAGAGAGGTACATGAACATATATAAAAAAATGGTAAAACCATTGTTTTTCAGACAGTTATAAATATATACAAGCACTGTAGAGCGGATGTTCTGCGGTACGCGTTAAGTTGTTCGTCGTGACTGTTCTTTAATTTCATCATACAAAAAAAAAAAAAGTATACCCAGACTAATTGAGTGTTCTTTGTACATCTGTTTCCCTTACGCAAGCACTGTATATTTCTCATGGAAAAAATTTACATCTTAAATTGTAGCAAACTTATTTAAAAGGAAAAGGAGGGTTCCAAATTTTTACGTTGGACGACTCTACTAGACAATGATTCACTATTCAAAGAATAAAATGGTCATGCATGAGCAACGGCTGAACCACATCCTCACTGCGTTTATTTCAAAATATCTCTTTGCGTTTGTCGAATAGATGGAAGGCTAGTGGCTGTACGTTGGCTTGAGGTATCCGCTGCTACAACAGGGCTCCTTCCAAAGAGCTTGTTGTAATTCTCCTCTCGATTAATAAGCTCCAACTTGTATACTTGCAAGTCGTGTTGGGCCTTTCTGAGTGCTTTATCCTTTTCATGGTTTGATTTTGTTAGTTGGTTGATGTAATTGACGTCCTCAGGACGGGACTCACGATAGTTATATTTGTGTTGAAGTTCTTCGTAGCTTTCCTTCAACTGCGCGATCTGCATTTCGTAGGTACGCCGCTCAGTCTCAAGCTCTAGAAGAGCCTTATCCGAGAGTCGTTTGTGCTCATAAACTAACAGATTTAGCTGCCTGTCGTGTTCATCCTCAGCGCGCCGCATCGCCTCCAAGTGTTCACGCCTCACCTGAGCGAGAGTCTCTTCAGCCTTACGCTGATCCTTTTGCATCTGTTCCGCCGCATCAATGAGCCCCTTTTCCGCCCCTTCCAGTTTTCGCTTCACGAGCTCCACCTCTTGCTCGGTGTTTTGCAGTTTATCTGTGGCGCGTGCGAGCTCACGCTCGTACTCCGATATGACGCCGTCCTTCGCGCTTCGCAGCTCACCCAGCTGGGCCTCGAGCTCCCTTGCGCAGTGCGCCTCTCGCTCACGGCACTCGCTCTCCGCCCTCTGCTGAACCTCGTCGAGGTGCGTGCGCCACCCCGCCGCCTCCCGCTCCACCCGCTCCGCGGCGACGCGCTCGAGGTGCTCCACCTCCCGCGCGTGCTCGGCCGCCGCGGCCTCCGCCGCCTCGCGCATCGTTTGCACCTCCCGCGCGTGGGCCTGCCGCTCCCGCGCGAGTTCGGCCGCGCGCTCGAGGTCGGCGCCCTCTCGGAGGGCCCGCAGCGCCGCCGCGTGCTCGCCCTCCCGCGCCTGCGAGGCCGCCCGCAGGCCCTCCGCGGCCTCCTCGAGCCGCCGCACCTCCGCCCGCGCGTCGGCCTTGCCCTGCTCGCCCGCCGAACGCAGGTCGTCGAGCTCCGACTCGAGACGCCTCAGCTGCGCCGAGAGCGCGCCCTGGGCACTTTCGGCCTCCGCCTTGACCTCCTCAAGCGCGCGAGCAGCCTCCGCGCGGAGCTTCTGCAGCTCCCCTGCGTGCTCTTCGGCGGACAAAGCCAGGCGGCGCTCGGCAGCCTCCCGCTGACTCTCTAGCATCGCCACGTGCGAGCGGTGCTGCTCCGCCACCTCCTGCAGACGCCTCTCCAAGTCTTCCTCGACCTTGTGCCTTTCTTCCTCAAGGCGACGCCGCAGCGCCTCCTGCTCATCGCTGAATTTGCACTCCCTCTCACTTAATGCGCGGCGAACGGCGTCAAGCTCCGTCTCGCCTTTCTCAGTCAGGGAAGATACCATATCGCGCAGTCGAGTGATTTCAGCGTCGTCCTTTCGATGCTGCTCCGACATCTCGTCCTGGTGCCGACGATGCTCGACTTCTAATGCGTCGTATTTTTGCTGAATGGCATCCCGCTCCTGATGAAGGGTGGCCTGCTGAACCTGAAGAGCGTCCTTCTCTTTCTGGATCTCCACAAGTCTATTTTGAAGGGTGTCATATCTTTCACCGTTCTGCTTCTCTAAAAGTGTGGTTCGGCTTCGCTGGACCTCCTCACTTTCGTGAAGCTGCTTTTGAAAATTAAGCTTCATTTCCTCCATTTCCTTTTGGCAGCGCTCTAGCACCGATGCGGCGAATTCCTGAGAATACTGCTCAGCACGCCTCAGAGCCTCCTCGTGGGACTTACTTAGCGCACGCATGGACTCCGCGTTCTGAGATTTAAGCAATTCCATCTCCTTTTTAGCCTCTTCTAATGCCAACTCGAGCTGAGTAATACCCGAACTCCTATCCTGCATCGAAGAGAAGAGTGACACGCGCTGTTTCTCCAACTCATCGTTAATGGAACGCAGCTCCTCGTGCTGTTTGCGCAGTTCCCTGAGATCACTCTCAGCTGTGACCTTCTGCGACATTGCAACTTCAAGGTGATTCTTCGCGTTGACGCAGTCAGAGGACAGCTTCTCGACTTGCCGCTGAGCCTCTTTTAAACTCTGCCGCGTTTTTTCTAGTTCTTGGCCCGCATCGGATCTCTCCTTCGTCATGAGTTCTAGCTGTTTCTGTAAACTTTCCTCCCTACCCTCTGCGGTGTCCAAGTTTTCGGATATTTTATTCAGCCGCTGCTGAAGTCCCTCATTTGTAGTTTCCAACACCAACCGGCGTGCTTCTAGCTGGGATAGTTGTTCCTTAACTCCACTCAGCTCCCTTTCTAATGTACTTGTTTTACCCATCTCAGTCAGCAGCTGTTTGCTTTTGGCACCCAGCTGTGCATCGGATGTGCTTTTTGCAGATTCCAGTTCTTGCTCTAGGGCTTTAACCTGGAGTTCCCATTCTGCACGCAGTTTATTCACCATCGTATCCCGTATATCCATCTGCTCCACCAGCATCGACTTGTACCGATCATTGTACTCCTTCACTAAATTGCTAACCTCTAGATCCTTTGCCTCCCGAAGCTTGGTCAATTCCTCCTGCTTTACAATGCTACTTTCTTCTTGAATTTTATTCAACCTACGCTCGTAGTTCTCTTTTGCTGCTTCCGCTGCTGCTGTGATTCGCTCAAGTTTATCAGCAAACGCGTCTCGAGCCTCGTTTACGGCAGATTGATAATCAACCTCAACACTGCGCACCGTCTCGGTCTTGTCCTTCTCCGCCTGTTTAATTTTGGCGACCGCGGCCTCCACCTGTTTGGCACACTCCTGTTGTAGGTGTTGGATCTCATTTTCATGGCATTGAGCCAGCCACTTGATCCGTTCCTCACTGTCTTCATTTCGGCAGTTAAGAGTATAGACGACTTTGGTGAGTTGTGCTATCTTCTTGCATATTTTAAAGTCCCAACTCTCCGCATGGGTACGCGGTAATGCCGACCCCGAGGCCGATGTGAGCTTGGTGGCCATAATAAATCAGTAATATCAGCAGAAAAGCAAAGAAGAAGACCAGTAACGAAACCACGTAGATACAATTTTACGTTATCAAAGTCGTTTAATTTGTTGGGAATGAGTGCTAACGCTTGCCCCAAGGTGCGAGGTACGAAAGTGGGGTATGTCTATTTAAGGGTGTAAAAAAAAGCCTTCGCTACGAAAACGCCAACTGTCAAATCAAAAGCATGAAATAATAATACTTAATAAGGGAAACTAAATGAAAGCTTATGAAGAGAACACGAAAAGCTTAAAGCAGCCAATAAGAAACCCACATGAACCAAACGATGATGACGAAGCGGTCATACCTTTAGTAAAGGGAAAAGTACGAGGAAAAGAAATGACTTCGGAAAATGTTAAGTTATTAACTTAGAAAAGAGCGAACAATCCCTAAATCAACATGCGTCTGATAAGACGCATTTTAAATTGGATTCCATTATTACTATTACGACGTGAAAACCAACCCCTGTTTGACAGCTCCACTGTGGATATCATATTGACAATTGAACATCATGTGAAATTGGTTGGCACCCCGAACCTCCCCACCGAATGGAAGCTCTAAATTAATCCTCAACTTATTTAATCCTTTGAGTGAAGCCACCAACTTCGACCCAGTTAAGAAGCTCTTGGAGCAGCCGATGTTGAGAGAAGTATTCATGCCCTCGCGGCCCTCCTTGTACTCGAGTTCGATAGCTGCATCCATATTTTGGCCCCAATCAAAGGACGTAGCTGCCAACCTCCATGTACCTTTGCTCGGGGTCCATTCCGCCATGAGAGACGCATTTTTATTCGGTGTCGTGAAAGACGCAGCATGAGAAAGCACGGAGGCGTGAGTGTTAGGGTCCAGTTGCAGGGTGCTACCGAGGTAGAAGCCCCGGATGATGCGCTGGACGTGGCTCATGGTGAAGGATTGGTCCTTGATGTACTGCAGCTGCGAGCAGCCGCCAGAGAGCCAGGGGTACTGCAGCATGGCGAAGACGGTACCCTGGCAAAGACCCTGCTGCTTCTGTGCCATGAATTGCGATACTAGCATCGCGCCCGTGCTGGAGACCCGCTGGTACATGAGCTGGTACCGGTTTAGCGTATTCCACGAGGCAGCTACGATATCCGAGAAGCCGTTCATCTGAAGGTTAATCTCCCAGTGAGACATCTGCGGGTTGACGAGGCACCACTTAGTGGAGACCAGGGTGTTCTGCAGGTTGCGGCCGACGTTCAGATTGAGACCCTCTTGGATGTCGTTGTTGTTTCCCTCCAGGAGAATGTTCTGAACTTTCTGGAACAGATTGTCGTAGGTGACAACTTTGTGGGGAACGAGTGGACCCTCTTTTGCAGAATCAGACAGCTTCTTTTCAAATACCTCACGACGCTTCAGCGCGGAGTCGTCAGCCTCCAAAGGCTTTTCGGCGTCTATGACCATACGCCCAGACTTCTTTGGCGCCTCCGTTTTCTCCGCTTCGGCAGGGGATCCCTTCAACCATTCCTTCAACATTTTAAGCCTAATTTAGGTCAAATTTATGCTTCGATAATTTAAAAACACTACTAATCTATTCACAAAATAAATGTGATAGAGTAGGGGGGGGGGGGGGAAGAAGAAAAAAAAAACGGAAAGGAAGCTTATGAAAATATTTTCAGGTTCCATTCTGATAACATTCTTTTTTTTTTAAGCCCCCGATTGTCAAAAAATAAAAATCAAATTACACATCGAAGGCTTTACTATATAGATATATATAAATAATAATAATAATAATAATAACTCAGTAATTAGTATGCCGAAATAAATTGGTATGCCGTTGTTAGCCCACCCTATTTTGTGATTATCCATAGCTTTCCCTTTTTCGAGGGTTCTAATAGGACTAAAAGACATCCAGCATATCAGGTCTAATACATTGTTTCTTTGTTTACCAATATCAAGTCATTTTATTTCCGCTAGATCGCAGCATATTTATACCCACACACGTACCACACAGAGGTACACATAAAAAAAAAAACGCAATTCGACGTAATAGAGCTAATGCCAAGAACAAAGAAAAGATTGATTCATGCTCTCTTTTGCTCCCTCGCCGCAGTGTACCGAACAAACCAAAAGTTCGCCTTTTTCAAGAGTAAAATAAAGTTTCCTTACCGCAATCATTCTTTTACCCCTTCCTAGATTACCCAACTGTGATTTAGTCCGCCTCTGCGACGGCTGTTAGCCAATCCTCGACCTGCTCCTTTGAGACTCGCACCATGTCACGGTTCTCCACGGTGCAGACCCCCACTTCTACGTCGGATGCCCTGAGTGACGCGCCCACCGCGGTCTGCACGGCGGCCAATGCCACCATCGCCGCTTCCTTCTGATCCAGCTCGTCGAATGGCTTTGCCTTCTGGCGCTTTTCCAGGAAGGCGAGCGCCTCGACGTCCTTCTTGCCGTTCGCGACGGCGTGGTAGCCCCCGACCCAGCCGGCGGGGTCCACGGTGTAGATCCGCGGCACCCACGCGCCGTCCTCGTCGCGCTGGTCCATCCCGACGAGCGTGATGACGACGCCCATCGGGCGCAGCCCGGCCTGCTGCGTGCGCACCTGCGCCGCGTCGCCGAGCCGCTTCGCGAGGAGCCCGACGGGGATGGGGAGGCCGTAGCGCTGCGCGTAGTCCGCGGCGGTCTCGCGCGCGCGCTGCACGACCGCGCGGCCGTCCGGCGCGCGCCCCGTCACACACGCGCCGACGCCCGCCGCGACGCGGAAGAGCGCCGTGACGGCGCCCGCCCGCATCAGCCGGTCCGGGACGGGGTGCTGCGCGACGACGAGGACGCCCGTGCGGTAGCGCACGGCGACACTCAGCAGGCCCGCGTAGGCCACCGCCTTGAAGGCGTACTCGACCTGGTAGAGCGCGCCCTCCGGGCTGAACACCGTGATGTACTGGTCGAACCCGGCACGACTCATCGCGCGCGAGGGACAAGGAGACGGGGGGAGGGGGG
>MJCC01000004.1:715663-742295 GCA_001766655.1 Phytomonas francai
CCCCTCCCGCGGGATGGGCCGGTAGAAGGCCACGCGATTGCGCAAGATCCCGAAAGCGTCGCCCGGGACCGTCCGCTCGGGGGCCTCGCCGGCGCCCGGCTCGCGCAGGAGCTCGCGCGGGGGCAGCGGCTGCTCGAGGGGGTCGAGCGCCGCCGGGGAGGACCCGCCGGAGGGGACGTGGAGCCCGCGCGAGTGAGTGCCCGCCAAGGCCCCTCTGCGGCCTCGATCTTGGAGCACACGTCGCATTCGCGCACCCCCCTACAAGGGAAGGAAAAGGATAAAACACCCTAACAAGAAACTACCCCCTTCAAAAAAAAAAAAAGATGAATCAAAAGAAATGCAAACAACAGATAATAATGTTTCCCTTGAAGGAAGGAACGAATTAAACCAAAAATAGATTTAAGAACATGTATAGATAAATAGAAAACATAAACTTTACATATATAAAAATCATTAAAATATATAGAGAAAGGTACAATTGATTAGAAAATATAAAAAAGAAATTGGGAAAAAAATTACAATATTAGTAGCTATATTCCATTATTTCCATAAGCTTCAAAACTACCTAAATTATAAAAAAAAATATTAAGACTAAAAAACACAACACATTCAAATAACTTTTGCAGGCGTAGACTCAGAAAACCACCTTTAAAGCATTTAAAAAAATGTACCTCGCAAGTATACCCTTCCCTAACTATCCTATTTTTTATACCAGAGTTATGACTAACGGTTTCCTAGATGAAAAATGTCACCATAAGTGGCAACATTTATTGCTCATTTTATAAGATACATATACGATTTCCATTATTAACAACTTCCATACCTGGAAAAGCAAAGTCTAAGGTCACCCTATTACAACACCTGTGACGATTCTTTTCACATTTTTCCTTCTGATAAGGTATACTAAAAAAGGAAGGAGGCGATAAAGGCCTCTTTTGATGAATCGATAAAATTTGATTAATCATTACAATAATTTAAAAAATTAAGATGAATAGAGAAGCTGAATTGATATAAGCACTGAATCTACTATTCTTGAGAATTTGCCCTGCAATAAGATTATGTAAAATATTTAAAAAACATAATTAAGCACACCTCATTGCGTAGCAAGCATCTGAGGCAAAACTGTATTATTCCCCCTCCACGAAAAAAAAAAAGGATGTCATTCTAATGTGCTGTTATATGTTCTCTATGCTTTAATGAATCCCTTATAGAGTGGGTCAATTGAATTTTCATCAATAATTACCTCGCCTGTGGAAAGATTTTGAATTAAATCAAATCCTACTACAGCACAATTCTCCATCGTGCACTTCTTGGCAATATGAGAAGAATTTCGTGGCAGGAAGCGGCGGAAAAATTGACGGAACAACAAACTGTGCCCGACAACAATGATTTCTTTTAGGTTTTCGGCTCCCTGATTTCCCGCAGCAGCCGGAACGATGGTGCCACCGAAGACGTGAAGTAAAAAATTATCCATACGCGCGTTCACATCCATTCCGATGGGCTTATTTCCTTTATTTAGGTGGGCATCAAACATGTTCAGCAGCTTCTCGGTGCCCTCAAAACCCGAGAAAGTCATGGGCGCAATTTTGCCAGTTTCAGTAGAGAAGGATTGTGTATCAAGGAAACCAGATCCCTCCTGCAATGCAGAGTCGACCACGATCTTCTCTCCAGTCACGTCGAGACGTGGGTTCAGTGCAATAAGCGCGGTCTGCATGGTGCGACGCAGATTGCTGCAGAGGATCACAGAGTTCGAGGTGTCGAACGTGATCTTTCCGCCTGCGCCTCGGACGAAATGGGCCAGTTCCTTAGCCTGCTTGATTCCCTTCGCGCTCAGTGGTGTGTCGATGATCTCGGATGCGAGCGGATTGGTGAAGAAATACTTTATTTCGAGGATAAGGGTACGAACGATACGAAAGGGCAAGCCCATGTTCACCTCGCTATAGACAGAGTTCCAGACGGACTGGCCATGGCGAATGAACAGGATACGAACCTTTTGTGTGCCTTTCTGTTCAGGACGCACTGTACTTGTAAGGATGCAGTTGCTTCCATGAAACTCTTCTGGGATATCCTTGTTCCACATCAAGTACTTCAGGCTGTCCTTGTACTTATTAAACTTGCATATAAAGGCATGGAAAGGTGGTGAAACTATGATCGCGACGCCTAGAAATAGAATCAACACGAGGAAGATGAACATGATCAGAGTTTTAAGGATTGAACGAGATAATGTGTGTTCGCTTGTTTGTTAACTGAGGTGCTATATGAAACAAAAGGAAGAGAATCAGAGGCGCATCAATAAGGGAGAGGATACCCTTCATAAGCATCGGGAAAAGGTCTTTTAACACGGGAAAAGTCTTCTTTGCTTTAATGGAAGCTAGTCATACAAGCAAACACAGAAACATAATAGATAGATAGATAGATGATACAGATATAGATATCCTGCCCAGTATGTTTTTTCACCTTGTGTTAACGAGATACCGCTTTAAATCCCTTTTTTCAGCCTTTTTATGGAGTGTGTCTATGAGTTTCACCGTGGGTTCATACATCCTATGTATGGGAATAGCTTCACCCACCATAAAGCAGTCCTCTAACCAATTTGATTGAATTAAATGTACTGTAGGAAACGATGAAGATTTCAAATAGGCAGCGGCAATCATAAAGTCTGACTTTTTGTCGTCGTGGTCGTAGATGACAAGCATGAAACCGGATCGGAACGCCTGTTCAAGGTTACCACAAGGGCTCATGACGCTAGCCCCACATGCCTGCAGCGCCTTCAATGCTGTCTTGTTTTCCTCCAAGGAAGGCGACAGAACGAATTTCATCCCAGTGAAAAGGATCGGATTGATACTATTGTTTTTCTGCATTGATTCGATCAGGTGGATCTCGGTCTTGCCGTTCCGTGGACCCGCTACACGATTGTCCTTTCTAGTGTTATTTACGGCGTTGGTGTCGCCCGTGCGCTCCACACAGTTGACGACGGCATCGTACACATCTACATTGGTGAAATGTCGCGGCTTGACGTCGAATGTGGGAAGCACATCCACCTCCCCATTTCTGCGCAAATAGGACCTTGAATCAAAGCTACCGTTCCTCAACGTGGTACTGAGCCCTATCATTGAATGTGCCGCCTTCGTTCTAGAAAACGATGTCTGAATCATATAGTCAGCCTTGTTGAGGTGATAGTACGGGTGCGTGTGGTGAGGAATGACATTTCCTATCATGGAGGTGTTTGCAACAGCGGGAATGGCGTTCAGGCGGCACATCGATAGACGAATCAGCCGCGATTGCATCAACGACTCCATCATCCACGCGATGGGCACGGCAGGAATGTGTGTGTGGTACTCCACGCATAACCGACACTTCTCACTGCGCTCGTAGCCCTGGCGGTAGACCAGCAAATTCACGGTTCCCGAGTCGAATTTAGGAATGCAGACGGCTCCATGCCTCTCAGCCATGCGCCACTCGACGGAGTGGCTTGGATGTATAAGCGTACGCGGAATCACACCGTTGAAATGAATCGCATATCCGGCGAATATTTGCGGCACACCGCGCCGATCCATCGGGCGAGCGTAAAGGCATGAGGCGCAGTAGGCCTCTCCTTCTGGGTTGAGTTTATTACAGATAGAACAGGTCCACGTGCTGCCAGCGGATTCTCCCATTTCTAAGCTGCCCCTGTGCACTGTGATTTTTCAGGCTTTAGGTGTATGAGCAAAAGGAGATTATTATTTTTTGATACAAGAACACTACCAGTTTAAACTACAATATCGGCAGCTATTTATAAATTCATCCAAATGAGCACAAGAAAGATAATAGAAAAGAAACCATTCTTGGTCATAAAATAAGATGCAGCACTTCTAGTGAATTTTAAGGAAAAGATACAGAAAAAGAAACCCCTTTTCCGAAATATTCCTTATTCCTCATCCGCGCAGTGTGCCCAATTTTCCCATTTACCCTCCATAAGGAGAATAAAGCGCGATCTGTTTGATGCTGATATCCTGCACGCATGTCTTACAACGTGCAGAAACAAAAAGGAGGGATCGCAAACACTATGAATAATGTACATATGCAGTGAAATGCCAAATAAACATTAAAAAAAACGTGAAGGAATAACTAAAATTAAAGTAGTTTGGGAAGACCTAAAAGAATAAGAAGCAGTATCAAAGAGCGCTTAGAAACTGCAGAGGTAAAGCTGCACACGTAAACCTCACTTATCCCTTTCTCTCGTCACGCTACTAAAACTAAGCCCTCGATAAAAAGCGTAGACTCTACTTTAATGGAGGCAGTGGCCTCCCTTTATGGGGGATCGAATAGTTACATTCTTTGACGTTTCGTAGTAATTTTGCCTGTGTCGGTCGCCATTTGAGCAGTCGCTCCATGATCAGGCGCTCCGAGGTTTTAAAGGCAGCGGGTGATGGCAGCGAATCCGAATTCTGAGTTCCTCTCTCGTATCTTAGTGTCTCTTGCGCAGCCATCCTCTGAAGTTCCTCTTCCGCCCTCTTGCGCTGAGCGCCGAACTCCGTGATGTTATTGATTAGGGCTTCCTCTTGCTTATGCAGGGAGCCAAACTGACGCTTAGCAGAGGAAATCTGATCCTGAGTGGACCCAATTTCGCGCAGCACCGCCTCCATGGCCTGATCTCGAGTAGACAAGATAACCACCTCATCGGTACCATTCTGTAAATTTTTAGCAATGATATCTCGTTCCTCATCGGATGTGAGCATAAAGCGATATATAGGGCGTCTACAGTAAGCCTCGAGTTGCTGCATTTCTGTGTGGTAGGTCTCAAAACGAAAGGCAACACGAATGTCCGAAAGGTGCGTTCGCCAGGGTTCATTGCTAATGGAGGAGGACATAAACCAATAATTCCCAATCGCCTCCCGTTTAAAGTCATTGCTAAAACCAGACTGCAGGACCGAGTTCCGCGCGATCTCGCATAGGTCGTTCGGACTCAGTCCCCACACCCGTGCTGCGATGCTATACTCCTCAATGAGCGGCTCCTGCGTGTGATGAAACATCATCGGATCATCTGTGCTGAGCGAGACGTTCAGGCCTCGACGGAAAAAATCTGGGAAAGGGTTATTCAAAAACCGCAAAAAGAGCGCGTTGTTGCTAAGAGGGGACACATGTAGACCAATCTGAGCAAGATAATACAAATACTGCATTGGTGGGTCATTCCGGAGGTTGATTCCGTGGCAAATGCTGTTAGCGCAGAGGAAGCCCCCGTAAAGGTGCTCGTTGGCGCCAGATTCGCCGCAATGCGGGCGGAAGGAAAAAGTAGTAAAGCCACGGGAAGCCCGAAACTCGTTCAAGGTCCGTAAGTTGGCGTATAAATAGTACAGATAATAGCAGTATGGTGGGTTCTCAATTGAAGTCCACGACCACGGTGAGGTTATTGTAAACGAGAGATCGAGGGTCGCCTCATTATCGACAGAGTCGAAGCCACTTACGTGCTTGAGAAAGTTGTGCAGCATCGGGTGCTCCGATGGGTGCAGAGAGGCTTCCCATAGAGGTTGAAAGATGTTCTGGAGGTACTGCCCGAAGCTGCCTATGACATTCTGTGCGCGAAACACTTTGTACACACGCGGCACCTGAATAACCCATTTGTTGTGTTTATTATTCAAGCCATAAGTTGAGAACCAAATGGAAAGCTTTTCCCACTCATGAATATTTATGCCGTACACCGAGACGCGATTTTCGGCGTACGTGTATTGATCCCTTGAGTACTGGTTAAACACATCATGAATGATCTCGGCGAAGTAGCGACCATTCATAAAATTGTCCGTCTTGAGAAGTAGCGAACGGAGATCGCTATTATCCATGGGGTTGTATTTGTTGTTGAAATTGTCAAAGCGTTCGAACAAGGTGTGATCCGCCTGAACGCTTAACTGGTCGACAGATAAACTGTCGGTGATGCCGGCCTTCGCGAAAAGCTGGCCAAGTGTTACGATATCATCACCCTTCTTCATGGCAATGTCGTCTGCGCTTCCGTGGAATTTCTTCAACACAAATTTCAGAATTTGCTTCGGCGTCATCCCGGCAGCCATGTGAATGTGGGTGTCAACTTTGGTGGCTTGATAGATATCGCGGTTGCAGGACGCTCGCTCCTTCGTTTTGCCCGCCTCGTTGGCGTGGTTGAGGGCGAGATGGAGACGGAACTTGTGGTCAAGATTCTCCAACCGCTTGTGGGTAAACTCCTTCACTTCGGCGGACGCGCAGATCTCCTGGAGCTCACGGAGATCGTTATGGAACGTTTCGAGGGTTGGTAGCGAGCGTGGCCAAGCGTGGACGGCGTTACGTGGAAAGGCTATGAACACCGCGTCACTCCCAGCAAAGGTCCATTCGTCCTCGTTAAAGGTACCGGTCTTACGTTGGAAGTCCTCCTCGAGATCGCGGCTATCAGGGCTCACTTCCCATGGATTAGGTCCCTTCCAAATGTACCTATGCCGAAGGTCCAGCGCACGGGCGATTCGCGAAGCAGCGGTGCTCGCTGCTTGGCTTTTCTTCAACGAGCCGCTTAACACGGTGCGCGGGAAGCGAACACGACTATCCATCACGGCGTTATACTCAACCTCGAGGACGTTGCTCAGAAAGTGCCATCGCGTCAGCTCCTCCGTGCTTTCACGAACAGGACTTATGTAGAGATCCCGCATCATATCGCGCTCTAATTGCCAGGCTTGCTCACGAAATTTTAGCCTCACGTTGGTGACCTGAGTCTTTTTGAAAACATTTCCCTTCACTCCTAATCGGTATCTCTTACCTAGCCATTGTTGTTTGGTAGTGTGCGGAAAAGAAGAGATAAGAACGCTATTGTGGGCCAACTCCGTCATATCCAGCGCACTCAGACGAAAGATCTTCTGCGATGTGGCGTACTCCTCAATCAGCGGGTTAGGGTTGTGGTGGTAACGAAGAGGAGCCTCGGTTGCAATGGATATTTTTAAGCACCGATGCAAGAAGTTTGGGAGGGGGTGGTGTCTATACGAAACGATGCCGTTAATGTGGTCGCTAAGCGGGGATAGGGTTAACCCCACACCATGGACACCACACAGATATTGTATAACCGGATAATTGTGGAGCTTTGTGGCGCGCGTGATAAGGTCGCCAAGCATGTATCCACCAATAACGTCATCCACGCCACCGCGATGGGCCCCACTACACCGCAGCTGAAAAGTATTAAGTCCGCCGCGCAGTCGAATGCCGTTAACAATGGCTAAATTCGCGTAGATGTAATACAAGTAGTACAGGCTGCTAACCGAAGCGGGGTACTTTATGCTGGAAGGGATACCAAGGAAAGGATCAAAGTCCGGCTCCGGGCCCTCCGAAAGGCCCTCAAACTGGATGGCACCCACCTGTTGTAGCAGCCACACAAGAGCGGCGTTGCCGGGGGCTGTCGGTGCAATCGAGGCATTTAATATGGGTAAGAAAAAAAAATCCAGCTGCTTTTGTACGGTATCACACTCAACTTGAACAAAAGAGGCCGGCGGTTCAAGAAAACGAAGGCTCAGAACCCAACGAATGGAAATAAAGGGGCCGATGCCCTGCTGCTTCATGGACTCCGCCAGGTCGACAAGTTCGCGTGGGGATGTGCCGTGGACTGGAATGGCAAACTCGGAGGCCTCCAGCGAATTCTGAACGCGCTCCAAAAGGCGTTTGTGCAACCGCGAGCTTAGGGAGCCGTTGACGCTCATGAACATGTGTCTGAGCTCTGCTCCAAGGTTTTCCCGATCCCCGGAGTGGTCGGAGAGGTCCGGAACGTTCAACCGGGGCTGCCATCCGAGCCCCTCCACGCTCAGTTTCATTGGATCGCTCACCCCATACCGCTCGAAAAACTCGCGCAGCGTGAGGTTGGTACCATCCCGCAGGCGAACCCCAACCTCCATGTTCCGCTCACACGTGCTCAGGATGTAGTCGAGCAGCTCCTGTGCGTCCACACTGTTGGACAGGTCGACAGAACAGTCCACCTTCATCACGTTCGCAAACACGCCACCTGCTTTCCGTAAGTGCTGTCGCTCCTCAATTTCGGCGTTTAGTAAAAAAAACATACGCGACCGCTCCTGCATGATGCCAAGGCGATGGTTACAGGCTTGAATACAGGATGAATGATTCACTGTAAGACGCATTTGATGAGTATCCTGTGCAAACTGTTCCCAAGAGCGGAGCTTTAAGCCGAGCGTAGGGGTATAGTTAGAAATTTGATAGACGCCCTTCTCTTGAGTAATAGAAACGTGGTTAGGAAACGGGGCCATTTCCTCAGGTGGGATTTGTTCCTCTACCTTTTTATAGAGAGACCGTATCCTCAAAGCTGAGTTAATGCGCTCGTATACTTTGCTGAACTCTACCCCACCATCATCGCCATCAATCATGACCTTGATCATTTTGGATTCATCTAGTTGATTATCCAGAAGCAGTCCCTGAGACGGTAACGACTCGTTACTAGGTAAGATGGCCATGTGTTGCTCGTTGTAGGAACGTCTGCTAAGAATTTCGCTTGGATCAATAGAGCTTGAAAAAGGCCCTGTAATTTTTGGAATTGCCCCCTTCATCATCTGTGAACTACAGAAACTACCTGATCTATCATCTGATACAGCTAGCGACGTATCAAGTTCAGGTAAAACATTGTAATCGGTGTTCATTGATGCTTTTGCTTGAACTCTGTATTGGGATCCTACTTATGGAATTTAAATGTTTTTTTTTTAATGAACTGGGGCAAAAAAAGTCTGCAAGAGTGTTGGAAGCAAAGCAATTATGGGAATGAGAAGTTTTTTCTCGTGGGTATATAATCAAGTTACTCCATTTTCACTGAACTAATAGACAATTATTCCTATTTCTCCCCAAAAGTATAGTAAAACAGAAATAACAACCGGCTTCAATATATGAGAAAACAGGAAAAAACGCAATAAAAAGGATCTAAAAAAATATTTCTCTATATAGTTATTGAAAAGGCAACCTTACAAAATTTACTAAGAATGAAAAAATGATAAGATCCAAAAATGTTTTCAAAAAAATCTTTAGGGTCGTTTTAACTTCCCCTGCAACACCTAAATATCTCGGTATATGTTCCGTCTATCGTTTGCAATATTTGAAGACATCTTTATAAAACGAAGAAAGGTAATTAGAAAAGCTATCGCATGTAATGTCCAGAGGATTGCCGAAACTAGCAAAAAAATGAATGGTATCGTATGGTTAATGTTTAAAATAGAAACGATCCATCCACATCCACCCAACCCAGTGATGCCAATCGCCATCCATCCATCGAAGACTGCACCGATCAGAAGTCCGACAATGGCGGCTATTCGACGAACGGACGAGGCTTCCGATAAAGCCAAGTAAGTGTTATAATACCATACTATCCATGCTCCAGGTAAACCAAGTAGATATAAAAACGATAAGCCAAAGTGTATCACACTGCCACCGAAGATTAAGAGTACTGTTGCTGCCGCAATATTATAGAAAATAAGACCAATCAGAGAGATGTACAGACCACAGGCTGTGTACATGAAGCGCTGGAAGGGAACAGGTATCTGAAGCTTAATGTTATGATATATTATAGGCTTTATGCAGCAGCATTCCGGAGGGAAGTTGGGCGGCGGTTCCGTAATACTCGCCATGTTGCTCGAGCGCTGCATAAGTCTTTCGCGGCGAGAATTGTTTTCTGCCTCTTTTGAAGCCACTATTTCCTCAGTGAGCTCAGAGTGAGACATTGCTGAAATGGTTCCTTAAAAAAAAATTCCTGCAAGATGTGAACTAAAAGAAAAAACTTATACTTTTATGATACAGAAAAAAAAATTACAATTGTGGAATCGAGTATGTCGTAATCAAAACACATTGATTGACAAAATTGAATCTATTCATATAATGTGCATATTATTTTACGCCTTTCATTACCTTTGTAATGCATCGCTAACATAAATTTGTATGTTTTCCAAGGTGCAGTTAAGGTATTCTTAACTTTAAACAGAGTAAGAGAATCGAGAAAACAAAAAAAATACAAGCCACTCACTCAGTATCGTACCGCCGCAACCATAAGTAGCGTCAGAGCGACAGACACCACGAAATTTCTGATAGTGAACGACTCTAAAAAGCTCAGAATCACGAAAGGTGTGAATAGCGCCACACACACAGCCGAAGAGGGCTTTGCTGCAGGCTGCACCAACGCCACCTCAGATACTACGAGAGTCAACAGGATAATTTGCATCAAAAATAATACCAGGCTTTCCAACCTAGTTGGAAGAGTGCAGAGACGAATGGCAAACTCAAGGAAAACCCACATGCCCAATAAAGACAAAACACTTATGAGATTCTTCGAATTCGTTCTACTGGTTAAGCTATCAAACACCCCGAACAAAAAGCGCAATGGATTAGAAAAATCATATGTGGTACATGCTGAAGTGCATGCAATGGAAGAGCAACTAGGAGGCGTTGAGTTTTGCTGTGAACTCGATTCTTTCAGACCTAAAGATTTAAACGAAGCCCCTTTTACATCCAGAGATGACATTTCGAATTCTTTCTCGTCTTCAAACAGATCTGGAGCGATAAGCATGTCATCCGATGCATCCTGTGGTGATGCTACTGTGTTTATCAGTTCAACAGTATCCGTGCTTTTCCACCCCACCAGCGCACCAGGGCAGACCCACCTTACGTCGCTGTTTGCTACTGTACAGAATGGAGTTGGCTCAGTGCCCACTAGCACCATCAGAAATTCGTCCCAGTTCCTTTCCACGATGCCTAGCACCTTCTTTATCTTTCCATGATCGAATAGATTGACCTCCACGACATCACCAACAGCTATAAGCATGCAGTAAAGATAAAAAAGAAGAACTTCAATACTACTTCTATTATAATTTGCAGTAAGTCATAAATTAGGATGAAAAAAAAGAAAGGAGAAGACACATCTAAATTCCTTAGAAACAATTACACTGAAACTAGCTGTGCCGCTTCACGCAACAAGAATCAATAGATGTATATCCTTTGTTTCACCTCGGAGGTGAAAAAGACACAGAATGAAAGGTAATTGTTATATTAGAATTCTGTATCTATAGTAAATAAATATAATCTTAATAGAATATTTATTAACAAGAACGTGAATAATATATAGTAGGTTTAACGGTTAACGGAAACCTCACAACGCCTAGCACCCTGTCATCTTTGATTATCTTAGAACCTCTGACTGTCAGATCGAGTGATCTTAGAAAGTTGCTACCACCTGTCCATTGTTTGCAACCATATTTACCTATCCGTTAAACATTTCTTGGCTGTGGCTTTTTGTTTTAGGAGAACATTTTTTTCAACCCGGCAGCAAGTTTCGCTTTCCGTGCCTTGATCATCTCCTTGGCTTGATTGAGTTTCGCAGTAATTTCTCGATTCTCAGGTTCAAGCGACTGCGACTTCCTCAAGTCGTCCTCGGCGCTTTCGGCGTCTCCCGAGCTTAAAGCGGCGACGCCGCGACGGAAAAACGCCTTCGAGTTGTCCTTGTCGATCCCCAGTGCCTCTGTTGCGGCCTTTCGCGCGGCCGCAAAATCGCCGACCTTGATAAAGCACATTGCCATGTTGTTGAAGCACGCCACCAGCTTCTCCTTCACGGCAGCCGCCTCAGCGCCGACCTGCGAGACACCGCGGAGGTAGCGACTCGCCTTGCCGTACTTCTCGACGGCGGCATCGAAGTCGGCCTCCTTGAAGTGGCGGTTTCCGACCTGCCGGATGGATTCCCCGGCTGCGATTAGCATGTCATCCGCGAGGCGCGGCTCGCAGTCCTCGGGGTAGTCCGGATACGAATCCCCATCCACGGCGGGCTGCTCGGTGGGTAGCTCGCCCAGCACGCCGCAATCCGAGATCACGCAATCCCTCTCGGGCTTGTCGTTTGCGCCGGTGGGGGTGTGTTCAATCGCACGAACGGAGTTCAACCCGCGCACGACGCGCCCAAACACGACGTGGCGCCCTGACAAATGTGGGCAAGGGGCAGCCGTAATGAAGAACTGTGAACCATTTGTGTTGGGTCCCGCGTTGGCCATGGCCAGAAGGCCCGCCTTTTCGCACGGCACCTCGAAGTTTTCGTCGGGGAACTTTTCTCCGTAGATGGACACGCCGCCGGTGCCGTTGTGGTTTGTGTAGTCACCGCCCTGAATCATGAATCCACTTATCACGCGGTGGAAGGTGCAGCCCTTGTATGTCATGGGGATATTGCTGTCTTCAATAGTTTTGCCGTCATTTCCGAGGCACAACTTCCTGAAGTTTTCGCATGTCTTAGGAGTTACATCATCGAAGAGCTCCATGATGATGCGTTCTTTCAGAGGCTTCCCTCCTATGGTAACATCAAACCAACAATAGCCCTTAGACATTCGTTGTGCTTTTAATAATTATAGATAGTGGCTACTTTTATTGGAAACAGAGTAAATATCGTTTGAAATTATGCAACTAAACAATAACGAAGAACAATGATTACAATAATATTGTAAAAGGGAGGGAAATGAACCAGAGAGTGTATCATTCTTCTTTAGGCATTCAAGATTTATTTCAGTTGTCTAAATTTGTTACTCTAATTATTTGAATCAGGCAAAGACTAGTATCTATAATAAGGAATAGTGACACAAACATGTACAAAGGAAGAATTATCCCTGAACTGATACAAGAAGGAAAAAAAAACATGCTTTCTATTTAGGGAAAGAATCCACCCCCCACCCCGCCCCCGTTGTTATTTAATTGATATCAGTCGGGGAAAGAAACACAAAGATACACTAGGGAGCTCAACAATAGCTTTCTATTTAAGACAACTAAAAATTAAGACTACTCATTTGTAGTCAGTACATGTAAAATTATAAATCTACAACGAGGGGTTCGAAGAGTATCGTATTCACTTTAAATGTGTATGAACATCGCTATTAACTTCATCGGGTATAAATCTATATGAAGTCAAATTTGGTACATACTAAATGAAAAACAAATTACTTCGATTATTTTTAATGCGTTAGTTCAAATTATATTGGAACTTTCCATATTCTTTCATCCTACTTCTTTTGGTTAATGTTGATCAATCCTGTGTCTTTGGGTTACTCTAAAACAAAAAGGTTGTATTTTTACAAATATTTCCTTAACTTCATCCCATAAACAGATTTATATTTTCTAGAAGCCGTACTGTTGTAAATAATAGCAACAAACCGCTGACAACATTGTTGCAGCGGCTTCGTATACACAATGCGTTACCAAAAGCTGAACAGGGCGCTGACGGGAGAGGTCTCGATGCATACTAGTCATGCCGATAATAGTAACCGCAAATGCTATGAATTCATAGTCTTGCAGCGTCGAAGCCTTGTAGGTGGAAATCAGCATAAGCACCACAGCTGAACGTGCCACACAACATAGAAATGTAGTCCCAGATACAAGTAGGGCGGAATAACGCAGGATGGCATGTTCAGAACGGCGTACACCCTTGTCAGCGGCATAGTAATAGTGTTCGATATGGTTAATGATCCACCCAAACCAAATGATGGTAAACAACTGCTGAACGATGGCGGTCACCACTATGTAGAATGGGTTTAGCGCAGCAACAGTAGAGACTATAGCCTGCATTAGAGAAGGTATGAATATCACGGTGCTCTGGAGGGTATTATATATAAGGCGGAGACAATTGTTAACGGATGGATGTCTAGTAATCGAATGGTAAGATAAGAAAAAAATATACCAAGAAGAGGAAGTGAATAATGCAATATCGCAAACAACAGGAGCAATCACGCAGTCAAGTTACGAGTGTGTGAATAATTATGGAGGTAAAGATGCAGTAAAAAGAGAAAAGGTTAGGAGATATATACTCCTGATTCTCCCCTTTTTGTCTGCATGAAACAGTATTTTTTACATAAAAGTATTCAAATGTTCCAATGAGTTACTCACTTGCAATGCATAAGCCTCTTTTATGGGGTTGAAGTGTTCCTCATAAAAAAGAAAGACATGTTATAAATACTAGGTCACACATAGAAAGATAACATTAACTACATCAATTTGTGTTATTTTGGCTGCTAGCCTCGGAGATTTTCTTAATCATTTCGATCAGATTGGTTGCATAGCAACGCTCCAAATCCATCCATAGGCGCATTCGGTACGTGCTAGATGCTGGCATACAGGACAAGGACTCCTGTTCATATATAATTTCATGGTGCCCGACACAATCCGAACTCAACAATGCCTCATTAGAAGCTGACGAAGTAACAAAATTCTTGTATTTGTCTTGCTTGATTGCGTTCAAAAGGATCGCATTCAGCTCAGATTTATCCCAAAAGGGCATTTTCGTACTGTGCGCATATATATCGACGACACAACCTTGCTGCGTTGACACCTGGTACGCATTGCCGCTAACCTTTCCTTTTAAGGCTGGGAATAATTTGTTCAGAGTATAAGCACCTTCATGACGGTAGGAAGCGATGGAATCCGGGGAAGATGTAGCATATCTCGCTTGGCACCATTCTGGAAAAGCTAGGGAGCGACCAGCACCAGGCTCAAAGGGAAGAGACCCGTGAATAGCCGTATACACGATCTCATCTACACCTACATATTGCAATAGAATATCTACAAAAGGAGCCATCACGGCCCCAATAAGGTCACCACCGCAAATAACTGGTAACGTTTTGTCCAAGATATCTTCATTCATCATAATGTGAATCATTGCAGCGTCTACACTCTGCGCTGCAATGACAACTGTCGGAGCACCCACCGCGAGGTGAGCCCAACAACGATCACGCGTTGTATAAACTCGGCTGCACTCAACCACCACGTCCACATGCTGTTTCCCCCAACTCATCGAAGAGCATTCATGCGCATTGGTGATGAGTATCTTGTGTGTATCGTTGATCACCAGGTATTTCCCCTCTTCAGAGGCTACTTTACCAATAAGTGGGCATTCATGTCGGAGTAGGTAGCACATGAAGTCTAGGCTAAAGAAAGGATCATTAATAGTCGTAACGGTGATCGCTGGGTCTAGCAACGAGGCAGTCAAAATAGCTCGCCCCAACTTGTTAAATCCGTTTATCCCAAGGCTTGTGCAGATCATTTTGTGTCACTTATTTCGGAAACACTGAGAAAGAAGTTCTGTAAAAAAAAATTATCCCAGATCCTCTAGCTTCTTTAAATGGATAAAACTATACAGATACACACGACTAAAGACTATAAATTACTGGTAGTAGTAACAAAATTCGAAATTATGTCACCATGAAAGATGTTAATAAAACCGACATTTTCCCCTTTGGGGGGAAAATAAATTCGTGAGTCCAAGCATTGAACCTTTCCAAATCAATTTTAAATCATTTGAAATAATACACACACTACTTGCGCTAATTCCTCCGGCAATCTAATAAAAAGGGAAGTCTTCCGCTTATACTTTGTCACGAAGAGATACAGGATGGTGGAAGACTTAGAAGAACTCAGACCATCTTTATCTATGAAACAATGTAAAGTTATACTTCCAATGAGAGAACAAGTGGTCTTCGTTGATGGAGAAAGCATCTGCATCCTCAGCCCCTATCTCACGGGTGTAAACTCCAGTGAACAACAATTCTTGTCGATACTAATACCTAAACAGAATTTTTTAGAAACTAATAAACGTAGATTACGTCAAGCATATGTTTAAAATCACTCCTACAGCAACTTTTAGTGCAATAAACTCAAATAAATTATTCCTTTATAAACGCATTGTATTCATCTGTATTCATAAGGCCCTCGGACAATTCAGTGCAGTTCATTTTCACAAGCCATCCCTTTTCCTCTGGAGATTTATTAACTAAACTAGGTTCGTTCATGAGCGTCTCATTCACTGAAGAAACAGTCCCATCAATTGGTGAGTACACGCTGCTCGTGGCCTTAATGCTTTCAATCTCTCCAATTACCTCTCGTGCCGCGACCTTATCCCCTACTTGAGGCAAGGAGACGTAAACAACATCCCCCAAATTTTCCTGGGCGTACTGAGAAACCCCAACAGTGGCCACTCCATTCTCAAGCTCAACCCATTCATGGCTATCAGTGTACAAACGCGTGGCATAGGTACGGAGGAAAGCCTTAGAGACGAGGGATGGTTTTATGCAAAGTCGCCTCAACATATTTGAGTAAAACAATTTATTTTCTCAAATCTGAGATCAGTTTAAAGTTTTAAAAAAAATGAAAATGTATGTATCTGATTGTTAATGTTGCTTTGAAGCTAGATTTTTTAATTTCAAACACAAAATAACCGGTAACAAACAGATTTTAAAGAAAACAAAGAATCAAGAGAAGAAAAACGTCTGTAGCTTCCCGTCAATGGGCAAGGTGAATTAATGGATTTTAAGAAGTGTGAATAAAGAACAATGACAACGAAAATGATACCTTTAGATCTGCTAAAAATATATACAAAGACTAAAATATGTGTCTCTTTGTCAGAAGTGCAGAAATTAAAGAAGCCCAGACATCAATTCCAAAATTATTGCAATATTTACCATTTATATTTCATCTCATAGCTAAAGATATCATTACCTTCATAGGTCCCCTACATCTTTGGTGTCATTGTTGTTTAGTATTGAGGGATCCTTAGAAGCTCCAGAAGACGCAAGCTTCTCTATTGTTTTGTTAACCAGTGCCTTTAGAGCATCCAGTTGAGCATCATACTCCTCTGCTTTGCACGCATCCGTGCTACCATGCCCGCTTTCAAGCCATTCGTACACAGTGTTTAAAGTTTCGCTAAGCTTTTCTAAAACATCCTTATAAAATTCACGATCGATATCACTCTTCTCCAAAACACCCTCGTTTCTTGCCCATAAAATGTAAGCCTCCAAATTATTTTTAGCTGATGCAGCTGCGTGTCTCCGTTTCTCATTGGCCTCAATGTCATACAGTTTTTCAGATGAGGCCAATACCTCATCATCACTTAGCTTCGATGGGTTTAGCCACTCGAAGGACACGTCAAGAGGGGTAAAACGATGTCGCATTTGTATTGAGAAGACCTTATTAGGTTCAATGATTTCACTCCCGTTTTTGTCAGTTACATTCTCGAACATAGTCTGTGATATGTTTGTTGCATACTTTACAATTGCATTAGCCTCCTCAATCTCAATAAGCCCAGATTCGTTTACTCTGAGCTGGATGCGCATTCCGTGCGAATTGTTGGCATGCACTAATGAGGGTTTATCGAATTTTAATTTATCCAAAGCCCCTTTAACACCCTTCAGGTGAATTTTTGCAAACATGTCGGAAGATGTGTTAGAGTTCGAAAGAATAAGCGTGAAATCTTCAGTACGTTTCAGAGTAATGCTTACCGAAATTCCTATTGTTGCGTTATTCTCGAAAAGTGCTCTGTAAAAGAGTGGGACTTTTTTATTGAGCCGAGGTTCGACAGCAAAAAAAATAGGATAGGGTACTTGTTCAATAAGTTTGAGCGACTTTGTACGATAAAAAGGAGTTAGTTTTACGGCATAATAGGCCGTTCCTAGGGCTGCAGCCTCATCCATATTCAAGGTGCGATCCACATTGCGCCCAAGTACAGATGACAAATCGGAAATAATTTTCGGTGTGCGTCCTACCCCACCCATTATTTCGAACGCGTTAATCTCAGAAACTTTTTGTGCAGAAAGAGCAATTATATCCGACGCTAGTTTTTTGGCACGGTCGAATAGGTGGCTACATTTTGTTTCAAAAGTTTTTCGCGTAATAGAAGATGAGAAGTCTTTATCGGGCGTAATGCTTTCCACGGTATACGGAACTTCTGTATTCACAGAAAGGGTCTCTCTTGCCTTATTTGCCGCACGAAGTAACGAAAATAGAGATCTCATCTTCCCTTCACTTCTATCCGAGATAATAGGCCCGATGTCCAACTTTATTCTTGCTTCCTGTTCAATTATGTCAGCTACACAAAGATCAAATGCACGGCTGCCTAGTGTTCTGTCTTCCAAGATTGCCACAGTAGTAAGGGTTCCAAAGGAATTTGAAAAGTCCCCCAAGTTCTCACGCGGTGAGAAAGTAAATACACCAGCTTCTGTGTGAGTAGCGCCAATATCAAAGACAATAATATTACGTGTTTGATTACCAAACCCACGGTGACGCACACCATAATAAAACGCCGCTGCTGTAGTGGGATGTATAAGCCCTAGGAGGTTAAGACCAGAGAATTGTGCTGCATTTAAAATAGCTCTCCTGCCTGCTATTGACGTATTAAACGGTATAGTTACCACAATCCCCTTTGGATCAGTTATGTCATCACTTACGGATATTTTGCATAAATATGATAGCATCATCGAGTATAGTTCCTCCGCAGAAAATGGAGCATGTGGATCCTTTATCCTAATTTCTGCCGTACCTCGTCCAGAAAATGCGATACTGTTTTGGTAAAGATTTTTTATTACACTTTCAAATTCCTGGGAATCTTTTTCCAGGCCCATAATAAGATTTACTGCACCTACTGTCATGAAAGGAAAGCGAGCAGCAAGTTTTTTAGCGGGGTCACCTATGAAACGTTCGCCATTTCTAAAGGCAATAACATTTTCAGTTTTGCGTCTGGAAAACTCATTAAGAACAATATCAATGTTCTGTGCACCATGCGGGCCTGCCACTTTAATAAATTCTGAACCAAAATCAATTCCTATGGTGTGACCCCAAACCGTTGTTACTGCAACGAGTAACAATAGAAACGGTAACACAAATATATTTTTTGTGCGGAAGGAAAACATATTTATACTAAGATTTTTTTAAAAAGGAAAGAAAAATTACGGATCTACATAAATAAATATAAACACAACTAATTATTTTTTTAGAAGCATAGATAATAATAATAAAATGGTATTATTTTATTCTGTTCATAGACAAATCTGTAGAGAAGACAAATATGTTAAATGAAAAAATCTAGTGCAATATTATATATATATATATATATATATATATATATATGTTTTTTTTTTTTTAGGGTTGGTAAAGCTAATTAGCGCAACGAGGGCCTCGAGACATTCGTTTAGCCTCTGTCATGACTTTCCTGCCTTTTGTACGTGCATCGACAATTCTCTTCCAAATAGCTGTGTATATCATTTTGGCCTTTTTTTCAGGGATAGAAGGATGTGTTTCAGCAACACGACGCAGAAACTCACCCTCAGGTAAATGTACGAGAGTACTTCCATCGCCTTCAGGTAAAATTTCCTCTGGCATGGTTATTAGCCCTTTGGATATTTGTACAATAAAATTTAATGTTTGAGGACGGTCAAATCCATTCGGATCATTTGGGTCGATGGCAACAACTTTTGCAGGAGGAGTGACAGCCAGAAGTGAAGCGTAGCGAAGGGTGTTAATTGTGTGTCGAGAATCACGAAGAAGCGGTGAAACACATGCAATCATAACTGTTTTGGTTGGTCTCCGAACCGCAATTTCAAAACAGTCCCTGAGTAAAAGCGTCAAAGGAGATCGTCTATAAGGAATGTGTCGATGCTGCGAACTAGTTGAAGCAAGTGCCCTAGAGCGAATGCAATCTTTTAACGTCATTAAGGAGGTATTGATAAATTTAGTCTCAACTTGCCGAGCTTTATCGTGCGTAGCGCTATCTGCCGTATTTTCACTTCCCGCAAGGTCAACTAAAAAAAGATCGCCAGGTCTTGCCCACCGCGACTCCTTCGATACAATGGAAATGCGAGCAACCATGTGAGTTCGAGAGGATGTCTCGTTTCGGCCTGTTGATTTTGTTGAACGCAACGAAACTGCCTCCTCAAATGCTGCTAGAAGCATTTCAGCATTCGAACACTCAAATCCTTCAGTTCCCAAGAGTTTTAAATCACCAGAAACATCCTCAGCAACTTGGACATCATTTCCAGTGAGAAGATCAATATTTTTGCCTGATTGTATTTCAAGCACTGTTAATAAAATATCGTGTGTTTCAAAGAAGGAGCATAGATCCTCAGAGATATATTTAAAAATGCCGGTTATAGTATAAGTTTTGCCACTTCCAGTCTGTCCGTAGCACATAATACAAGTGGATGCACCCCCAACCGAAAAAGATACCAGAGGAGCGCATGATTCTACATAAACTTTCTCTGTAACGTCAGCTGTCCCAATAAAAACACCATCAAGATTAACTACGCAAGGATCAATCGTGCAAGAACCGGAAAGTGAAATTTTTGGACACATCAGCACGAGATCGCGATAACCCTCAACTTTTTGAACGATACTCTTATCGTTAGGCTTCTGTTTATCAAATTCAATAATAGGACGAGCACGAACAAATATGCGAGAATCCTGTTGTGCAAAAAGCTCCTCAGGGCAAACAGCGGATCGTAGCTTTCTCGCGGTACTTGTCGAAATCGTTGTTCCGTTAAGGAGCATCTGAAATTCTTCAGACTTCGCTCCAAGCTCAGCAACTAAAGGAATACTCGGCATTCTTATTCTTTGTGTGTATGCATAAAAAGAGGAAAACTAAGACGAGAAGAAATACAATTATCACCATAAATACGTAAATTTTATATTTAGACCAAGATGACCTCGAGGTTGGCAATTTTATCTCGGATATTTTTCTTGGAGTTTGAAAAAGAGAATAGAGAAGCACAGCAAATACAGGATACGAGAGAATTCACAGCAAAAAAGTCATGAAAGAAATAAGAAAAAAGCCCTTATTACCTTTGTACATTTTGTTGATATGAATAAATTTTTAAACATCCCCCTCTGTAATATATATGCAGCCAAAGGCTATAAGACCATTTTCAGCGTCTACCTTTAAAGACATTTTTGCGTGATAGTAGAACAATATTTTATTAAACAATTATGATAAGAAGATCGTAGGCCCGGTGTGAAGGACTAATAACAAAGAATAAGAGGGGGTAGAAGTTAACACCCTCCCAGATCACAAGCCACAGAGGCCGCAGGGATACAGGTGACCCAGCGTGTCCTCTCTCCCCCCCCTCCCCCCCGTGCGGTGGACAGGGCCGAAGCCACGTGCAAAGTAGTCGGCTTCACATTCATGAGAAGGCACAGCGGGTGCCGCAATTTATTTGCGCCTACCCGATGAAATCAATGGTGCCCCCCCTTCCCTCTCTCTCCAAACCATAGCATTTTAACGCTGTTAGGCGTTACCGCAATGCGGACCCCATGGCCAGTGTGTGATGCCGGGGTGGTGGCGCGAGGGCGCGGCCTGGCGAGGGCGCGGGCACACCCGACAGCTCTCGCAGCACTTGGCCGCAAGGAATGCGCCGCAGTCGCCTAGTCGACGCCATTGTAGAAATGGTGTCACTTGGTTTTGTTGATTTCTTTCATAGTTCACACGAGATCGGTTGCAGCCAGGAAAAAGCACTTGGGGGGAGTGAGGGGCAGGGCCGGGAAACCGCAAGCACGTGCCGTGGCACGTGGGATTTCACCTTGTTAAACGCCGCGGCGTGGAATCCATGGTGTATGGGGGGGACGCCTGCGCCAGCCATTATGGAGCAATTTCCCTTGGACACCCGCAGGGGTGCTGCGTGGGTGGCGTGCGATCGTGCATGCCCCAGCGGGACGTCCGGGCGCCGACCCCGCAGGAAGCACACGGCCGCCGCACCCCTCAAAGAACTGGCGCAGGCCGCGCAGCCCTCGCCCCGCGGCGTCGGGGCGCTTGTCGGGGACAGGGCCCACTCCCCAACGGGGCGTGCCGCGGTTTCACGTTTTCATCAATTGTTTTTTTTTTTTAGCTCCTGGGGAGGGCAAAAGATATGAACTATTGGTTCTTCCAATCCCCCGTAAAATTGCAAAAAGCCCAATTAATTAACAAAAAGCGCTTGCATATTTATTAGACGCCACCCATCGAGAATTTAACTACGCTTTTTTTTTTATCTTTGCCATTTTAGCTGCTCTACCAACACTTCCCCGCTAGGCGACCCAGCTCAAGGATACATATTTCCCATAAAAATCCGCATGCCCATTTTCATAATATCTTTCTTTCAAAACGCGAAATGAAATATTTTCAAAGTATCCACATTTCCCCAGTATGCGCGGCGCACGGGGGAAACAAAACTGCAAACCCCCGACTTTAAATCCATTGGGGCACCCAATCGCATAATCAGAATGTCATTTTCCAATTTTGATTTGAAGCTTTCGGGGAAAGGGGCTGGCATCATGATACGGATAGGGAACCTTGCGGGCCGCAACCGCACCTGTTTCCAAAAGGAATATAAAAAGCCCAATTGGGGAGTATTCTTTTTTTGGCGGCTTTCGCGGGACATTTTCGGCGCGGCGACATCCGTAGATGGGATCTGGTGTGCGAATTCCTCCCCCATGGCGGATGAAAGGGGGCCATGGCCAAAAATATTCATTGGGGGGGGAGGGGGGGGGCGTTTACAAGCACGCCCCCAAATTATATGTGGTTTTTAATTCTTCGGCTCGGGGTGTGAAAGAACGTATCGTATATTCGATCCTGCGGTGTATTCTGGGAATCGGCATGTTGGACCGCGAATCGGGGGCCCTTTCGGTGTGGGGCTAGGTGCCCGCGGGCCCTCGAGCGCATATCGGAAGGCCGCGGCCCTGGCCCCCATTCCCTAAACAAGGCTGCGTGGGAATTTTGCTTGGGAGACCCGTTTCTCTCGCGAAAATGGCTTTGGATTTAATATGCAAGGCCATGGTGCTCTCTTTTCTGCGGGGAATGCCCGCTGTGAGGGCTGGCGATGCCCATCGAGGGGGGTGCTGGCATTCGTCCTGGGGGGGTGCCCCCTCCCCACCCCATCCTTGGCTTAGGGGCTGTTGGTGGCGATGCGGCTACCCAATGCCCTCGATTTTGTATTGTTGGCGTTTGCATCCGCCCCAATTCATTAATCTCAGTCGCTGGCCTTCGAAATTTTCTCCGGAGGGTTGGTGGCGGGATCTGTCTCGCCTGTGGTGGCTTTAATCGGAATCCCTGGTTATTCGGCCCGGTGCTGGTATCGCTTGGCGGTGGCAGTGAAAATGCCCCCGTGGACATCTTGGTGGGTATAGGTTTCTCTTCGGTAATCGACTTCAAGGGCTCGGCAACGCCAACGGAACAACTTGCAATATTGTCGACCCTACGTTCGCTTGTGATCTTCAGATTCGCGAATGCCACACCCCCGCCACCTCTTACAGCGATCCCCCCAAAATGTACCCCTCTTACGCTCGAAATCGCCATATCACAGAAACGTAGTGGTAGGACGCTTTTCTTATGGTGACATGCCAACCGGGAGAAATTCTGCAAATATGTTCTGAGGCACCTGCTCACCTTTATCTAAAAAAAAGCCTACGCCGCCCTATCTGACTTCAAAAATGTGATGCCGAAGGCAAGCGAAATTGGTTTCCTTAGAGGCCGCCGCAAAATCCAGCTGGACCTCTGAAATTCAAATCATTGGCCGGGAGGCCACCCGATGCAGGGAAAGACATCCAGCAATCCCCAATGCTGGGAACAAGGCCGCCTATCAAGAAGCAGAATCTTCCCAACAAAATGATATCCGCCAACACCTAAGCTTTGGATACGCGCCAATCGAAAGTTGCGCTCGAGGACCCACCGTGGAAATCCATTCCCGGATGCCATGCCTTCGCATCAACGTCCTATTTGTGTGGCATTCTCACCCGGGATTCCAACAAAGTCTGTACCCCCAGCAAGCCTGTAGCCAGTGGTTTTGCCCAAACGTGTCTTCCAACGTTACCACACGGCAAGACCCGCCGCTACAAGCGGAAACCGCCAAACGCCAGTAATGCAGACCCGCGTATTGTTTATCTTCTTTCCACGAAGTCTGAAGCTCCACCCTTTTGTCCATTTTTCCCAGATACTTTTTAAGTTTTATGGTTTTTCTTTTTTAGGAGAAACCCTCGTGGGACTAGTTTGATAGTCTCTTTATTTTTTTCTAGTTTTGGGTCTTTTTTCAAGATTGCTCGCAGATTTTCATACGTACAAAGAGATTTTCTTCTTCCTTTAGGGGGTTTAAAGGTCATCTTTTTCTTTATACTATTAGGATTCCTTTTTTACATAGTTTTAGGTTGTGTTTTCGGTAGAAGGCTAGATTCAGGAAATTTTCCAAAGAGAGACTTTTTTTTACGTAATTGTTACTCTTTTTCTTGTTTTAGTTTTTTTTTTGGGGGGGGCACTCTCAGACGACCACGCCGTGATGCGGTACAGAGGGGCCCCTTTCAAACTAGAAGCCACACCGATTTGCCAGCTCGTCGCGTCACCTTGGCTTAGTGGGCCTCCAAAGTCCATCATTACCACGGAGGTTCCGGAGTCTACAATTTCTCTCCGGCCCTCTTTCTGGATTTCTCCTCACCTGAGCGCATTGAACCTCACCTCGAGGTGCCTTTCGCATCGTCAGAGCCACGAGCTGCGTTGCACTCCACCACATGTTCTAAAATACCTTCCCCCAGTGCCATTCATAATGCGATACTGATAGAGCTTCCTGAAGAAGGTTATGCTTCCCTTTTAAAAATATCATTTTTCTTTTTTCAGCTCAGGCGAACTCCAAGCAGCGTGGGGATCTGCAAACATCATCTCACAGCTTAAGCCCGACGAAGGTACCGAATCCCCAGTTTTATATTGCCCAGTCAACCTGCCCTCCTGTACCTACAAATTCTTTGAAAAGATCATCTCTCCACGCTTCTTACGTATTCCGATGCCTTATCAATGCCAACACGCGTTCCGCCGCCTAAACAGTACTATTGTAGCCCTCATTAAATAAACAGATGCCGCTCAACGGAGTCGAAACAAATGCAATGAATTACAACTCCCTCCTCAAATATTCCCAAGCAATTTTCAGAAGCACTACTACCCAGATCGTACGTTAATAGTATTAATTGATTTTACCAAAGCCTTCGACTCCAATGAACACCGTATTTTATGTAACCAGTTCGTCCTTATTCCAAACAGCGCTGCCATCCGGCAGTGGCTCAAGGCATTCCTCTTAAGCCGTCACAGCCGTGTTGTTGTAAACGGAACTTATTGTCATGCCTGCATATTATACCGAGGAGCCCCCCAAGCATCCGTTCTCGCTCCCCGTCTCTTCTTGCACGATGCCAACCCCTTGCCAGCTATCCTCAATAATATAACTAGCATCACAGCAGAAATATTCGTAGATGACCTTTCCATAGTAGTCCAAGCCTAAAACCGAGATCAAGCCGTTGCGATTGCAAACAAGACAGAAGTTGCTTACAGATGGGGTAGCGACGACAGCTTGGCAGTTAATCCGAGTAAGTGTGAAGCCGTCTTCTTTACTCTCTCTTCTCACACGAGTCAGGGTTGTGAAAGCAATACCGCCTTATCGATAAATAGAAGATACAAAATTTCACTACGAGCTCATCATGAATGGCAATTCTTCTTGGAACCAAGCTCAACCCTTGTTTTACGTATAATAAAGGCATACAAGCCGCTGTTGCATTTATATCTACTCGCCTACAACAATCGAAGACAGTCACACGGGAAAAGCATGGTCTCTTGCCCCGTGATATGCGACAGTTTGCCATGGGATACGGATGTTCCAAACTTTTGTATGGTACCAAATTAACTCAGTCTACTGCCAATGAGAATGCCCAAAAAGAGTTAAACTCTATGTACGTCTCACCGGAAAGATGCACAGCAGGTCTGTTATAAACTACAGATTTGGAATCCGTGCTTCTCAAAGGAAACATGTTCCCACTCTTTTACGGTGCTATCCTTCGAAGAGCGGATCTCTTTGAAATGCTTCAGAATTTAGAAGCGAGCTGGATCAACAAACCACCGCCCGAACCTTCTAGAAGATTTGTACGTTACCCCTCCATTCCTGCACTTGAATGGGATAAAACCCCAACAGACTCTCTCAATGACAGTGGACTACGCAATCTCACGTAATCACATCATGTGATATGCCGCGAGCCACTTCTGCAACGCTCCCGTGTTCAACCATGGAAGACCAGATATGCACACAGAATCACCTTTGGTATGGATTCTTTCCCGGAAGAAGCCATTTGCCCTAAGTCACACGCCAAACAGAAAATAATCGAAGCTAAACCCATATGCTCAGAGCATGTCCTCAAGCCTCTGTCACTATTTGACACTATCATTGCTACAGACGGTGGTCCTCGTCTTAATGAGAGCAAAGCAGTTGGCGTTACCACCACTACACCTATTCTCTATACTCCAGACCATGCGTTTGTTGTCCATGTTAACTATGGACCCATCACCTGCGTTACTGAGCTGAAAACCTCAGCCTTCTCTTGGCGCCCCCCTGTGTTAGCAGTTAAGAAAGACCCCCTCACTCAGGTCAGTATCATCAACGACACCATATGGTCCCTCCTCCTCGGGACTTTTCTTCATAGTTAGGAAATTCATATCTAAATGGTCTACTCACACTGTAGAATCATTCCCAATATGGTAGCGGATGATTTGGTGAACCGTTTCCCGGATAATTCTGATTTCTCAGAACTGAAAGCCTCAACCCAGCACGTTGATATTTTAGCATGCATCAGGCACAAGCTATAGCCAATTTTGTATGAATCACTCCGAACTGATACTCAGCGGTATAAACTATGTGGCCCGAGGCCTTTTTCCCTTAGTAATCTTGACCACTTAACTGGTTTCCCACTAAGCCGCTTACAGCTGATGCAATTGGCCCGGATCCGACGCGGTGAATCCGCTGTCTTTGGCAGGCTCTATTGGGCTGCGAGAGGCTATGATAACCGATATCGCCTCCGCAAACTGTCCCAAGCCCAACCAAAGAGTTCAATC
>MJCC01000004.1:745343-787261 GCA_001766655.1 Phytomonas francai
GCTGACGTTGAGGTCGGCATCTTTCAGGCGCTGCCGCATCTGCGCCACCGACGCCATCTTGATGGCTAGGCGATGGATCATGCCTTGACAGTAGTCCTCCTCAGTTATACGAGAGCTACGCTGCGGGATGGCAATGTTCCACCTTTTCAGTAGCGGGCGCAGCCCCTTCAAGCGCTGAGCTACTGAAAATGGACTGAAGCAGTTCGTGAGCACAGCAGCCATAGAAGCGGCGGGGCCCACGATTGTGCCCACGGATGACAGCAGCGCACTTGTGTTGTTCGACGCCGTGTCATCCTTGTTGTCGTTAGACAGCACCACGTCGAGTTCTGTCCGCAGCCGCGCGTATTGCCGGCCAGGGACACTGTTCAGCTGGTATATCTCAACCGGGTACGGCACCCCGCGCAGCTGCTGTTGACCCAGCGTCTCACAGCGCAAGGACGCGCGTTCGCGATGCGACAGCGACCACCACACACACTCCGTCAGTAATATCTGCCCACCATTGCCTATCGTCTCCGTACGCGCTGCCATGTTCGACGTCTCACCGTAGTAGTCGAAGCCCTTAGTTATCTTATCGTAGCGGATGTCAGACAGCCCGGTGTGGATTCCAATCCGCACACGCAAGCCGTTCCACAGCTTGCTGTACTCGTCACTCGTCAGCATCGCCGTTGGCGGCTTGTACTCAACATTCTCCTCGCGGCGCCGCATCTCGAACTTGCGGTAAGCACTGTCCAGATCGCTAGTACCCCACAAGGACCTGAGCAGCGTGAGCTCTATTTCAGACACGAGCTGCACAGCCGTGTATGCATTTTTGCATGCAATGATAAATGAGTCACCCACCGTCTTCACCTCGTAGCACCTGTACTTCGCGATTACTGCGCGGATCAACCTGTGATGCATCGCAACAGCGCGTGGCATCAGCTGCGGCAGCATCGCCCACAGCGCTGTACTGCTCTCAATGTCTGTGAAGACGAGCGTCACGGGCAGATGCACATCTTTCGGGGCGTTCCTGTTGTCGCGGCTCCCTTTGCAGAATAACCACAGCAAAAGCATCAGAGGGAGAATGGTGCCCACAGTATAGCCCACTGCCATACCCGCGATAGTTCCAGAAGACAAAGCGTGATCTTGAGTCGACACGTTGTACACGATGTCAGGGGTACTGGGTGGGTAGTCGTTCGACACGGATGGATTGAACACGCGCTCCATCGACAACACGTAAATGTCACGCGCACCGTAGTTCTTCGTGACGGTGCAGCCGGCGGTATCTCCCGATGTCGTATAGCTACACACTTTATTGTACGGCCCGAATTGTGTGTTACCACCAAGGGCAACCGTTTCTCGCGCGTAGAGTTCACTTAGCACATCTTTTTGGTTGCTGTTTAAGTACAACAAATTAGAAAGTATGGAACCCACAATATAAGTCTCAAAACCGGTGGGCGTACAGTATTCTTCAGACTGGATGATCTGGTGGAATTTAGTCAGGATGTAGGAGCGAGCATGCGCCTCAGAAGAGTGATCCGTCCAGAGTGGCAGATTCGTGATTGTTAGCAGCCGGGCCTGCACAGAGGTCTCTTCCTTCTTCAACACAGATACGATCGTCTCGTAGTGCGTCGAAAAGTCGCGGTAGCTCAAGACCACACAGGCGCGCGGATTCTTTCGTAGGTGGTCCGCAAGGCGCTGCACGTCATCCTCGTTCAGACCCACCAGCAGCGTGTACCCGTCTGCGGCAATGCCGGACGTCAGAGTATCATCGTCGCCCATGCTGAGCCTCCTCCCCACCACATAGCCCAGCGTAACGGCGGTCTTGTTCACAACGTCCAAAATCATCCCCGACTCTTCGGGTGTGAGGCCACGCACCACTACATCCAGTGTCGTGGAGGGTACCTTATGCCGCACGCTATTGTCCGACAGATACTTCATAAGCACGAAGAACTGCTGCTCGAGCGTCGGTACAATTTCAATGGTATTGTTATTTGCGAGGGCGTTAAGCCGTGGCCGCTTAAAGATGGGATTTATCATCACCATATTTTCAGGCATGTCTGGAGTCGTGGGACCGGAGAAGAGAGAGGCATAATAGCTTTGGGTGAAGTCCACAACCTCCTCCGCAAGATCAGACGGTGAGGTTTTGAGCTCCGTGATGGCAAACATGAATGGCAATACCGAATAGCGGAGAGAAAACATTCGTGAAATTTTACCCACAGCCACACATGTTTCAGATAATTTTGTAAAATAATCTTCTCCTGTTATGCGCAAAACCACTATAGAAACGAATTTCATAGTGATGCTTTCCTTATCGGGGTAGCAACCCTTCAAGGGGTAGGTGTAGTTAAATTCTTCTGCATATCCCATCGTGTCATTAGCGAAGTACTTCTTGAGAATGACCATGTGGCCACCTTGGTTGCACTCGCACATGATGCCCTGGTTTGTAACAAGCGGAGAGCACGTGCCACCGTAGTCTCCCACGACAAAGTCGTCGTAGACAACAAAACGATTCTGGGAGAAAAGATGCTTCTGGAGGCTCGTTCGGTTCTCAGCCCAGTCTGCATAAAATAATACCTTTTTCATGATGGTGCCTGCAATCCAGCCGGATAGCATAAGCTCGGTCTCAGTGAACCGATGCTCGACCTCATTCCAGTTGTCTTTACTGAAGCTCATGCTGTAATTATTAGTTGCGTTGTACGCCGTCATTTGCTCTCGGAACACCTGAACATGATGATACGCCATATCCGTGGCTAGCAGGTTGGTACCGCTAGTGATCACTTGGCCGTCTTGAGGGGTAATTCTTTTATTCTTGACAAGTTTCAGGTAGGTCCTCGTGAGGACACTTTGTTGTGAACGTGTGCCCAGCAAAATGGCAGCGGCCGTTTCCTCTGTTGTTAGGCACCGTTCCAAAAATTCATAGGTATGGGCTGTAATATCCCCGAAGACGAGGATGGCCTGTGGTTTCTGTTTTGCAAACTCCGTAAAGGCGGCGTCGTTGAAGCTTGAACCGTAGGGTTCTGTGTAGAAAGTGATAGTGATCCCATGGTCGCTGCTACCGAGTATTTGGGTTGCCAAATCAGACTCATTTTTACCGTACTTCACGCCTGTGAAGTACATGATGCCAACACGTCTCACCAGGATATTTAAGATATACCTGGAAAGCAATATTATCTCAGCACGGGGGTCGGCTCGCGTGAAAAAGGCGTTCGGTGTCCAGCCGCGTGATTCTACGCCTGAAGCAAAAGGTGATAGGCACACGAGGCCACTTGTTTTGACAATGTCACTTGCTAAGACATCGGTGGTGTCCTTGTCTGAGAATGGGCCCAGAATGGCAAGTAAATCAGGATCCTGTTGCAGCTTCAGCTCGATTGTGTGAGTTAAATTAGAGAACCCGTCCTCCGATACATTGATAAACTCGATCTTTCGCCCCCCACCGGCTTGGAAGCTGATGTTGTAGAGGGCTGCGTTTACTCCAGACCACACCGCATTCACCAGGCTTTGATATTTCTCTTCCGTCGTATGCAACAGGTTGAGTATTTTAATGGGTGCTTCCTTTCCTGTGCCCGGATCCGCACGGGCCATCTCGCCAGACAATGCCATGACGCATAGACAAATCAGGACGCAGTTCAGAAACGTGCCAAGACCCACGCCGGTGAAGCCGGGCGACGCCAGATGACAAGGTTTAGGGTGTGATTTGAGCATTTCAGACCGAACACAGCCGCGTGTAGTGTGTATTGGTAAGATAGCGATTGGTAGCTTAGTCTATTTTAGGAAAAAGGGTTCAAGAAGGAAAAGAGCTAGGGTTGTGAAAGATGTTGAGCTACAGGCAGCAAACGCGCCCAAAGCCCCCGACAGAGCGCAATGCCCCTCATGTCATATAGTCCGGGGATTCAGGTTTTGCATTCAGGCCGACAGCAAGCATAGGGAAGCACACCCCAGGCTACATCTACAAGTTACCTCATAAAATACCACCCCCGCGATTTTGAAGAACCTCAGAGACACGAAGTCGCCCCAGCATGTCCCTTGTGCCGCCCTTTGCACGACCCCCGCAGACCCTCCTACCCCCTACCCGCTCCTCTACCAAAAAAGACACACTGTAGCTACTGCATAGAAGGGCGTATACCTTAAGCTTTTCCCTGTCCATGGGTAGTGGCGGGAGGGAGGGGGCACGTTGGTTCCGCCTGCGCGTTTGTTTACACTGGCGTAGTCATTCCCTCTGCAAGCTAGGTCGTACAGCTTTGAAGAGATTCACACGCCTTATGCAGACGCTGTGCCTTGCTTCCCTATGCCCACCAGCACTCAACCCATCAGGAGGCCAACACCCAAGATGCCCCCACGGACGTAGTTTGGTCGACGTATTGATGCGGTATGTCAAAGGCAGCCCAGTTCCAAATTGCCCTTCCGGAATAATTCCAGCACTTTGCCCATGGAGTGGGCAGGGTAAGAAAGCACGTGCGCGGTAGTGGAGGCACCTCGGCCATATTTCTCTGCATGGGTTTTGAGATCGTGTTCCGTGCAGCATGAGATGGGAATCACGTGATATGGAAGGAGACGTGTTTCCTTCAGGACGTAGGCGTTGTGGGCTCCGGTGATTGCGCGGGCTGTGGGACCTTGAAGGGATTCGAGACGCACAGCGGCTCCAGGGGCCACGTGACACCAACTGGGACTCGACAAAATCCCGGGGTTCAATAGACGGGCCGGCGTCGCCTTGCTGATACCCCTTGTGTTTTCTAGTCGTTCCAAGTATCAGCTGGGTTCGACGCTTAGTAGCATTGGGTGCTGATCGTCAACGGATAGATGGCTATGAAGACAAAGGCACAGAGAACCAGGCAGTTGGGAGTAAACCAGTGTGTCTCGGGGGCTCCCATTAAGATGAGGTTAAACTCCGACAGGATCGAGGCGCAGCCCCGACTTCCATGTAATGCTGTGCACATTTGTTTCAGCATGTTTCCACGCGCCAGGAGAGTAATGCTAGATAAGACGTCAACAAGGCACTCACGATGGACAAAGCGCATGAACGGCGCCGGGTGGGTTCGAGGAACCTCCTGCTCGTGGTGCTGAGCTGTGTGCATCGCCCTTTCCAGCATCATAGGTCAGTTTCCCTTGGACACCCGCAGGGGTGCTGCGTGGGTGGCGTGCGATCGTGCATGTCCTAGAGGATCGTCAACCTATTTCCGAGACTAGAGTCCCAATCTGTCCTGGAATTACTGTGCGTGGAAGTTAGATGAGGATGTCCTGATTTGTGGTGAATAAGTTTGCTATGTTCCTGCACGTATGACCCGAGGATGAGCCACGTTCCAATTTTTAAGCCTTTAATTGATTTAATGGCATGGTTTAGGTGGGGTTGTATTTTCTTTTTCAGTATAGTTATTTACATCTCTACATTTTCCCCCAATTTGGATTGGAATTACTTCAATTTTATTCGCCTCATGTGGTGCACTATGGGGTGTTTGGAGTAATTTTTTATTTTTGATGGTATCCCACTTCAATCCAATTACTTCTTTGAACTGCCTATTAAGTGTATATATTTTATAATATGTTCTTAATGATGAATTCATTTCAGCTTAGATAATAATAATGAAAATCTAAGAGAATTACCCTGTTTAGTCACTTTTAGTGGAGAATTAATATATATATATATATTGACTGCCCTCACGTAAAAGGCTAGGTATGGGCAGTCCTTCCCCCCTCCCCCCTATAAGTTGGGGGGCGACCTGTAGATAGGGCAATTGGATTTTGGATAAAATATCGAGTATGAGGGCTGAGTTAATTTCTCCTTTTTAAAATTGTTCTCCAGACCTTATACTGAGCATCAGACATAGATGAACCTGTGCCAACTATGGCTACTACCAAGGGAGCTCATCCCCCCTGCTAGGCATCATTATGACAAATACATCTTCAAAAAATAATCCACTTGAGGAAGGTAAAAAGGTTTGAAAGCAGCGTTTTATTATTATTCTGCTTCATTGATAAACGAAAATAGTACTATTTATTCTGTAAATTTTTTTTTTGTTTATTACCCTCAAAAAAGTATACATTTTTTTCATAGTAAACCATTTACATTTTTTTTTACATACATGATTCGTATGTCGGGACCAAGTATTTGATGTTGATGAATGCGTCCTCGCCCCCGTACCTCTCTAGCATGTTCAGCGTCTTGTTTATCAAACCCGTAAGATCACGATATTTGTACTGGCCAAAGTCCATGCGGTCACCTGTGCTCTTGGTTCGATTCTTAAAAATGTTGAGGACCGGAAGGAGCTGACGGTAGTATGGCACCAATGCTTCACCCACATACTCCCCGCTAACCAAAAGCTGAAGCAATACCTTCATGGCTTTCACCAAGATCTCCGGATGCCGCACGTTGAGGGCGGTCTTTAGCGGAACAATGAGCTGTGGAATTGTCGCCAATATCTTCGATCCACCTCGCTCTAAAAGATCAAGGGTACCCTGTAGCGCTACAAAACTATATGGCTCCTCCAACTCGCGCAGGCCATCCATAAAAATTGGCAAATAATAGTGGTAATCTAACTTTGTCACATCTACTTTCCATTGCAGCGTGCGTTGTGCGGCGTGTTGAATGGAAAGGGGAAGGTCCCCTCGTTCATAGTGACGCCTGAAGTCTGTTGGCAGTATCACTTGCTTCGAAAAGACCCCCGTCTTCGTGGGCCCCTTTGGATCTCCAAATCGACCATCACGGAGTGAAAGCTCTGCGGCCCCGCTCCCCACGAAGGTGCTCGCCGTCATGCCCCCGTTTCCAGTATGGCTCACGAGAATTACTTTCGAGGCGGCGGCCTCTGTTTGGGTTCCTCCTACAGGTTTTGCGAGGACACCGGATTTGCATCGCCCAATTGCGACGGAGGCGCATGTTACGTTTGGCTTGTCGCGGCCAGCCGTTGGGCATGTAGGAAAGGAGCCGAATGGGCCTTCGCTTAGGGGAGGGAGGTAATCCCTATTCTTTTTTATTTTCCTTTGTTGCGAGTTAGAGAAGGCCATTTTTTTCTTGTATGTGTATAATATTTTTACCTTTATATATATATATATATATATACCTATTCTGGATATATTTTGTTATATGACGAGAATGAAATGGAATTCCTCCATAGATACATTAATACTGCTTTTTCCCCATTAAAACACCACATCTTTACAAAAATATTTATGCCTCGACACAGTAATACGGCTGCTCCCAGTGACTTCTATCTACATTATAGTTTGTGCCACATTTATATCAAGTATGATTCTCTTTAATGGACTCTGCTCTAGTTTCAGTATTACTCTTAGTGCCTTTTATCATAGCAATAGAAGCGCGGTGGCAGACGTCAGGACGTACCCGAGTGAACCGAAATAGAAGGTTTGAACTTCCCCGCTAACATGTCCTCGAGTTGGAATGGAGTCTGTTTGTGGATGTCTTTCTTACCATCAGTTCATTTGGTTGAGCCTTTCATTTGTAGTGGCTTAGCATAAGGGAGAATTTAAAAATCACAGAAGAGTTAGGGAAAGTTGAAAAGAGACATAATCAACGCATTCAAACTATTTAGTCTTGCGAGTTTCATTCTTTGCCTCGAAATGCTCTCCGATGTTTGGGTGTTAAATAGGACCAAACAGGGCGAAGAATAATGTGCAAATAGGCTAAAACTATATTATGGTTTGCTTTCAATTATGCATAGATAATAAAGTTGTTGCAAAGCATCTTTAGCATAAGAAGAATAATAGTAATGACAAATGCCCAAGCGTATCCATAACGATCTTAACAACTAGCAACAAAGTAAACCAAGGGAAAATTCTAGGTGCATAAACATGAAAAATGGAGTCTTTAACAGCTGTGTACGTCAATGCGCCCTCGAAGGTGCCAGTTCAGGCATCAGTCGCCGCGCCTCATCACCAATAGTGTCTTGTCGATGGGTTAGCGAAAGCACCTGTGTGGTGCACTGCCCAAGTTTCAAAACGCACACATCGTTGTCAGTCCCCTGAGGATCATGGAGCCCATCGCCGTAGAGCACGCGCGCCCGTCGCTGCCCCTCCTCCAGACGTGCGCGAAATTTCGTGTTGACGCTGCGTAGGGTCCGCAGCGCCATCAGCATCAGTGGGTCGTCCGGGGATCGCAGCGCGCGCTGGACGACCTCGAGCAGCTCCGCGACGGCGTCCGGCGGGACCCTCTCCTTCATTCGCTGCTGCTGCATTGTTGTGAGGAAGTCATGCACGACGCCGCCGTCCGCGCCATCATCGCAGAGCTGTCTGAGGTACCGGAGGGCGGCGCGCGGGTCCTGCTGCCAGAGCGACCGAAACACACCTAGGGCGGTGGCCCGCAAACGGAGCGTGCGGCCCACTCCGACGCCGCTCGCGAGGAGCCGCTCCAGCACCTCCCCTTCAGATCCCTCCCCGTCGACGGCGGGGGGGCGCGGAAGCTCCAACAGGGGGCCGCGCAGCTCCGACGGCTCAGGGGGGGAAGGCGCGGGACCAGAATTGCCAGCCACATGGTTTGCAGGTTGGCTTTTCACTCGCACTGGGATCGGACATGGGGTGGGGCTGCTTTCGCTCATGGACCGGGGTAAGACTTCTCGTACTGTTGTAGTTGGTGGTGACCTAAAGGGTATGCTTGGTTTCGAGACCGCGTCTACAGCCCTTTCACTTCCTACGGGAAAGCGCCCTGTTAGCGTGGTCGATCTATCCGCTTCAACGAACCAAACCTCGTCCGAGAAGGAGGTGTACGCTATATCTACAAAGGGTCCCCATGGGGCGTCTTTGCTCCGCATGGCTTCATTCGTGAAGTTCCGCGTGTCCCAAATGTGGAGCTGATGCTCGGAGGCCGCCAAAAGATGCGTCCCACCAAATCGCACGCAGTCCACCCGCTTGTTAGAGCCGCTGCTCTGGAATTGAACTGTAAACATTTCAAGGTCCCACAGCGCCACTGTTCCATTTTCGCAGCCAACTAGCATATAGTGCATTTCGGGATGAAAATGGAGGCTTGTAATAGCTCCCCTACCAAGCTCCAGGGATGCTTCTAGACTTGCCGTGCCGAGGTTGTATAACCGCACGATCCCGTTCGCGCAGCCGGTGGCGACCCACTTAACATTCGGTGAGAACTGCACCTTGTGGAGTGGCACCTTGGAGTCATTATACAGATGCACACGGACATTTTTACGAATATCCCAAACCCGCAAGATCGCGTCCGTGGAGACGCTAGCCATGAGGTAATCACACATGTGCACCTCGACGTCGGTGATAGCAGATCTATGTCCCTTAAACGTGCGGGAAACTTGCTCCGTAGCTAAGTTCCACATCAACAGCTCACCAGCAGCATTACCCCCTACCACGGCGCTTTGGTTTGAAGTGAACCCCAGTGACGTTACCGGTGCTGAAAATCCTTCAAGGCGTGCCTGAGGTGAGGTGCCCGTAAAGGGGTAGACGTAGAGGGAACCATCGCGTCCACCGTATCCTACTAATTGCTTTGTTCGATTGGGGCTTAAGCGGGAGGCGACAACATCACACGGAAGCTGACAGGTATAGGTCGTATGCATTGACTTTTTCGATATTATTGGTAACGTCAGTAGCAAAGTAAATCGATTTATGTTTTATTAAAAAGTGAACCTTCCTCCCGATACGATGTCTCCTTCAAAACACACACACACACACACACTTGAAGAAAAATAGAATTTCCTACAAATCGGGTGTGAAGAGGAGAGAGGGGAGGAAACTATGCGGCGCGTAAAATTTGCGCATTTATTTTTATAGCAAGCGTGGTAAAATCAAGCGAAAGGAAAATAAAGGAGAGGGGTAGCGAAGAGCCTACAGGGAGTTACGCTCATTAACGCAGTGCAGTTTATACAATGTAAGTCAAAGACGCATCTTGATCGCGATTACCATTGAAATGGTTTAGGGGTTATTATTATTTTTCTAGATCATAACTATCACCACGAGGCAAAAGTTTTGCAGTTGTAAGATGGTGAGGCGTGAAGATAAATTAAAGCGCTCAGCAAGTAAAATAATCACCCACATTTTGCGGCATCACCTTCAAGTAGTTTCTGGCCTCTGCTTCGCTTTCACTACCGTGTAAATACTCGTAACATATAGTGCAGTATACTGTGGGGGTCTCCATCGAGAGCTCATCCCCATAAAGCGCGATCGTTGAGGGAAATTGATGGCACATTTGGCATCGCAGCACGCGGTCCTTTCGCCGCTTCGTGCGATGCGGGAACTGCTCGCGTTGCGTTCGGGGGCAGCTACGGAGGCAGTGAGGGCCTTGCAGGTAGAAATAATGCGTACAGCCACCGGCGTGCCGTAGAATACACATTTCACCCTGTTTAGCGCGCAGTTCGCCAAAGGTTACTTCGGCGGCGCTCCGAACTGGGCAGCGTTCGAAGGCAGCGTTTGCGCCGCGGCAAAGGGCCTGTGGTTCACCATCGGGAAGAGCGGAAGGCGCGCAACCCCTGATGACAGCACTCAGATCCTCATAGTCCGGTTCTTCGCGGTGCCGATCATCTATGTAGAACGTTTCTCCGATAAGTAGAAAGGCGTTCTTGGAAAGCGGAAAAGGTACCCTAGGGGTGCATGTGATTGCATCGAGAAGAGCTGTCAACTTTTGGCAGGAAAGCACCGCCCATGACTCCCATTCTTCTATGGAGCCTGGCGCCAAAACCATAAACTCCCATCGATGGGTGTGCACCATGCAGAAGTCATCATCGGTGTCCGCTTTCGTCTGGATCGAATGATCCGTGAGGTTGTTCTCGGAGACTAACCGCTGATAAGAGGGCCACAAAAGTGCGTACTCGGGGTCGTAGCTTGTGAGAGGAATATTGGACGCACTAAATTCTTTATCCACCTCGATCTCCTTCTCTTTGACTTTTTCAACCTTAACAAGGTATTGCAGCAGTTGGTCTTTATTCCCGAGCGTGTCGTACGTCTTTTGGATACACGGCAGCTGCCGCTCCACTTCACTTTCCACAACCTGAAGGACCTGCTCAGTTTTAGACAGGACTTTCCGCTTAACCGGCTGCGGTAACGGTCCCACATCCCGCTCCCACTCGCTAACCAGACGAGCCATTCTATCTTCAGAAGCTTTCAGTTGATTTTCTGCGTCGTTTATGGTGAAGAAAGGTCCTGAGGCGTCACCGCGCTGTTCAAGCATCACAGGCAGCTGCACAACTGTGCCTACAGGGAGTAACTCGTCTGCGGGAATGTCCTTAAGATTGTTATTCACAGCACGGAGATCTGATAATGGAATTTGAACATTATCGTACGCGATCTGCAAAAGCGTCGCGCTTCCCTCTTCAGCATCCCGTCGAGTTACAACGTACGTGAATGGATCCAGGGAGTAATAGGGAGAACTTTCCTGATCTAGCATGAAAAATTAGAATGACACCCTAATAAAATGAGCTTTACTAGTGAAATACCTCAGTGTTCCGCTGTTTCCTTTGTTACCTTTTCCAAGACCCGTTCTTTTTTGAATAGACGAAGTTACTCCAAACACAGAGCTGTTAACTTGCCGCAAACGGAGACTGCCCTAGTATAATTGAAATCAGAAAGTGTATAGCAAGGTTTTCCTTTTCAAAAGATTCATAAATCAGTTGGATATTTTCATTTATCTAGATGTAATTTATGGCAATTAATTTGTATGCTTAGTGGATTTTATAGAGGAAAAAGGAAGGGTATCAAAGGGGTATCTATCTATCTATCGATAGAGAGAGATAAATATATCTATGTATGTATCAAGGACTCTTTATTACCTTTTACTTACGTTTTATTTCCTTTTCTAGTTGCTTCCATACCAAGGGAAATGTGGAGTAATAAGAATGATAGCAACGATCCTGCATCATGGTCAATAAATCGGCCATAAATACCAAATGACTAGATTTTTACGCCGCGCGATAACACAGTCTTCCTCACCTTCCTTTCCCACTAACATCGAAAAGTTTCATTCCTTCCAGTGTCTTTCTGCTTTATTGATCGTTTCTCTTAAGCAAAGAACGAGTATCGATATATATAAAAAGGTTTAAAGAGGTATCGTTTTGACATATCATTAAAGCAAATTTCACAGAATGCTGAATAGAATATTCAGCATTTTAAAATGCTGCACTTACCTTGGTCGCTTTCTTTTTTTTTTGCTAGTGGATAGGGGGGGATGTTTTATCTGACACATATCCTAAGCAGGATCGAGCTATATAACAATGTTTACTTTCTATAAACCAAACAACAAATAAAATGAATAAAGGAGCTCCATCCCTTTACGTTAATGAGCGTATCTAGGAGGCAGAGGGATTTTGCCACATTTTATTTTCATTTTAAACCTTTCTCTTTTATGTTTCAGGTTCTGCCCAGCGCTTCCTCCTCATTGACTTGCGGAAGGACCACCTGGAAGTAAAAGTCCACCAGTTGATGCCGGAAGCCGATGTTGTCTAAGATATACATTCGCCCATTCTCTCGTAGCGTCTTGACGACAGCAATCGGGCTAATCTGTAGCATCTCCACAAGAAAAGCGCAGCATAAGGTAACGCTTCGATTGATGCCGCCAACACAGTGCACGAAGACCTTTTCCTCCCGCTCCAGGATGTGTCTCATCAAATTTGCAAAAGGCTCGTAGTCGTGGTGCAGAATAAGGTAATCCGCGCGATCGTAGCACTCGAACGTGTGCACGTGAAAGTCCGCGACGAGGACGGGGTCGGTCTGGTCCGCCTGTGCGCAACAGTTGACGATGTGCCGAACCCCCGCCCCGCGCAGCGCCCGCAACGCCGCCGCGTCCGGGAGCCCGCCGAGGAAGACGCGGCCCTCCCAGAGCGGCGTCACCGCCGGCGCCGGCCGCGCCCGGTACGCCGCGTTCGTCCCGTCCAACTCGGCGTCGAGGCGGCGGCGCAGCCCGGCGAGGACCGGGGCCACCTGCGGCGTGAAGAGCAGCGAGGGCCCGCCCGCAAAGCAGAAGGGGGGGGCCGGGGGGGGGCCGCAGGGGGTCGCGCAGGGGGTCTCACACGGGGTGCCACACGGGGTCGCGCAGGGGGGGAGGCTGGCGCCGGAGGACGGGGGGGGCCGGGGCCCGTCCGCGCCCGCGTGCCCCCGCCGGTGGCTGCGGGAGACGACGGGCGTCGTCCAGCCCAGCGCGGGCTCCCCGCCCGAGACGCGGCGGCTCGCGAGCCCAGGGCCGGCGCCCCGCTGCACCCCGCTCGCGGCCTCGCCGGCGTCGTCGTCGTCGTCGTCGTCGAGGCCGAGGCGGCGCTCGACGTTGATGTAGGTGCCGGAGGAGCGCTTGGAGTCGAACTGGAGCAGGCACGCTGCCGAGCGGTCGCTGTTACACGTGGGTGGGGTACATGACCGGTTAAACATTATCTATAAAAAGAATGAAACTAAGTTGCATCAATGCGTCTATGCCATTCTAGACAGACAGACACACACGGTAGAGGGAAGGTGGTGAACAGTATAACAAAGTTACCCACTAGAGCTAGGTATCCTCCCCTTTTTTCCTTTTTTTTTTTTGATAAATATCTAAATATGAACAAGCTCGGCATTCATTTGAGTTGGATTTTCGTGTTATTATTATTATTATTAAGATTACTACTAAGAAAATGACATCAAATGGATAACGGAAGGCTTAAGAAAGCAAACGCCAAAATCTACTCAGAAAGGCATAGAATTTTTTTTTAAAGCTCATGAAGCATATAGATGCGAGCTGCACGTCGGTGCTTTGGACTAAGCTTCTTCACCTTGCGGTCGTTCTTTATTGTCTGCACCACCATGTTCTTTCGCTCATTTTCCTGCTTGCGTTGCGCATTTGCCTTGCGGGATTCCATCGCGCGCTTCTGCTCGGCGTTTATTTCATCACCAAGTTGCTTTGAAAGTTTACCCAGTCGCTGCTTTCGTTCCTTTTCCTTCATTTTCTTATCCCATTTTTTTGAGGGGGGTATTTTCGCAAGGGTAGAGTCTAGGCTCCTTTTTGCCTTTTTGGGTGGTTTTGAAAGCTTGCGTTGTTCTAATCCAGCCATTTTTATCAATAATGTCTTGATGGAAAAAATAAAATAAAACCAATTACACACCATGTATAAGATATACACGCGTGAAATGAGAGAAAGCGCCATGTCATTTAGCTAAGGAACATCTTATGAAATCATAACGGGAGATCTGTGGTGTATCCTCAACGATTCAGTAGCAGACGTCTGTGCCGGCTAACAATTTGAAACTTACTTTAAATGTTTTGTACATTCACGTCAATTCAATGAATCACATGCTTTATTTACCTTGAGATTTAAGATTAAAGTGGTCCCTTTTGGAACCCCTGTCGGAGGCATACAAGGAAATTGATAACGAAAAAAAGACATCATAACTTTTCCACAGCTATGCAACTTGCAAATGTCTATGGTTGATTGAAGTTAGATTGTCTTGTGTGTCTGTGAAGCACTCGAACGCGCTTTATTCTCCTGCATCATCTGTTTCCTAACGTGGTTGGCGTAACGCCGGTACACGAGTTGAATATCGGGTTCAATTGCATCCACCAGTTCCGAAACGCGCTGCGGCATTTCTATGATCTGGGCTATACAGTTCTTGCTAGGTTTGTTGCCCTTAATGTAAATCATATCCAGTAAGTCATACATGTCTTGATGGAGATTCAAAAGTTTTTTAACGCTTGGCAGATTGGCGCCGCTCATAAGTTCCTGCAGCTTATTCAGGGCGTTATCCACTTGGATGGTGTGCTGCATGAACAAATACCGCGTGGCGCGATACTCGGATTGTGTAAGCAGTTTCGTAGGCTCTCCAGGGGAGAACGACATTTTTGAGAGCCGTTCCTCGGTCATGCGCGTGAAATTTTCTACAATCTGCACGCCGTTGTTCACCATGGCGGCGTGCAAAATTTCAATATCCTGCTCGCGCAAACCAAGCCCAAGCAGCATATTGCGGTTGTTGGCAGAGTCGATGCACCGCTGAACAAAATTCAGCAGTGGTGGGAAGTTGTTGACGACACTTTCATTCACGTAGGAGGGCACTATTCTAAGAGAGATGAGGATATCTAGAATGGCCCGTCGGGAATCACGCCGCTCGATGTACTTTGGATCCTCAGGGATGCCGAAGTGCATCATAAAACGCGCTACCCGTTCCTTGTCTAAGCGAATTTGCGATAAAAGCTTAGGAAGCTGTCTGTCCTTTGTGAATTTAAACCACACAAATATCGGCAACGCGATCAAGATGCCGAGCAGGCTAAATAGCACCAGCCCGTCGTGTTCGCGAGACGTCATGAAGCGTGGTAGCGCGACGCCTACCGCGTAATCATTAAAGTTTTGCGCCTCTTCTTTTTCAAAGGCCTCACGGTCGACAAGGACTTTATACGCACGCCGCACTTGTATGTAGATGCCCCGAGCCTCCTCCGTCTTGTTGTGATCGGGGTGGTAGCGCTTTGAGAGGGTGCGGTAGGCCTTCTTGATGTCCGCCATGGTAGACGACTTCGGCAGCTCCAGAACGGCGTACGCGTCGAAGGTGAGCGTGCTGTACATCGTCGAAGAGAACAGGATAAACCACAGAAGCGGCACGAAGATACGCGGCCGGAAGACGTATTTTAGAAACTTTGGCAACACGCAACGCACAAAGAAAACCTTCTCTTTCATACATAACTTAGCTCCGGCAATTATCATGCTTGGGTCCTGTACAATTTCCTTTACGACAGAGGGCAGGTATGTTAGGGAATCCCATATATCGCTGATCGGGTTGACCATAGACATCTGCATCTTCTTCGGGGCGCATCTGTACAGATAGATGCTCCGGATTTTACCAATAATCCATGGTATGTACAAAAGGATGAGAATCACTGATGCGATCGCGAAGAGGAAGGAAATGAAGCTCTCGTTGCTGCTACCTATGCCCCCTTCAGCCATTGTCGGGCTAAATTCTGGATTCGATTTCGGAGAATACGCACAGTGTATGATCGACAGTTAGTAAATTAAGTTTTAAAAATTTCCAATATGATTTTCGACTTGAAATTCCAGAACAAGCAATTTATACACAATCCGTTAAAAATTTGATCGAGTGTTTTTCTTTAGTAATGCGTTGAAATTAAGTTTGGCCCTACTTTTCTGAAATTTAATTACCTAAAGAAGGTAAACACCTTTATATAACGAATATGCTTCCTGGGATCTTCCTATCAACACTAGAAAACAAAAAGAGAATAAATAAGCTATGGCTGGTGTTGGTTCGCATACCCCCCCCCCCTTCAATATCAGCGATATTTTCATCCCAAGGTTTGACAAGAAAATCGAGACATGATATTCCATTCTAATAGTTTAAGAAGTTCACAATGTGAAGCTCAAAATCTCTGAGTTTTGCACTTTCTCCATACCCTTGTAGACTTCTCACCTCATGATTTTAGGTTCCGAATTTATCCAGTAGGAGAACCTAATAGAGTACTATCGATTGATAGTGTCGGTATTCAATTAATGTAGCCCTTTGCGTTTGAGTGGCATTGTGCCCCCCTTTAACTGCTGGATCATAAGATCTCAGTTGACCTCGTAGAATTATCCTCCTCTCTATTTTCGTCATTGATGTGGTGAATAGTTTCCAGGGGTTCTCAAACGGGGCGTTCACCCCAATATTACACCGTCAGGAGCTGATTGATTTTTTTCCCCCTAAGTTTTAAAAAAGACGACGGGCTCGTCGAGTGTTGTAGTGCCCGTGAACGGCATGTCATGTGCAAAGTCCTGCGGAACGTACCGCGAGGGTGGTGGCAGCACGCGATCCAGAAACCCGTAGGTCGCGAGAAAAGACGCCACTAATGAGCCATTAAAGAGATGGAAAGTCGTCTCTCTCTTCACGCCAGTTGCTAAATATTCCCGCATCACCTCCATTTCGCGCAGCCGTTCGACTTGATCGTTGATCGCTTGCGGCGTCTGGGAGCGGCGCACCATATCTCGTACCTTACGGCGCTTCTTATTCATGTTCACGCAAAATTCATAGTACTTATGCTCCTGACCACTACGCATGCTAGCAGAAAAAAGATACCAAGGCTGCGGTGTATTTTTGCTGACTTCTTCCATGAAAATATTCGCGATATCCGTGCTCGGGGGCTGAACCCCTTCGCCCAGATTCAGCTTCCTCACCGCGGCGCCTCGTGGTCGTCGGGAGTCCAAAAACGCGTCCAGCGGTTCTTCGTGGACGCCTGCGGGATCGCAGTAAACGAGGTGCGGCTTGCTGCCTCCCCGCATGATAATAAACCCAACATCATCCCACGCACTCTTGAGAAGGACCTTTGACAGGAGGCTGTAGAGCTTCTGCGTCCACGCCGGCAGGACATACCAGCGATTGCAGAGGACTACAACGTCCCCGGTTTCGAACTTGGACGGGTGAATCGGCAGGACATTCCACGTCGAGCGGTAGTACATATCCCGGGACTCGGCCACGATGAGAAAGGCCAGCGGAAGGGCCTGGAGGATGGCCTTGGTGTGCACTTTAAACCACACCGACCAGGGCATCCGGGGCCCGATATCCGCCATGGCACCTCTGCGTCTTGGCGGTTGAGACTAAACTTAAATGGTTCGGAAAAAAAAATAAGGAAAACGGGGGAAAAGAATGATATTTAGTCAGGACATCATCATACAGGCGGAAAGGGAGGGGCCCCCCTTTGATACTTCTTCGTAAATACCAAAACGATGATGTGCATTTTTTTTTTCGATACTTGCCGGTACCACACCCCATGACGTTCCCAAAAAGTTGCGTAAACGTGTTCTGCGCCTGCACACACATACCCCAATAATAATAATGATAATAATAATAACACTCTACACACAAACTGCATCAAGGCCGCTTTCCAGCAGTGGGTTGCCATCTTCGTTTATTTATGTATTATTACCATTGTATCGATGCGCGAGTGGTTTTACCGTAAGAGGGCTTCCCCGGCCTTGACGACATCGCCACGTTTGCATTGAAACTTCGCGCTCTCCGGAACGTCCATCATCAGCACCAGCGAGGAGCCCCAGAGGAAGACCCCCACAGGACTTCCCGCCCTCAGCAGTGGATGCACGCGGTACTTTGAAAAGACGGCGTAGTCCGGCGGGTCGAGGAAATTCGTGCGAACGTGCTCGTCAAAGCTCAACCGCATTTTTCCCGTCAGGGTGCTCCCGATCATGGCCAAAAAGACATTTTCCGCCCCGTCTACGGCGCGCCCGCGGAGGATAAGGCGCTCGTTTAACGCGAGGACGCCCGGCAGCCAGTGGTAGCCGGCGACCGTCGTCGGAAGAAGGCCCCCCGGGACGTAGACGCTTTCCTCGCAAAAAAAACCCACGGGCGCGAGGACGTGGTGGAAATCGCGCATCCGCAGGTGAATCACCGCGGCGACGCGTTTGAGGCCGGCCGGCGGGCTCGCCGGCGCGATTCGGAAGAGCGCGCGCGCGCCGTAGGTGAAGCCTTTCACGCGAAATAAAACGTCCTCGTCGTCCTCCGCGATGGCCTCGACGAGCTCCACGATCACGCCATCGCAGGGCGAGATCGCGAGCGCGTTCGCGTCGATCGGCCGGCACTCCGGCCTCCACGCGCGCGTGTAAAAGTCCTGCAGGGAGTCGAATTGATTTTCAAGCGCCTCTGAAAGATCGATCTGGCAAAGCCGCACGAGGACATTAATAAGGGCGTGGTGAACGCTCGGGGAGAGCGTCCCCGTATCAGCCAAGCTGCCAAAAAAGTTTGAAATGCGATTGATCGGAAGCATCCAGAAGAAATCCATCAAGCTCGGCGAGCAATAAAAATAGCCTGAGGCATTGCCATACTTTTGGGCTTCCCAGCCCGCCAATTGGTACATTAAAACGAGGTAGCTCACGGTGCCTATCGCACCGATACCAAAGATGTAATGATACAAATAACGGCGTAGTGGATTTCCCATCCTAGACTCCGAGTGCTTCTTGTAGAAGCGGAGCATGTAGGAGCTCCTCAACAACCCCATTTCCCCCTTGTTGATCCTTGTTCTATACCGGTTTATTTTCCTTAATTTTATTTCCTTCGTCGTTAGTTATGCATGGGATGCTCCCCACTTACCTACGGCCGCAATAGAAGAGGAGCTGGATGGAAAGAATTATCGCACATATTCCGTTAATCAGTCAGCTCTTGGTCTCATGCAGTTTTTTTTTTTTTTAATTCCCTCATCGCCCCCTTTTATTTTCCTATTTGTGGTATGTATGTTTGTGCAACCTATTGTAATAGTCATGCACGATGGGAAGTATATATATATATATATATATATCTTATTTGGGGAAGCGAAGAAATCGCCGAAAGGCCAGAGAACTGAGCAAAATAGATGGCAAAAGACCCACCAAACTTACTCCAAAGAAGTACAAACACACGCCAGTCGTAAAGTTGGAGACTAGGACAATAAAGATGGGGCAAGAAAGGCGTGCACACCAAACAAACTTTGCCATCGGCCCCGTTTTGAGCTCCTTCCGCAGGGATAATTCAAAGTTAAGAAGGGCGAGGCCGCAGCACATCGTGGGGAGTAAAAACGCAGGGTCCGGTAACCATAAGGCCGTGCACCAACAAAAAGACGAGGCACCCACCCACATCAGAGGATCTGCGCACAAAATAGAGATACGATAGAAACCATACGCAATGAAAGGGGCGCCGAGGAAAGAAGAAAAACATTGAATATTGGAAGTCTGATATTCTCTGAAAATTCTCCGGCGCTCGCTTTTGTAGACGCTCGCTGACAGCTGTACCTCCAGCGAAGAGGAATTTTTGTTGTGGTAAATGCGTTTAAACTTCTCTTGGGATTCTTCTAGTTTTGGAAGGGCAAGCAGCATTCGAGCCGAGGCTCTTTCCCCGTAAAATACAAAATAAAGCGTCAAGAGGCGAGTGAGGCCACCCAAAAGAACGATTACCCCCCAGGGCTCCATGCAAAAGGTATCCCGACACGCAAAAAAGATCGTTGTAAACCAGTCCGTGAACGTCGCATCCAGATCCGATTCGGACGAGGAGAGCTCGAAAACATTTGGGGCCGCTATTTCGGCCTTCTGATCCGCACGCAGGGGGGCATTCCGATGAAAAGAAGAGAAGCATTGTCGACTACGCAGCAGCGTTTGGACCGAGATGCGAGAGAAGGGGAGTCTGGTAATTCCCCAGCGGTCCTCAACACAACTTTGCGCGAATCGCCCTCGAAACATGCCCACCTGAGCACGTAATTAGCGAGGCCAAATTTGAAAACAATAAAGAAAGGGAAAAAGAGGGCTGGCAAGAGTGAGAAAAATATAACCAAACCCTCTTATCATCTTTTTCTACATAACGTGGTAGATCTTTAATTTTTTCCCCCTTGAATATTACAAAAAATGGGAGTTACCCACTATAGCAAAACAGCGTCTAACTGAGGTAATAATCCCCCTCCTTCCCTTTCCCCAGAGAATATTATGTATCCACACACATATATCAATATATATATATTGATATATTTTTATGAACATTGATCCTGGGGGGACGGCTTCTTAGGTCTTTGTTTCCACCATAACAGGTCGTAGAATAGCGTCCAGCCGGCGCTGGAGAAGCATCGTCTTGAGTTTGAGCCGTCCGACCTGCACCGTGGCGTCCTTCGTCAGCAAACATAAAATCGCATTATCGGCCACGGCCATCGCGCAAAGCTTTTGATCGCCAAAATCGACTAAAACCTGCTCGAGCGCGTTGGGCTCCTCCTCAAGGGATATTTTATTGATCGTGAGGTCGTTTTGACCGTACAAACGCCAGATATTCATCGTGGCGGCCACAACCCGGGCGTAGGTCTCTTCCCTTTCCTTTTTCGAGCACGCGAAGGCGGAGCTGATGATGGTGCCGTTGGACTCCATAAGAATCGCAAGTTGCACGCCATCCCCCACCCCGCTCTCCACCACGGCGTTTAATTCGGCCGCGTTAAACATTTTTCCCCCCTTTCTTCACCTGAACCTTTTCCTAACACGTTTCCTGAAAATTTAAAAAAAAGAAAGAAAGGGTATTACACAAATACCTGTATTACTGTTTCCAAATGTGGAAATGGTGTGAACTCGAGACACTAGATTCTGGGAAAAAAATACAATAAAGAAAACCTTTCGTATCAATCTTCTCTAAAATGTGTTCTGAATCATGAAATAAAGTAAATGTAAACACACACACACATATATATAAAGGGTAGGGGTGGGGGGAGGGAACCCTTGAAAAATACGCTCTGGCTTCCTCATGTATGAGGGTTGTGATAGAATAAACAAGTAAAAAAAGCAAACACTTTTAACGTTTGAATAGTCAAGTTGATAATAATGATAGAGATCTCTATATAACAGCAGCATGGCGAATTAATGGTAAGGGATTGATCGTTTTAGTAATAGTAATATATCGATTTAAATAAAGTAAAGAGAATCACTATACTCTCATGCGATCAATGACTCTTCCTTAGCTTCGCATCTTTTAGCATCTTTCCTGTGCTCAAGACAAGAAAGTTGGAAGTTTTTTTTGTCCATCGGGAGGTGAAGATAAAGTGCGCAGTGCAGATGATAGCTTAATGGACAATCCGTATTTATACACCCAATACTTGCACCTCCTTTACAGCAATGCGCACATTTCACGTCCTTCGTGCGCTCGATAGCGGCGTTAACGTTTACAAATTCTTCTTTTTCAACGTCGTAGTAGACCTCCGGGCACCACAATGCGCAAATCACGTGAAATGCGTTCCCCTGCTGCTCTCTGGAAAAGGCGTTTAAGGGATTCGGATTATTACCATCATCATCATCATCATCGTTATGGTTATTATCTTGAACGGCAAGAATGGTTTTCTTGCAGAAAATGCACCTCCTTGCAGAGGAGCTTGGTGAGGAAGGGAAAGGTGCTGTGGTAGCTATCATTTTGCTAGATGGCCTCTCAGCATCGACGGGGTGTGCGGTCTCCGCACGCGATACTTTCCACGGGGGCAGCCGCTCGCCATTATTTTCGTCGTCATCCTGAATGGTAAGAGGCCCCTCCGCGTGGGGGTTCGCTTTCATCGCGTGTACGACATTTTCATCCGCACGAATTGGCATCTCGAAAGACGCCTCCTCGACGGCGATTTCGTCCGCTATTTTGCTTGAATCGAATCGCCAAAACGGTCCGAGGCGATCCTCGAGGTCGAGCAAAACCTGCGTGAGGCCCTCCTCCGCGCCCACGTCGGGCGCGCGGCGTCGGAAATGCGGGGGCCTCTCGACGGGGGGGAAAGAGGCGTCCTCGTCTGCCCCCTCGCCGAGAAGAAGAGGGGAGGGAGAAGGAGAGGGGGGGGAGAAGGAGAAGGAGGGCGCGAGGGCGGCCGCGCGCGTTGAAAAGCCCGCCCTCGACCGCCCCCCCCCCTCGACTTCCGCCTCGACCGGGGCGGGCGAGGGGGGGAGGGCCCGCGCGCACGGGATCGAGATCACCTCGACGGCGCCAAAGGTGATGCGCTTCCGCTTGGCTCCCCGCACAACACCATCGGCCATCCGGGGAAAGAAAAAAGACCCCTGAGACCTCCCCGACCTCCCGCGATGGAATAAATCGATATTTATCGCTTTCTCGCGATCGATCTACGCGTTGATTCCTCTGGCTTTCACCCCCCGGGGGTGGTTGACAGTCGGAGGGTCCAGGGCCACTCACAGACGGACCCAGCAAAACTGAGTTGGCGGAGGGAATTTACTTCAACGGGTTGAAATGTCCTTAAAAAAGAAAGAGGGGTAATGGCAACCAGAACAAAAAGGGGGAATCCAGTCGCGTTTAGGGCAATTTAAAAGTATACAGAGGCAAATCCTATATATCATTTCGCCGCAGATCCATAATGATATACATTATCTTTTTTGTATAAGAAGAGGAAATAGAATATACCCCCAAACTCCTTTAATTGCTTCGTTCACCTGCCACTTTTAGATACCCGGAAATGGGAAAATAAAAGACAGAAAGCCCAACATTACCGTACGCAACCTTTCAGGTTCTGTATGCAGAAAATGAGAAAAGGGGAAAAATGCACACAGCCGCCTATCATTGGCTGGGCTTCGCATCTTCGATTTCCAAATGAAAAGATTAGAAGTGCCTAAGAAGTGTAGATGATAGCCATAGTGAGCTCTGCAACCAAATACAAAAAAAAAAGATTGAATACACTTACTCATAGGCTCAACTAATTTTGATAAATATTAGCAAAGATAGAGTTTACATAGCGTGATCGCTGGTTATTCATTTGAGCAAGATTTTCTCAAAAAAAAGAAAAAGTGCATACGCGCTGGAAGAGGATAAATATTAGAGTGTATGAATACTTAGCTTTTACTGGTTTACTCGATTGGGCGTTTTACAATTTCAGTGAGAGTAGGCAAAAAGACAGTCTGATTTTAGCTTAAGCATTTGCTTAAGCTTTTCAATGTTGACTGGGTAAAGCAATAATCTAACAGTAAGCGAAGCGTTCGCTTTTTATTTGTTATAATATATTTTCATCTAAAACTTTCCATCCTTGCTATAAGGATCATTTCCTACTTTTTTCCTTCTTTCACCCTTACTAAACTAGTGTGGTAAAGAAACTATTGCACACCGCAGCCCCAGTTGATCGATACCGCGCGGTGTGAGCATTAATATGATCGACCGCCGCATTTCCGTCCTCCGCGGTGCGAAAGGCAAGGTGAATTTCAGCCTCTTTTAAGGGCCTATGATATTCCACAACCACCCTAAAGCTCAAAGGATGAAACCCCGCCGCGCGGACATATCCCAAATTCCATGCACTTAACACCGGATAAAAGGACTCTTCTGCATTGTTCGCCACCATTTTATCCTGCGCGACTGAGCAAAAGAGTAATTCGTTCTCAGTAAACGCTATCCACAGTCCACAGCCTGCATCCGCGAGCAGGCTACCCTGTTTACTCCACGAACGCTCGATGACGAACTCACAATAAAATACTTTGAATGAAAAGGATGAAGGTGATGACATGAAAAAAGTAGCGTCTTCATAACTATTAGTATTACTATTGGTACCATCGTTCGAATAGCACCGTGTAGAAGGCAGCGGAAAGAACGAGTTTGGCTCGCTCACGGTGGAAAGCCGCCGAAGATGTGCCTCGAGTGAATTCACAGAGGCCTCCTCATTTTTTTCACAATCTTTTCCAAGTTTTCCCGTTAAATCACCGAGCAGTTTTCGAAGGAGCAGCCAATTCAGCATGACTTTAACCTCACGCTCGTCGATATTGAGTGGAGGGCGGCAAAAAAGTGCCAAGGTCTTGTGCAAAGCACATCCCCCCTCTGCTTGAAATGAGCAGGGAGGCAGGAGGGCAGCGGGATTTTGGGCATAAACCCTCCCCTTCGCTTTATTTTTTCCTTCTTTCGCCAGGAAAGGAATGACATCGGATTCGAAGATGCGCCAGGCTTCTTTGAGAGCGAGGAAAAGCGCTACGCGGGCGTCGTGAACGTCAAGGCCGATCAAACAAACCACCATATCGGTGGAGGTTTCGATTCTTTCGAGGAGACCCTTGAGCCCCGCCGGGCCCTCGGCCTCCTTGGCGGCTTGGATTACTTCACACAGACGCGCATAATGCTCGAAAAGCCCTCGAACCTCCATCTGAGCGTCCTTCAGCATTGTATCAGCTATTTTCCGCATGAACCTTTGTAGAGAATCGATCGGTGAGCGCGCGAGCTCGTGTGAGATGGATTGGACGACGAGGTAAAGATCCGAAAGGCTCCCTGCAGACGATTTTCGAACTAAAAAGTGGAGAACCGTAAAAAGGGTACGAAGGATCGCAATGGTGTTTGGGTCTGGAATGTCGCCATTGAGCTCGCTGAGTGGAGATAAAAAAGCCTCCAGTGGGGCCGTGCGAGGCGAGGCAACCGGCTCCACGGTTTCGTAGGAGAACTGAGGCACGAACCTCCCTAGCACCCATACAAGAGGGTTTCCAAAGAAGTCGTTTTTCCTCACCACCTCTGAAGTAGTCGTTGAGAAATGGGTTAACTCTGAAGGCAGCTTGGATCGCATGGCGAGCCAAAACAGAAGCGCGACTTGATATAAATCCGCCCGCTCCGAGCACAGAATTGCACTAATAAGCCCATCAAGCTCTAGATCCCCACAGCAAAGTGTGTCCTCTCCGTCGGGAACTCCTTCGTAGGAGAGAAACATCCACGCAAAGTAGCTATGAAGGAGCTGCACATCATTGACTTCAGCCCAACGTGCGAGAAAGCCGATCGCGAGGGTAATAGGTACGTCCACTCGCAGTGCTAAAAAAATAGAAAACGCACAGTCCTCACCGTTCTCGTCCATGCAAGCGCCATTGCTTGCGATAGCACCTTCTTTAGGCGTCACCCCAACCAGATTATACTGTTTTAATTCACACAAAAGAAACGTATAAATAGGCTGAAGGAGATACTCACTTAAGATGGCTATCAGACGCTTCGTGGCGTTAGGCTGTGGGGTATGGCATAGATCATTATAGTAGTAGAGGTCATCAACGATATCCTCCATTGCTTTTTGTATGGCCAGTAGCTTTCCAGAGGCTTCATGCTCGCCAAGACAGCTCCCCTGCGAGATTTTTCCCATCGCAATCAGCTGATCTGCAACTGAATTCGCTACCACGACATAGACTTCCTCCATCGCGCGGTGTAGAAACCTCGCAATGGCGTCGTCTTCAATTTGGGCAATGGTCACCACGATCTGCTTCGCCGCCGTCCTCACCATTGCATCCGACGATCTTAACAACTTCACAGCTTTGTCAAATAGTGGAAAAGCACCTGTGCAGGTTTCAAAAAAAAGCTGTGCGGTATCCTTGTTCAACCGAAGTGCCAATGATTTCAACAATGAAATGTACATCGAGGTCAGCTCATCATCTGATGCATCCGGCTCGAGCGCGATGATGCGATTCAGGTGATTATTGCTAAACGCTAGATAAACTGAAGAAACACGGGTTAAATTCTGAAAGAAAATTGTCAAAGACTGCATGATCTGGAGTTTAACTGTTCGACTGGAGTCTGCGTTGGTGGCGATATGCTCGAGTGTGTTCATTGGATCCAGACTCATGAGGTGATCAAAGACCATCTCGTCGTGTTTGTCGGTGTAAACCAAGACCTCAGCGAGTTCGCGAAGCGCCTTCAGCATTGTTGGTTCATCAAAGCATAGCTGCGCTTCAAGCTTTTGCACCTCACCGCATACCTGAATTGCGTGCTGTAAAGAAAAGCGCGGATTTGAACCTGCCTGGTTTGTCGTCTTGAATAGATTCATTTTCTCTTCAAAAAAGCTACGTCGCATATTATTAGGGTGATAGGGGTACTTACGACAGCGCTTCTTTTAATTGGTGTTTCCTTTTTTTTTTTTTTTATGGAGAGTGTGTAAGTCATCTATAAACCTAACATCTTCCCATCTCTTCTTCTCTCGTATTTTTTTTTTGGAAAAAAAAAGATAGGGGACAGCATACATGGTGCTTTCTAGTACTCTGAATATCAGTCAAAGTCAGAAGAACAGCATTCTAGTTTCCCAACCGCATTACTTCTACCTCCTTTTTTCTTCTAAGCATGTATTATCGCACCTACAAAAATGTCTAAATTTCCACAGACTCCGTTGCCTTCTTTAAGGGCCATAAGCCACGAGCCTGCAAAAGACGGAGCAGAAGTGATGCCTTTTCCTTCAACCCTTCCCGCGAACGCCGCGCGACCAGCACTGTGCTATGGCTCGCCATCACAAGATCCGCACAACCCGTCGAGAAGAAATCTACAAACCCCACAAAGTACATCGGTGCCGGTGTAATAATGCTATCCGCGATCAAAAAGCGATTCTCCGCTGCGTGAAAAGCAATTGAGACAATGGCGTGGCCCATCGTGCTCACCACCAGCTCCACCGCGCCGGAGTCGCTCTCGAACGGTGTGATGGCCAGAAGCCCGCGGCTGAGAAGAGGGCCGACCGCCCCCTCCTCCCTGCGCAGGTGGTCCGCGATCGTTCGACTCGTCGGCGGGCATCCCCCCGGGGGTTGCGAAAACGACGCAGATGTCGGGGCAGGCTCGCTCTTTGGTACCCGAAAGCTTCTCAGGAGGTGGGCCTCGATGGAGCTGTTTGTGCTCACGCTGACCTGCTCCACCGGGCCGACAGTGGCGCTCGGTAGGGGTTTCCCCCCCGGCAGGACGTCCGGGACCACCTGCACGAGCGGCAGCTCGTTGTGGACTGCCCGCATGATAACGACGCTGCCGGCGCTGCTCAGGACTGCCAGCGCGAGGCCCGCACCCGGGAACTCCCCCCGCAGACTGGGCAGTGTCATGGTCGAGACCGACAGGCTCTCCCCCCCTCTCCCTTCTCCATTTCCATTGCCGTGTTTCCCTTCTCCTCTTTCTGCTTCGTTGAGAATGCGATCAATCACGTGGCTGCGCGCTGACCTCACGCCACGCCCGGTAGGCGGGATATCAACAAAACACAAATCCGCGATTGGCCCCGTCAGCTGCCGGATCGCGCGATCCCGCTCGGCCTCCAGGACGAATACTCGCCCGTCGACCGTCCCGGCCGCGCCGCGAAGGAGGGGGTACTTCTCGGATGAAGGCCCCTCCCGCTCGCCTCCCCTTCCCGTCCCCCCGTGTGGTACCACAGCGAAGGCGGTGATCGGCCGGTCCGTGCGAAAACGCCGCAGCCACGGTGCGATAAGTCCCGGCGGCGCGGGCCCGACGAGCACCGTCCTGCCGAGCCGGGCGCTCGCGGCGGCCCGCCGTCAGCCGTGGGGCCGCGTCGCCCTGGCGCGGGGCGTTGGCCGCGGCGTCCGCCCCCTCCCGCGAGGGCGGACTCGTCGCAAGCTCCCCCTCCCGTCGCGCGAAGCAGCTGCAGAGGACGACACCGTGCCGGCGGCGCCCCCCACTTCCCTTGTTTCCCCCTGTTACTGCGTCCCCCTCAGTTCCCCCGTTTCCGCGGGGGGAGGGCGCGGGCGCGGCGAGGGCGGGGTCGTAAAACAGCCGCAGGACGCCCTCGTCGGGCGGCAGCGCGGCCACGTCCGGGCGGCAGCGGAGCCCCACGCGGCGGTCGGCCACCCGCCCGGAGAGGCCGCGGCGCAGCGAAAAGCGCAGCCCGGCGACGCGGTGCCGCCCGCGCGCGTCGGACCAGGCCACGAAGGCGAGCACGGCGTCGTCGTCCGCGGCCGTCGTTTCCGCCGTTTCGTCGTCGGCCGCCGTGGCGGGGAGGAGGGCGACGAGGGCGTGGATGCGCCCGGCGGGGGGGCGCCAGAGGAGGCGGGAGAGGAGCCCCTCGCGGGGGGGGGGGCACCCGGGGTCGGGGTCGAGGTCGGGCCCGAGGAGGTAGACGGCGCCCGACGCGGCGAGCACGCAGGCCGATACCGCCCCCCGCGTGCGGCCGCGGTAGGTGAGGGCCGCGACGCAGCCGACGCTCGGCACCCCCGGCAGCGCGGTCTCCTCCCCACACGCCATCGGGGAGGCCGCTGTGCGTTCGTGAGGGCGATTCATTCCCTTTTCTCCGGCCCCCTACCCCCTGTCCTCCTCGACCAAGTCCCTTAGAAACGAGTGAAACACCGTCTAGCGCCCACACACAACGACCAACAGGGTTTTTTTGGTGCTCCGCTCGAGGGATGGAAGGGACACAAAGGAAAAGAAATGAGGCAAGCAATGGGCAAAATAACCCAATACACCCCTATGTGATTTTATCCGCTATCCAAACGGCTACTTGAATAGGCAATAATATGGAAGCACGAAGCAAAATGCATTAAATGCAATGCAACGAGATGGGGAATAAAGAACGGTTGATAAAGTTCCTTTTGTAGGTTTGTCATTTTAGCATTTTCATATTGTCCCACTTTCACTCATCGCTTTCCATTTTGGGAACGGTTTGGTTACCCACCATAACAACCCGCTTTAGGCGTGAAGCAATCATAAGAATATTAGGAAGGAAACACACAAAGGGTTATGCCTAACTGTTTTACAGTAGGTAAAACATCAACCACAGTAACTCAACACAAAAATGAGGGAATCGCTCAATAATTTATCGTCTTGCTAAGCATCACTTTTCCTTATCTCACTGTCATCGATCTGTCGGAGCTCCACTAGCTGGTATAAATTTTGATGTAGGGTTGCCTCGATCTTATTCCTTAATGCAGAAGATTTTCTCTCCTCAAGAGAGGTGAAGAAAAGGTCCACGGCGTCCTGCAGATGCATAAGAGAGCGATTCCACCATATCCTAAAGCGATATGTCACCTCCGAGTGGAGCATGCTCGTGGAGGAGCGGATCTCCTCCTCCTGCTCCGCAATCTCGTGCTCCTGCTGCTGCATGAGCCTTTGGAGCTCCTCGTAGGCGTTGGAGGCGGTGAATTCAGGGAATAGCTTATCGCGCTCCAACAAGGCAAGACGACGGCGCCCCCTCACATCCTCCATCGCTATTTTCTCCTCCTCTATCAAGTGAGAAATGTCAATGCTAAGCAGATAATACAACTCCCCGACCACCGCAGCACCAACGACCATAAACACCAGAAAGGATCTTACTTTACTGAAGCTCAGGAAGGGGCCGGGCGCGATCTCAGGCTCAAGCAGCAGCGGGCCCTCCGAGGCTATCGAGGTCCACTTATCCAGCGGTGGAAGAGGAGCCTCTGCGCTTACCTTCGCTGCTGCCTTCTTCCTTGCCTTCACGATGAGCCCTGTCGGATCGCCAATCGCATTTTTTAATAATTCAGAAGAGGCTAAAAGCAGCGGCGACGCGCCACGACGCATTGTACTAATGCCAAAAACTTATAGGAAAGTTTGGCTTTATAGCGATGTAAAGAAAAAAATCCTGTCTCATCCCGCAATATAAGAATACAGATGTAGAAATGCTTAAAGTTCACTTGGCATAAGCAATGAGTCAAGTGTCTCAAACTCAACATGCGGTAATGGGGTCCGTTGCCCATTAAATGTACGTGCATTTTTATATTGTACACCATCTGAATTTCCCCAACCCTCAATTCCCAGCAAAGAACTCAGCTATGTCCTCCCTCTCCATGAAACTTCCTCCATCTTTCGCTATTTTCCCTTTTTATCTTCTTCCCCTTCGCAATCTCATGCTCGTTTATTCCCACGGCTGGCGGCACATTGGGCAAGCCATATTCTCCTCTGTAGAGGTACACTTCTCAATGCAATGCAAGTGAAAGGTGTGATGGCAGCGCCCCGTTTGAAGAGGGCAGTTCTCGCCGGGGAAATTACAGCATGGACAAGGGGCCTCAAAGGGGCGGCGGCAAATCCCGCATGTATCACCTTTGCAATCCCAGCTCCATTGGGCGACGGCGTGAAGGCCTTTGATTCGTATCTCCATCCCCTCCTCCCCTCAGCACACCCAAAACCAAAAAGAGAACTAATAAAGCGTTTGACGAATATACAGTGAATAGAAGACCGGAAAATCGATGTAGAGCCGCCTTTTCGATTGTTGTCGTCGTAATAAAATAAAAAGTAAGAGGAAAAGTGGGAGGGAGGTTCCAAAGATAGGGGAAATCCCAAGAGAATCAGAAAGGGATCATGTGTTCTTTTATATAATGCCGTTCGTGGCGCTTCGGCCCGAGCTTCACGCATTTACTATTACATGCTTATTTACTCACGTTACACGACGTCGTTTGAACACGACATGGCACGGAAAAGGGTTTTAAATATATCCCATTTAAAAAAAAGTATGCATATGAGTATACCATTAAGTACTTTACATGACACGAAATTTATGGCATATGCATTTTAGTGAGGTGTACGTTAAAAAAAAAAGGATGTCCGTCCAATCTATAAGTGTCAACTGGCGCGACTAAAATTTAGACAATTAGGATGAAGCTTTGAAGGACTTTAGGCAATTGAGTATTTTTCACAAAATGATAGGAGATCCCCTCTTGTGTACAGTCTTACACTGCTCCAATCCATCTTGAGGTCGTTTGTTCCTTTTTATGGAACAAATTCCATTTTATCGCAGGAGGCTTTTTTTTGTTATTGTTAAAAATATCTATGCATGCTATGGGTAGGAATGGAAAAAGTTCAGGAGGTTTTCAAGGGGGAGGAACATTGCCCTCCACCCCCTCCCCAAAAATTTTCCTTTTGTTTTCTGCCTTGAAGCTTTCCTTATCGCTTATTGCAGGTGCAAAAACATCATACTGTGTCATCCTCAGACTCCTCAGCCTCATCTTCGGTCAACTCCGCCCACTCTGCACTCATTAAGTCACACATATCCGATGCCAAATCCACGAACTTTTCAAATTCCAGCTGCCCGGCGATATAATCCACACACACATACTGCAACGACATGGCGGGATCCTCAACCAACGCCAGGATGAGCTTCGCTACCTTTCCATCGGTCAATGATCGACCCTGCACGGATTCGTTCTTGATGAATGCATTTACAATCCCCTCGACAATTTGGCCGTACTCCTTATATAACGCGTAAACCTCCAAGCCGAGCTGCGAGTCTGTAGTGAATCCATCCTGAAACACTTTTGAGAGTATTTCGTGTTTTTGACTAAAGAAATTGCCAATAATATCAGTGTTCTCACCTGCTACGAAAAAGTCATTCAGTCTAGTGACAAACGCTAAGTCTTCTGATTCTAGAGAAGACATTTTATATCCAAGCTGGTTCACAAAAATGGTCTATATGGATTTCTATTTTTTTTTGTACTTAACTTTTTAGACATTATCGCAAAAAAGTGGAGCAATGTCGGTGAAATGAATTAAAAAACATATTATATAGCAAAGGATCGTATGGGGGAAGGCTATTGAGCAAGGTAATTAGAAAATAAAACGACACCAAAATTAAATCTGCAGTGATAATCGTAGTAAGATATTTTTTACAAAGTTATTTAAAATATTCTAACCAGTCTCACAATCAACCTCGACATTTAGTCCATTCGTCGTCCAATTTATCTTCATATGCCTATCTTGGTGTCCTCATTTTTCTGAATATTAATAGTGTCATATAGTGTACGTACCCCTATTATAAGTTAAACTATCCTCTTTTTCTTTCTGTCACTGATTTGCATTTAACTTACTACACGATTAAAAGTGCCCAATAGTTAATATATAGATAATAATAATAGTGCTTAATAATTAATATAAAACGAAATAAACTAGTAATAGTTAATTAAGCTGAAGCCTTCGAATCACCCGACGCAGCCTCCGGTTTCGCCTCCTCCTGGCTCTCGCCCTCGTCAATGTCGTCCTCATCCTCGCCCTCGCCGATGTCGTCCTCGTCGTCGGAGTCGGGCCCGCCCGGGGGCATGTTCTGCATCATCGAGGAGAAGTCCATCCCCCCGGCGCCGCCGCCGAGCATGGAGGACATGTCCCCGTAGCCCCCAAAGCCCGCCGCGCGGTCGTCCTCCGGCACGTCGTCCTCGTCCTTCCAGAGATTCCAGTCGACGGAGAGCCACGCCTTGGTCTGCCGCGCCGGGAGGTCCACGAGGTGGTTCCAGTACCCCTTATCCTTCTTGATCGCGCAGATCTGAATAGCCGTGCCGAGGACCTTGTAGGTCGACTCGGCCGGGGTGATCTCCTTCAGCAGCGGGAGCGCGCTGTGGATCTCGCGCGGCTCGGCGGACTGCGCGAGGAGGCCCTTCCCGCTCACAGTGATCGCCTTCTCCTCGAAGTCGACCTTGACGTCGCTCGCGGAGGTGACCTGGAGGGTGATGTACAGCCGGTCATCGCGCTCAGCCCACTTCGTCGGAATGTGTGCCATGGTGAAAGCTCGGTGTAGACGGGGTGTTGGTGTTTGCTCTGTGGTGTGGTGTGTAGAGTATAGCTTGGAATGCCCTAATGTTTTTTAGCTTACTAGATTGGGTGGTTGTGCTGATAAGTGTGAGTGAAGGGGAAATAGAGATTAGTACACACACATACGTTTGGAGAGAGTTGGTCTGAAAGAAGCAGCTCATTGTTCCTTCACCAGGCAGCGATGAAGCAGAAAACAAGAGAAAGAGAAGGGGGGGGCGGGACTATAATAACAGTCAAGAGTTTTAATACTGTCTTATATTACACTCATGTCGTATAGGGCACAATAAAAACGACCAAACGAGAGTGGTCAAGCCAACAAGAGTAAGACATTCGAGACGTACTTTTCTATCGCTTCGATCACGCCTTAGGGGCTTCTCTTATATAGAGAATATTATTGTTCCGGAGTAGCATTTCCCCAAGGGTCGTTTCTTCCTTCGCCGACTCAACTGCGTCGGAAAGCTGCAAGTTCATGTACGGATCACAGCTTACAAGCGTGCCTGAATAGACTGGTCCCCACTTGCTTTTAACCTGCACAGGGTGACCTATGAGGCTGCATAAGAACGCTGCTGGAATGTCTTCATCCATATTTCGTTATGTATATATATATATATATATTCCGAAATTAATATTTATAGCTTATTCAATCTCGTAAATAGCTTAGTGATAAAGAGAAAACTGTGCCTTTTCTCTGTAACTACACGGACAACTGAAAATGAATGGGAGAAAAAATGAGAAAATAATCATAAGCGTAAAATACATTGTTAATGTGCCTTACACCTTTCAATATTGGGTTGATATTTTTTTCCTTGACATAAATACTTTCTCTCAGCTCCATTTCAATAGCATAAAATATCTCCAAACCACTAGCCATCATTTTCGACTGTCAAAGAATCTTCCTCATTAGGTGTAGAATATCGAAGCAGCAGTAGTTTGCTATGCGCTAGCTGAGATTTCAGCTCGTGCGAAGCTCGATTCTTCTTCTGAGCGTAGAGTAGTAGTTCCGTCATATCGTCGTGCATGGCTGACAACATTGCTTCCAAAGAAGGATCGCGGCATGGGATGGGATCTTGGCCCCGCCTATCATACTTGTTTACCACATCTCTCCATTCCGAATCCTTCCGACGCGCTTCGTCGGCTTTTTGTCTCCGCGTCTGAGCGGCAGCATTACGCAGTTTGACAGCCAGACGTTCGGCAACTTCATCCTCCGTGTTGAACGCGTCCATTTCGGAGCGACCATCGCAGGGTCGGCGCGAGGAACCCACCCCAGACGCCGTCTGAAGCATTCTCATGTAAAAACAAAATGGATATATGTCCTGATCATAATATTTAGTGGGTGTTGAGGACCCTACACACGACGAGACATCTTTATTTGTTGAATTTCCCACGTTTTCAACGTCGTCACGTGTGCCTGAGGATGAATGCAGGGAAGCTTTGGAGAACGAATCTTCATCGGAGCTCATGCTTTTCTCCGAATATAGCCGCTCATAAGGATCGGTACGGTAACAATCATCGTAGGAAATAGGTTTCTGAAACAAAAGTCGAATGCGCTCACACCAAACGATATACCTCTCTTCCTCGGTGAGAGGTTTCAGGTCAATGGACATTGCTTTAACTTTCTTTTCTGTTTGTTCTACTGATCTCGAAATAATCCCTGTCGATGATATGGACTGTTACATTTAAATGCAGACTGTTTGTTAGGGTTAAGAAAGCAATGTGAAGAATTTTCAAAAACAAGACAAAACGAAACAAAAAGGGAAGTGGGACACAAAAAATCCCCACTCCCTCCTCGTTCCTTTTCTTGTATTCACAATTAAGGATGATAACCTTAGTTAAATTCTTATCATCTTTTTTTTTTGCTACAGAAGATTCTGATTATCCTTTGCTTTTAACGCAAAAACACTAAAAGCTTATCTCTAAGACCCATAATACACTTTGATCCAAATGTTCGATTCCCATAGATATTAAATTCCTTCTAGTAATAATAATACCAAACGCACTGATGTGTTCCCTTTCCCTTGAGGTAAGGTGTAATCAGCATAATCAATAATTATGAATATATTTCATGCACTTTTTTAAATAAAAACTTATTCTATTATTATATAGGGCTAGGCATGCCACACTAATTTTATAATTAAAGACTGAAAGGTAATAAATTAACCCTTTTCCTAATGGCCACTGGTCCCCATGCCAAGGGCCGACTTGTAGCTATCGTAGATCCACCACTGTAGCCCAGTTAACGTGCCAATCATTAGAATACGCGTTCCCAGGCCCTTCGTGCAGAGGTTCATGAGCCCCACCTCCCTCGCAATCTGCCCGTACGCCTTACCAGCGTTGGTAGACTTGCCGCGTGCGGAAACCAGGGAGTCGGCGGGGTGGGATACGATCGCGCAGATGATACCGGCGATGTAGCCCGACATGAACGTGATGCTCAGCTGCGTCGCTTTGCTGTACTCATCACGTGGGCCTGTAAAGACGTATTTGTAGAAGGAGCGTACCACCTTTTCAAAGAAGAAGAACTTCGCCATGGTGTAGGGGATCTGGCGGCCCCACAGAGGCACCAGAGACTTGAATGGGAAGCCACTGTTCGTATCCGATTTCATCTTACAGATCGCCGCAAGTGTGCCGGTGGGAAATGTCCCCTTTGGAGAGGTCTGAACTTTAACCTTCACCATCTCGAAGGGGCAGAGGAAGACATCAGCAACGAACTCCGCAGAGGCAGAACCTGCGAGCCAGATCAGGCCTGTGCAGCTTTTTGTGAGCTCCTCACCTGCCATATTCGAGTATAAGTCCTTAAACATTTCATAACATCCAAACTTAAAGGCACCCTGGCCAGAGTAGCCCAGAAGCGTTGGAAGCCAACCCTTGAAGAGGCCTGCACTGCCGAGGCCCTGTTCACGGAGCATCAGCTTCATGCCTTGAGGGAGTGACTTATACTTCTCAGGGCTAACCTGCATATTACACTTTACCACATCAAGTGGGCAGACAGCGGTGTGGGTTAGACCGCATGCGAGGATACCTCCGCCAACGCAATTTAAGTAGTACTTCCCATCGTGCGGCACCGCGGGGTTCAGATAGCGGGCATCCCAAACCTTCGGGGGTTGATGAACTGCTGACATCTTTCAAACTTGGAGTGGAATGGATAGATTAAAGATTACCTTAGTTATACCTCTTTAAGGGAAAGCAAAACGGCAATAATGAAGATCTGACAGGGGATTGGGTGGGTAGGATATCTTTAAAAGCAGAATATGTGAAAAACAGCCCGGAAGAAGGCTAGGGCAAGACTCCGTATGCTACTTTTCTAAATATAGCCATTCTCTACTATAATAGTACATAAAAGTAAGAATGAAATATCTCAGGAAATGCATAGCTGAGCCTTTTAAAAGCTGGTTCAACCTTTTTATTGTTAAAGTAGATCCCATTCTTTTGATGTTCTCTATTTAGGTGTATAAAAGAACAGTAGCAATGGAGTGAGTTTGATAACATAGAGACTCTAAGATTTTAAAAACTTAGTAAAGATAATGCGTATATAATACTATATATCGAAAGCTTTAAAACCGTAAACTTACGTTTACCTATTTCTATGCCTACCTTTCGAAGTTTACTTCACACCCTTATGTATTCACTTCGATTCACACGCATACACAAAAGACTCGTATCTATCGTGTGCCTTCAAAGCGCTCCAGGTCAATTTGAGGGGGGTTCTCAATAAAGACGCTGGTTGGATGACATTTCCGCCACTCCTCCGACTCAATCACCAGAAAAGACCCGTATGCTTGTATATCAGGATCCTCGTAGACCTCCACAAGTGACCCTTCAAACCCATCGCACTTGTAAAACGACACGATCACAACGGATGTCAGGACCGACCCGAGGACCAATACTACGCTACTGTATAAAATAAAAAGGCTTCCTGATACCGTCATGACGACCAAAAAGAGGCTAAAGCAGATGGGGACCCCAGACCATAGGCAGGCCGCGAAGTTCCCGCCCGGAACCCGGTAGGGTCGCTCGAGCAGGGGTTGGCGAATGCGCAGCTTCAGAAAAGTAAGCAAAATGGTGATGAGTCGCAAGGCGTAAAGCACCTGATCTAACTGCACCAAAGTCTTGAAAGTAAAGAATATTGAAAGAGTGCCTGTTAAAACTGTGTTTAAAACGATAGCGTTTACATGTGTGTTGAATGTCTTTGAGGGCTTCTGCAGCCAGTTCGAAATGGCAGAAGGGAAAGCATTGATTGCAGCTATACCGGCCAGGGCCCGGGATGTGGTCGCTATAAGTGTTGTCATGAGACCGAACATCGACATGGCGCCGCCCAAGAGCACCATGGCTGCTAGCGGGGTTCCGCCGACGGCGTCCCCGACCTTCACCCAGAAGCCGTCATCCCAATCCTCAAAGGGAACATTTTTAAGTGCGTCGACACTTGCCCCGGCCAAAATAGGAGGAATATAGGTGAGGAGGGAGGCTAAGATCATCAGTATAAGCGCGCGGATGTACGTAGAGTTTGGGTTTTGAACCTCCTCAATCACGTTTCCAACCGCTTCGAAACCGGAAAAATTCCACGTGATAACCGGCAAGAAGAGGGCCCAGTTGATTTTATCAGGCACATAGCTGATGCGCTCCCAATTCAAGCCCTCCGGCAGTTGTAAAACAAACATCAAAACGAACGGAACTAGCGTGATGACAACGATAAAAACACTAAGGGGTCCCAACAGTCTAAAACCGACTATGTTGATGACCATGCAGAGACATAAGAAGCCAATCTTTACAAAAGTCTTCGAAACCCAGTCAAAGTCAAAGAGCACAGCGCAGTAATCCGCGAGAATCGCCGGATACAGACTGTTGTCTACTGTACTAAGAAAAGTTGTCCATAGGACCGTCGTGAAAGTAACCCACGATGGGAACGCGCAGTTCACCCACATAACGGGTCCTGCGTTGGATGGGATGGAACAGGAAAGCTCAGCCACACAAAGCGAGACGGGTATACCCCATGCAAATGGGATAAAAGAGAGGAAAATGATGGATAGCAGCGGTCCTCCGGAGCGGACAGAGTCCTCCATGCCGTAGCCGCCGCTAATAGTGGATGCATACATTACACCAAAGAGTGTTAAAGTGGTTAGTACCGCCTTGGGTTGAATTTCGTCACGCGTCCGCGGACTGAGGAAGCGCACAGTGGGAGAATGGCTGTGGTGGCGCATGAATGGAGTCTCCTTTGTGGCGCCATAATGACTTTCACGCATGTATGTAAGCTAGGAAAGTGATTTGAAGTTGATGCCCCTATAATTGTAGAATTGAAAGACGTAAAAATTAATGATCGTCTATAAAAATCAAAAGGCGAGAACCTGATACTTGATCGCGGAAATACCGAAGGTAGGCCTCAACTCTGACTTTTTTTTATAGAAAAAGAGAAATATGAGTACTTTTGTGCAAATAAATGGTAGGATTTAGATTTTTTTTCACTCCCCCCCTAAAAGGTTAGAAACCACAATAAGGTCAACACAGGTTGAATATATTTCATTTTTATTCGTGTGCGCTTAAGCAAATACCTTATGCGGATAGGGAAACAGCAGTTTTCATTCACACACACTATCAAGGAAAAGAGACAATGCAAGAGAACATTGTATCTTTTTCTTGTAGGGTCTCGTCAAGAAAATAAATAGGCAGGCAAAAATCGCCAGAGGGGAAAATACTAAACACACACACCTAAATATCTCCTTTTTTATCCCCTCCCCCACCTTCCTCCTCTATAAAACAATTGCAATATTGGGGGAGGAAAAAACGCATTGCTAATAAAAAGCTAGAGGGAAACTATTACAGATCTCACTATGACTTTTCTTCTCTCAGCCCTAATAAATAACTATCGATGTCATCTACGTTCTTTTTTTATGCATTCTCGCTAGGTTTGTGTTTAACCTCCTGTTACCCCTCAACGCCCTCGCAGCCGTGCGAACTGCTCCTCCAGCGCCACCATTTCCGTATCTGGGAGCGATTCCTCCGTGGTCTTTACGTTTAGCTTGGTGTCGTTGATGCGGAGTTTGTTGTCGAGGTTTTCCTTGAGGTCGAGCCCGTGGGCGTCGGCGACCTGTGCCATGAGATGACTCACCTCGTCCTCCGGTGTCGTCGTCGCGACGCTCTGGCCGATCGCCTCCTGCATGTACGTCGACGTGACGTCGATGGTGTCGAACTGCTGCTCGAACTTATCCATAAGGTGGCCGATCTTGGCGGGGTCCATCGTCCGCAGCATCTGATCCACCCCGCGCACCATCTGCCCCATGTTATTCGTCATCGTCTTTGTCTTGATCGCCGTATCCAGGCGAGAGACGACCGCGTCGATGCGGGCCGAAAGGCGCAGGTTGTTGAGCGCCTCGTTCTTCTTTCGGATGCAGTTCTCAGCATAGATTCGGGCTCCCTCAAGGTTGCCCTTTTCAATCGCCTTCTTGCACTTGTTCATCTCGGACTTTTGTTCTTTTTCGCAGCGAAAGGAGTTTTTAGAAAGTTGCTTGGCGGTAAACTTCAGCTGCAGCTGAACATCTAGCATTTTATCCAAAGACATGTTGTGAATAGGTGAAGGGCGTGAAGGAGCAAAGGATAGGCGTTTTGGAGGCTTAGTGACGGAGCTCTAGCTCACAAGTGGAAACCTTAGTTCGTTGTGTTCAAATGCTTTATCGAATATCAATCAAAATAATACGCCATAGGGTAGATGGGTTCCGTTGAACCGAAAAACAAAAACCAACAAATGAGAGGAGGAAGATTAAGATGCATTTAATGAATATACCCCAATAATACAGTTTCAGACAGTGAGTACCAATTTTCGTCAGTTCATGTAATGTCAGATGACGGATACCTAACTGTTACCTCCATTGGGTTCAGTTTGGAAAAAAGAATATTCAAAAAGAGAATAGAAGGCAAATAAACCCGTAAAAAGGCAATACAGCTCGTGATTTACCCCTTATATATGATACATAATTCTTTTAAAAAGTCAAGTTGTACATCTATCACCACTCATTTACACGTTGAATGCATTAAAAACACTAATCGTGACAATTTGAGGGACAATAACGACAAACTAAAAGGAGACCACCCAAAATGATCACATCCAATCCAAGCATTATGTGCACGCCATCCATAAGCGATACACGCTCTATCACTCATCTGCGTTGGGCTCAGGGTGATCGCTTTCAGTGTCGTCCTTGCCTCGTGTGACCTCGAGATAGCTGATATCAAATTTTTTACACCAATCCTCAATCTCCGTCACGACCGGATGACGTTCACCGTAAAAAACCTGGGATGTCTTGCGTGCCTCTACCATATGCTCCTCGGCTTCGGTGTAGTCTTCTATCCAAAGAAGGAAAAGCCCCAAAATAAACTGCGATCGCGTCGGAGTTGGATGGAGTACCTGAAATCGTTCTTTTTGGATGTTGTAAATTCCATACAGCATCTTGGAGGTGACGGCTAAGTTTTCGTCCCCGAATGCTTGCTTAGAAGCGTACACCAACTTCCTAATCTCTCCCTCATCTTCATACTTTTTAAATTTCTCGAACTCCTTTTTCTTTTGAATGATTTCATTCAAAACATCTACTAAATGTATGTACCAGATTTCCTTAATGACGTCGTATGTGGCCATCGAGTTTTCTATGTTTGAGTTGGCAGCGAAAACATTACCCAAATCAAAATAACTAAAAGTTGTGAGCACATGTTCCGGGCCGTACATACAACTAAAGTAATATGTGGCACAACTCAGATGTTTGATTGCGTTTTCGAGCTTTCCATTTGAAGCATAAAGCAGTCCAAAGGTTTGGTGCAACTCTGCTTTTGTCGAGACGGATACTTTTTCTTGATTTTTTAGAATGAGGAACTGAGCTAATAAAAGCATTTCCTCTGCTTCCGCATATTTTTTCATATATTGCTTCACACGAGCAAGGTGAAAATAGGCAGGTACGAGTTGAAGATCTTTGGGTCCAAAGAAGCGTTCTCGTAGCCGCAGGGTCTGCACACCGGCCACTTCAGCCTCCCCAGCTTTGCCTTGAGAGAGAAGAGCCCCGCACTCCACAAGGGCTTGTGCCAGAAGGGAGGAGATAATATTAGAAACATTATCCCAGTGCTCTGTACGCGCCTGTGCGGAGCTTATACCTGGAATGGAGTTACTTCTTAAGTCCATAAGCTGATTGAACTTACTTTCTAGCTTTGACCAATCGACATTATTAATGTCAAAAGTGATGTTGCTCGCCGTCATAGGTGTCAGCGATAACCTTTTGAGGTCCCTCTTTCGCCCACATTCTGAAGTCATCGTGTGTGTGTTTTGGCTTGTGTAAAAATTCCGTTTTCGACACTCGGATTCACACAACTTTTTCATTGTATAGTGTATTATTTCATATGGGAAAAGAAAAGAGAAGGAACATGGATGACAAAATTTATCATTTCTAAAGTTACAGAGACTTCTTCTCTTATACCTTAATGTATCTAAGTGCATGTAATATTGCTCATTCTTAACAGTTTATATTACTAGAGCCTTAACCTTGTATTAAGTTATATCACGGAAACAAAAGAATTATATAGAAACGGGGTGCACCTTTCTAAGTATAGCAACACCTTTAATCAGTTTTATCACGGCTTAATTACTAAAAGACAGAAATGTTTATTTTTTATCCACTAAAGGGAACAAAAAAATGAAATACTTGAGCCTTCGTCTAATCATCATCACTTCCGAACTTAATGCTCTGATTGTTCATATTAAGTGAAGGCGTGGGGGGGCCAAAACGGGGTGTGCCATTGCCGCGCCCACCGCGGAAGCCACCACGATCATTCCCACGGAAACCGCCGCGATCGCCACCACGGCCGCCAAAGCCACCACGATCATTGCCGCGGAAACCGCCGCGATCGCCACCACGGCCGCCAAAGCCACCACGATCATTGCCGCGGAAACCGCCCCGATCGCCACCACGGCCGCCAAAGCCACCGCGATCATTGCCGCGGAAACCGCCGCGATCACCACCACGGCCGCCAAAACCCCCGCGATCATTGCCGCGGAAACCGCCGCGATCACCACCACGGCCTCGGAATCCTCCCCTGTCGTTACCACCGCGGCCGCCGCGGAAGTTCATCTGTGCCTCTGTCCGATTGACCTTATGAATTGGTTCATCGTCGTCAGACTCATCGTCGCGGGGGGCCTTCTTTACCTTTATACCTTCGTCCTCTTCTTCTTCGTTGGCGTTGTGATAAGATGCCGGCTTGCGCACGGGCTCATCGTCGTCGGAGCTGGAGTCAGGGATGGGTGCCTTCTTTGGTGCAACGTGTGGAGAAGCCTTGGGAGAAGGCTTCTTAGCAGCCGGCCTGCGCACGGGCTCATC
>MJCC01000004.1:787597-799404 GCA_001766655.1 Phytomonas francai
TCGTCGGAGCTGGAGTCAGGGATGGGTGCCTTCTTTGGTGCAACGTGTGGAGAAGCCTTGGGAGAAGGCTTCTTAGCAGCCGGCCTGCGCACGGGCTCATCGTCGTCGGAGCTGGAGTCATCCGCATAGTTGTTTTTGATCGCAGTCAGAGCGGAAACGCCGATCGTTTTCGCTGCTTTCACAGCGGAGGGGTTGACTTCCTTGAGGGCCTCAGCGGCGTTGGTGTATTTTGAGTCTTGCAGGTAGAGCAAGATATGAGCGTCAAGCTCATTTTTCGGAAGACGAAGAGAGCTCATGACGGGCATAAACACTTTCTTTGATAATTTATAAAATTAATTAATTACTTAGAGAACCTATTCTTATTAGAAGGAGTAAAAAGGTGCAAAATCGATATGTATATATGTGTTATACGCTATTATGAGTTCCAGAAAAGAGCATTTAACTAATACAACTTTTAATAACTCTCTTAGTAGAAAAGCTATTTTTTTGCCCTATAGCCCACTTATGCTTGGGCTATTAGCAAATGCATCTTTGTGAAATCTATCTTCTTTTTTTCTGTATTCGCCAGTCGAAGCGTAAATGCTTCAGCTTCCTTTCATGGCGACTGCTAGATGCCCCTGGCTTCACTGGGTGTGGGGTTTTAGCTCGGTTAAATATCGTTTCCACCGGTCTCCCAACATAATATGGCTTATTGCTTGTTCCGCACTGCTCACATGATTCACCTTGGTATACGCGCTGGGTGGTTTTCGTTACCCACACGGAGTTAGAGTTCCATTCGTTTTTACAGATTTTGCAGCGAAACAAACCCGTCCGTCTGGCAAGTGGTGGAGGCGTGTACATAATGTGACGTGGTCGAAGCCATAATAGCAGCGTGGATTTGAACATGAATTTAAGTAGTATATTGCTTCTCCCCTTTTTGTGTTCGTAACCACTAGTTACAAGACATAGACCAGACACTTACCTGAAACTTACTTTAGAACTAAATAGTCAACTGTAAGAAAGAAACACAATTATAAGGAATTTCTAAAGAGTGAATTTAGAGCGACGGCTGAAGAGTCGAGGGGGGAGGGGGGGACAACTTATTTATGATATTATTGAAGGATAAAATAACCTTACTAGAGAGGAACTATCCCCTTTTATTTTATGTGTTGTCTAAACGATTTATGAACCAGATAAACAAGCAAAGGAGAGTGCAATGAGTGAAACAATGATGAATATACTTTTGTTCGTATTTTATTCTTTTCTTCTATTTCATCCGCTATAATGTGGTTTTCTATGAAACGTTCTATGGAGGCAATCCCACGGCACGTCAACGGGACCCACATGGGAAAATCCTAAATGGCCATTATGGCAGCATCCAGAACCTCATCTAGTAGAGTAAATCCGCGTAAACTTGCAATCTCCTTAAGCCCCTTGAGGTAATTCAGAATAGACCTCTCCTTCCCCACTAAAGGTCCGCAACAATTATCACAAAGGTAAGTTGTCGACATTTCCTTGCACCTAGAACAGATGAAATCTTGCTGAATGTACTGCATCAGCATTTGGTTCACCTCGCGAACAAGCCTTGCCTCTACCCCAGCTGCTGCGATGGGGGTGTGACACCGTGGGCACGCAATGACACTGGTTCTAGGTTTTGCGCACAAGTCAATGTATACTTGAGCGTTACAGAAGCTACATGTGATGTTTTGAATGCGTATTAGACTCAAGGGATCTACCTCTAAAACGGCTTGGGGTGAGAACGGGCTTACATTGCACAGGCGAAGGCAGTTGTTACGAATCTTGCACACCACATCATGACAAGGGATAAGCTCCAGGATGCAGCACACGCACTTCGCATACTCCAGTGCGAGCATCTCACTGGAACATAGAACAGTGCTCCTTAGGGAGGCGCCCCGAGCCGAGTTGGAGGCTGCGGCCTCACGCTCCTCTTCAGTATACAGGTCTCGTGACTCGCGAACCGTGTCAACCTCGGCGATCACCTCTGGCTGCACCTCAGACTCAAAGAACTTTTGAAAGCGCCGGGTAAGACGGGTGTAAATATCTTCGCCTCGAGTGGCGAGCGCCACACTGGTGTCACAACGGAGTTCGGATTTCACCTCTTCCATAATACTTGCGAGGCGCCAAAAAATATTGCCAAGTCGTTCCTCGATACGATGCCTTAAATTCTGTGGCAGACGACCGTGGATCATGTACACCTGCTCGAGTTTGAGATGCTGAAGTAGCAGAGAGCCCGCTTGTTGTTCTTCTGATGGGGATTGGGTATCTTGTAACTGCAAGACGTCGCAACTCGCCGCGTCTACATAGAGTCCGGCAAAGTCACGCTTGTTCAACAGGACTAATTGGTACCAGTACCGCACTGGCTGCAGTGCCAACAGCACCAGCATGGGCTGGTCATGCAGTGAGCTGGTCACAAAACGAGTGAAGTTAGCGGCCTCCTGTATCGTGTATTTGGGTGTTACAATAGTGATTGAGGCGCTGTCCACCCTGACGGTGCGCCCACCAAGTTTAGCAAGCCGCAGCAACACCATTGTCAGTGCACGATGGGAGAGATTGTTGAGGGTCTCGACGAGGCGTGGCTCGTAGCACGCCGATACAGGATCACGAATCCAGCGAGTAACGTTACTCAAGAGATTATCCGCAATGCTGTTGTGCACCGCTTGGCTGAGAACATCCGCAACTAGATCTCTGAGAATATTAAAGTGAGAGGAGACACCTCTGTCACAGAGCGCTTGCGTGCTGGGATCGATGCCCTCCTGTATCATCTGCGAAAACAGAATCGCTGCCATGTCTAGCCTTGAGAGGCTGAACTCAACGCACCACGAGGTGTAACCACCAGGCATAACAACCTCGCGTGATCGTTCTTCAATGGTATCGAAGGCAATCGAGGGATCCGAGCTGCACCACATCACGTGAGAACGACGATGGAGCGCGCGTGTGTAGAGCACATCGAGCACATGCACACTACTGTCCTGTGCGAGGTTGCACACCGGGATCCCGGACAGGCGGCTCAACGCGACGCGCTCTTCCACCCAGAGCTTGGACGCGTAGTATCGCTGCAGCATGCGTCGTCCTAGCAGACGTGCCCAGCGAAAGGGGTCCGTAAAAAGCTTCTCATCTTCAGCTGCACCCATAAGTCTAAGGTATGGCGCGTTTGCGGGCAACGCACGCTGTTGAAGAATTTGGTTGGTGCTTTGTGAGCTTTCTAAAACAACCAGTACCGGCGCCTTGTTTGAGCTCTCCATGGCTTCAGAGAGGGCTTGATGCACCACACGCCACGCGCTAGCCATCTCAGACATCGTCTCCGTTCGGATGCTTAGCTGAGCCTCGCCTTGCAGACCGAGCTGCTTCACGGCCTCTTCGCAGAGCGCAGTCCAGTTTAAGGAGGGCGGTGCTGCGGCCGCAGGCTGAACGAACACAACCGTCGCGGTGTTGCTCTGCCGGTTCGCAAATGCTAATACGCCGCGCGTGTCCGCTGCGACGTGAAACACAAAAATCACACGCTCCGCCAGCTTGTCGAGGTACTTTGTGCTGCTGGACATGGTTAGCTCCTCGATCCTGAATACGTCACGTTGGGATGGAGGGCGGGTTTTAGTGTTCTCAAGATAAAGCGCTGTGTCGACGTCAGCGCAGCACCCCAAAGTTTCGATCAAGTGATCCACACGGGTAATATGCGCCTCGTAGACCTCTCGGACGCCTTCCGTTATACTGATTTCGTTAAGTTGTCTCTCACCAGCGGGACCTGGCTGCAAAGTCACCTGGTACTGTCGTCCCCTAGGACGATTCCGAGGCAAGATGCGGTTGGACACCTCGACAGCAGAGTCATCATCGAAGGATAGCACCGGCGCGCGCGAGTCCATGTCGACAATCACGCGACGAGCTACTAGAACGCGAAACGTGCAGAGGATACCCTCCAAGGCGGCTAAGACCAGCACCACATCCTGATCATCCGGCTGCTCACGGACTTCTAGGATATTCCACATGGTAGATAGTGCGCGCGACCTTAGGTCGATAAAATGCCTGTTGCGAGTCCTTTGGTCTGTATCGAGCGAGAGCTGCGCCGAGATGCCGTCACCCTGTTGCATAAGTTCCTTGCGCAGTTTCGCATGGTGAATCCAGGCCTGTTTCTGGTTTTTGAGCCACGCAGGCATTCCAGGATCACTGAAAAACGATTTGTCCATTACTTTGGTGCTTTTGGATGAGAAATACTTCTCCTTGAGTGATTGAATTGCGACTTCATCAAGAGCATCTTGCTCACGCCTGATGCGTTCGGCATCATCCTCCGAACTGATACATGAGCCACCGCCATCCCCGTCTTCCCAATCGCTATCGCCAACGATGTGCTCCTCTTTTCGATTTTGGGGTGCTGAGTGTTTGGGCTTACCACTTGTGCGCCCCATCAGGTCCTCAACATCTTGTAATTCTACTGTCACCTTTAACCCTGCCTCTGAAAATGCATCACCTAGTATAAGGCCGGCCTCTCCTTCGACATCGCCCTCTTTCTCTTCATTGTGTGTGTTATTATTGCGGACGCCATTTGGCTTCGCATTAGGTCCCTTTTTGCCAAACAGACCACTCAGTGAAAGCTGGCGAAAACGCGAGTCTTGCTGTTTGATCCGCTTTTGTAGCCAGTCCGGGTGGGGCACACGCGGCACCGGGTTGGGGATGGACTGCAGCGCCGCCGGGATCGTAATGATTTTCTGCACACACGCGTTGAAGCGCGCGGTGTAGTAGTCCCAGTCCAGTAAGGCCGTGAGGTCGATTTGTGATGACAGCGAGCTGTCGCCGGTCCACTTTTGCAGAAAATGCTTGCGCACCGCGGGCTCGACGCGGAAGATGGTGACCGGAATTGCGCGCTCCGTTACGGGGCGACCGACAGGGAGGCGCGAGATGATGAACTGGCAGGCAAGACCCTTGTCCTTGACCATCTGCGGTCCCAGGAACTCTGCAATGCGGCGCGCCGTCGTGATAGCGAGCGATTTCTGGTTCTCCGGGTATTCAGACAACCGTCGCGTCATGTTGCTGCTTTCCGTAATCTTTTCCAAAACCTCTTCTACCTCGTAGCCCTCGCCTTTGGATTCTAGCATGTCTAGGGCTACGTTGGCCACCGCCGCCGCGGATGCGTACGCCTCCTGCAAGCTACTGCCATCCAGAAACCGGCGGAACACCTGGGACTGGAAGTCCTTGATAAGCATTAGTTCACCGCGACGTTTCAGCTCGAACCCTTTTAACTCTGCAAGCTGACCGTCCGGGTTAAACACCGCATAACGCTTTTTAATGCTCTTGCCCTCCTCACGACTTGCAGGCAGCAGCATCGCAAGGTACGGACCATCCACCTCGAAATAAATCGTACACTCCTTGCGTGTTTCATACACACCAGGGCGCACAATATCCTGGTACTGATCATTGGTGTAGCGGTCACTGACCATCTTGTTGAACAGAGCGCACAAGTAAGAAATAGTGACCTTCGGCTTCTGCGGATTCGACGTCGTGAAGACAAAGTTCTGTGGGAAAGTGCACGGCAGACAGCACCAAATTCCATCCGTATCAAGCTCAAGCGTAATGCCAATCTCTTGCATGTAGGCGCGGGCCATCTGAATCAGCGATGCTCCGCAGTACGTCACGATACCCGCCATTTCGATGCTATACCACCTGCTCCCTTTCCGCATCACGTAGCCGTAGAAGGAGTTTAAGATGCACTTGTGGGCGAGTTGCAGGGACTCCATCTGGATGCAGCGGCTCTGGCAGAGCTTCACCTCATCTGGGCTTTTCGCAGCGTCTAGTTTTTTCTTCCATATTTTCAAGGCGGCCTTGTACTCGTAACGCCGATCACGGAATTGCCGGACGGTGTCAACGTAAAAGGAATTTTCGCGCTGGCAGACAACATTCGTGCGCACAATCTCGCGCGTCTCGTGAATTTTACCGTATGCCTTTCGGCTGTATTCAGCTATGCGCTTCTTGAGAAAGCTGAACTGGGTATTTTCGCTAAGCTTCTGATAGGACTGCAGGCCACCACTGACACCCTCCTCGTCCGAATCGTCACCGGGGTGGTCACTGTCAGCGTCGGCAGCGTCGCCTTTAGACTTGGCTATAGTGGCTTCCTTGGGCAGAAAGGCCTCTGCAGCCTCACGCTGCTGGTGTTTGGTACCCTTGCGATAGCCTCCACCGCTTCCTCTCGCGTTAAATGGGGGCCCCCCACCGTCCCTACGCTGCCTCCAGTCAGATCGTTGTTCGTACGCCGTGCCCTCTAACACGTTACCTTTACGATTCCCGTACGTCTTTTTCTGCACCGCGGCGAGATTCGCCTGCTCAATCGCCGCGGCGGCAAAGGACTCATTCTCGAGCTGTGCTTTGACCCTTTGGAACTCGTACCGCCCGGCGGTGAAGAGTTCACCGCGCCACTTCCACGACATAACTCGTTTGCACCCATACTCGTTATTCGGGGAGTTGAAGCAGCAGCCACCGCAGACATCCGGGGCCGGAATGGAGTAGGGCTGGAGGCGGTTTGTGAGGATCACGTTAGGGTACATGGCGCCTACATCTAAATGATAGATAACAGGCTTCTCCTGTTGCCGCGGATTGTCGCGGAGGTGGCTTAGCGCGGCGATGACCTGCGCCCGCACCGCCTCCATGTTCGTCACCTCCTCAACCTTCAAGTTGTTCTCATTTTCCAAAGTGAACCGAAGCATGTCGTCCAGGTCATTTATGAGACTTTGATAAGTGTCAGAGTTCATGTTAAAAGCAATAGGCAAATCTGCGCGATAGACACCGCTACGGAGCGCCTCGACTCGGCCGCCGATATATGTCTCGGTATCGATCAGGTGCCCATCATAGAACTGCTCCCGCTGCATCTCCTTTTTGTTTGGGAATATAACGTTATTAGCCTCCGCCTTCACCATTAGTAGCGACTCACACAACCCACCAGAGCCTTTGCGAAGGACATCGTCCGGGGGCATCGGGATGATTGTGGCTAGCGAATAAATAAAAGGGTGTATGTACTTTTGGTAAAGATACCAGGTCGAGACTGCATCCGAGACGGAGTACGAGGCCATGCGCTGGGGCTGCGTCTGTGCGAGCGGCAACATATCCTCTGGATCGACCTCAATAGGATCAAACCCTAGCTTTGCTCTCGTAACCGCCTTCAGGCCCTGACTTCCTTGTGGGAGGTAGGAATCACGTTTTACCCAGTAGAAGCAATCCAAGTGGGGGATCTGCTGGTTCAGAAAGGCGCCATCGGCCCCCTGGGAGAAGCCGATCTCCTTGCGCATGTTTAGCCTGTGAAAGAGAGCGCGTGCGTGGAGGAAGGGAAAGTCGAAATAGTCCCCATTGTACGTGACATACACATTCGGCCGATAGGTGTTCATTTCTGAGAAGAAGCGGCGCAGAAGACTCGCCTCATCCGGTTCATTAAAGGTTTCGAAGTGCCCCTCATACTCCGGCCGCGGGGTGTACTCGAATGGATGAATATCCTCTGTCACAATTTCACGATTCACAATTAGGTAACCCCGTCCATCAAGGATATAGGATATCATATAAATTTGGTCAACTTCAGGTTGTGGAAAGCGCAGCGGGGCTTTTGATGTTTCGATATCAAAAGCTACCACTCGAGGCATCGCTGGGGCGTACTTGCTGTCATCGCAACGCACGAGACTCGCCTCGCCTTCGGTCACGGTGACATCATACCACAGCCCACAAAACACCTTCATGTCGATCGCAACGCGCATGTGATATTTCACGTCGTACTCACGCATATCTTGCACCCATTCCATCCATCGATCGGAACCGGCGGTAGCGTTAAAAAGGTCGTCCACAAAAGGCTTGGACATGGCGTCTCGAAGCGAGACGTTGCTGAAGTTCTGCCATAGGGAGGCGTTATCTGAGGAAATGGCGTTGTTGCGCTGGACAATGTGGTTTAATTGACTGCGAACGGTGGTAAGATCCTGCACGTTTTGGAAAGACACCTTCATGTAAAGACGTTTTCGCCCACTTAAGTGGTTTACAAGATCGAGATCTTCTTTTTCCACTAGTTCAATGCGATGAATAAGCTGCGTTCCGAACTTTGACATCAGACCAAGCTCAACATCACGCTCGTGCCCTTCAGTGGGGAGCACCATAATGTAAGGGTCATAATGCAAATTCACAGAGAAGGTATCCCCTGCGTGATCCTGGAAAAGCAGTACTAGTGCGGCCCGATTGGAACTCTCCTCCTCGACTCGCTTTTCAGCCTCAACCACCTCTGTGGTGGGGTGATAATTAAACAGCCAACCTGTACGAGAACCCGATTTCAGACGTGTGTGGTACATGGCCTAACGTATTTTTCCAAGAGCAGCACCTACAGGATATGAAGAAAATACTAATTTTAAAAAGGTAGGTATATCTATGATTGTACCTATCCTTTTTATCTTCTGAAACACATGCAATATATATATATATATATATATTCTTATATGCTGTACAGTCGTTTTTAAGGTTGACGAATAAGAACAAAAGTAAGGCGTATGGAATCATTTATACTGTAATTGGTAGAGGTATTGACATGATTGAAGGGTACAAATTAGACGTGAATGAGGACCTGATTAACAATAACTTCAGGATGAAATATGAAATAGAAATAGCCTATCCATATACAATAATAACAATAAATCGATAACAAATGAAATCACATAATTTGGTTAAATTTTGCATGAGTAAATTTCGGATAACTTTATATATAATTACGAACATGTATATAACATACATATTATATGAATTGGAATATCAAAAACGGAAAAATATTGCTGCTATCTCTCTTGACATCTGTCCTACATTGACAAGGCATAGCAGTTTCCATTTTCGTTCTGCTATTTCATTTCCTTTTCCCTGGAGAGCCCCATTTACAATGTTTAAACCACTTTTCTTTTTATCAACACATAAATTTACAAAAAAGAGACATTTTCTATTTACAGAGGTTTCTATATGCGATTCCAATGGTTATACCTCACTCCTTCCCAGCTTTGTAAAGTGTTCAACCTCACCTTAAGGTGAATGACTCCCTGAACAAGATCCTTTTTCGAAGGATCCGAGGTAACGTATAGAAAGTTTTAAAAAATTTCTATGTATGAGGGGGGGGGGGGGGGGGGGGGGGGGATCTTGCAATTGTTGAAATTCAATTATTGTTTATGGCAATCCTCTATTCTCTCGGTCGTATGTGCATCTAAAAAATGTCCTCACTTTTTCCATCAACGGGAAAAGAGATTTTCCACCTCAACATGAACTCATATCAAGTGCGAGAGGAATGACAGCTTACCTAATCAGGTAAAGGCCACCGGACAGTTTCACTGACGAATGGCAAAAAGAAAAGAGCTAGGATCGAGCACAAATAAGACAGATCTTATGCGTTTTGTCGTTAGGTTGAAAGCAAGTCAACTTCATAATTTCTGTAATAATGTGTCTTTGATTTTGGGGGGTGGGGTGGGGGTGGGGGGTATTGAAGCGGGATAATGATGGAAACCTAACTTACCGAATAACGATAAATAACCCAAAATATATTGGAGCAAGAATCCAAGAATAAGGAAAAGCATAAATAAAGGGTGAGCAGACTGAGATTAAGCTAAGTTCGTAAAAGTCATCAAGGAATATTCCATTACCCCTCACTAAACTAACTTAAATGTTAAAGTTGGAATTTAATATGTTTTTATTTTCATGACGGATAACAGGCAAACATCGGAACATGGAATAATGGGAATCAATGCTACAAATATAATACACTAAAGGAACGGCCATCCCTATAATAATAATAATAATAATACCTTAGCCAAAGCGACCTGTGGAAGTTGCTACGTAAACCTTCCCATTTGTCTTTTTAGCTTCTTCATGTAGAATTTGCGTTTGCCGATGCTTCATGAAAAGCAACGCGACTATCGTAATGATTTCTTCGTCCACCATGAAAAACATTATCCACAACGAGAACCATAACACCCAGTAATGGAGCAGCGCTTCTTTGAAGCGCTCCGAGAAAGAGATCGGCTTAAGCGGCTTCTGCACACGTAGGCTGAATGCTAAATCAGACTTTTTAACGGAGTTGTGAAGATTAGCCGCCTCAAGAAAGCTCATTTCTGTTTCTTCGTTTGGTGTGAGCATAAGAGTCTCCCACATCTTTTCGGAGCCATCCGCGGTTAGAGTGAAGTTTCCCTCCTCTTTAATGGACGGCAGACTCATGAGTCGGGCCATCTCTTCCTTTGTTTTGATATCCGAGAGCATCACGCTAAGCGTGAGCCAGCGGCGTCCACCAGTCGAAGCGAAGCGATACTTTCCAAAAAGGCGACGCTCTAGCAATAGTATATCTCGAATCAACTGGTCAGAGTCTAGAATTGTTTCTTCCTTAGATAAAAGCACGTCATGCAGAGCCTTGGTAATGACCACATCACGGCGGATGTCGAAGTTATAATGATTCAGTACAAATCGCACACTTTCACCTTTGAGGACATTATTGTCAATGGCTCGTTGGTAAAACCCAGCGGCCATGATAGCCTCATGAATTTGCACGCGCTTGTACACATCTACACACGTTTTCTTATAGAGTTCAGCTCGAAGTAAGTCCATACAGTTCCCCATATCACGAACCAGAGCACGACGTTTCTGAGAAGAGCCCACACTAAGAAGCGAATTTACCGCATCCCTCAAACCCGATGTGCGCAGAAGCTCGTCCCGTTCAACAAGTGCAGTATTCGCGACTTCGAGTTCTTTCTCGGTTAGCGGCGTACCACCATTAAAAAGCTTCGCGTGAGGTACAACAGCGGAAAATAAGTGGACACGGACACAAAAAGAAGTGCGTAGCATGGATAGAGGACTCTATTCTCTATTTTTTAGTTCTCCTCAAGTGGGCAAACTTTGAATAATTTGAAACTAGGTTCCTTTGAAAAGGAAGGGAGGGTGAGTGAGAGCCAAATTACGCATAAAACGATCCCAACGGGAGTAAGGGAAATTGAAACGACAATTGCACAAGAAAGTATAAAAAGATTATTCCCCCAATCAGAGGATTTTCCAATAAAAGGAATCAGCATTGCAATACGAGTATGGGAGGCATTGGGAAAAATTCTCCTGTATACAACAATACAGGCCCCTTTTACGCCATAAAGGATCCCATCATCATGATTCCCTTCTTTCCTCCTTCCATAAACATTAGTAAGGAGACAATATAATAATAGCCATATTTTCAGGTGTTGGCCCTTTTGATGACGTCCTCGAAAGCAAAGCCGATTGCGGGGAGGGGAACCATGCGTTGTTTACTTCCCTCCCTTTCTCTCTGTACATCTACCCCCTTAGTCGAGGGCAAAAAGGTAGCGGTTATGAAATGCTATACCAAAAAGCTTTTCTGATCGCGTTGCGTTGTTGTACTCAACCCGCTCCTCGCCTCCCACGTCGTGGGGTTGTGGATTTGTCGCCGTTGAAGGGGCGGCATCCGCCGTCTCCGGCGCATCGGTGCGCGTTTTTATGGTCGTTTCATCGAAGTGAACCCGCTTTTCCTCTTTCGCCGCCCTCCGAGGCTGAAGGGAGAGCATTTCGCGGATGAAGCCCGTCAGGGCGTTAAGGATCGGCTCCGCGAGATTATCGAGAAGCGCGTCGACGTCGTCGCCGCGCCGCACACGGCCCTCGAGGCGCGCGAGCAGCGCCGGCAGCTGCTCCTTTGGCATGCGCGCGACCTCCTCGCGGATCGCCGGCGGCACCTCGCCGGCCTGCACCGCGGCCAGCCCCTCCACGTACTCCCGCCGCGCCGCCATGACCGCGGCCTCGTCGGCGGCCTGCCGGGCGGCCCGGGCCTTCGCCGCGGC
>MJCC01000004.1:799424-811435 GCA_001766655.1 Phytomonas francai
GCCCGCGCAGCGGCGGCCGCCGCCTCGCACTCCTCATCCTCGGCGTCGGCCGACGGCCGCGTGCGCGCGGGCTCGTCCGGGATCGCGACGGCGAAGCGCAGCCGGAGCAGCCCGCGGCCGCGCACGAACTGCGCCGAGACAGGCTCCTCTCGGACGGGGTAGTCGAAGGTGACGGCGAGGAGGGGGGCCCTCCCCCCCGTGTCAGCCCCCTTTTCCCCTTCCCCCGTGTCAGCCCCCTTTTCCCCTTCCCCCGTGTCAGCCCCCTTTTCCCCTTCCCCCGTGTCGTCCTCGGCGCGGAAGCACTCAAGCCGGCGCGCGCTCGCGCGGACGACGACCTCGGCGGCCGCGCGCACGCCCGGCAGGTGGGCCTCGACGACGTACTGCGCGGGGACGTTCTCGCGGTGGCGCCCGTCCGCGAGCGGGCGCGCGTGCGCCGACCAGTCGTAGCGGCCCTCGCCGCGAAGGCTGAGCAGCCGCGGCGCGAGCTCCTCGACGAGCGCGCGCGCGGGGCCGCTCGCGCGGACGGGCGCCGCCGGCCCCCCCCCCTTCCCCGCCCCCGGGAGCCGGATCTCGTCGTTCAGCGCGTTCTTCGCCGCGGGCGCGGGCGAGAGGCGGATGCGCTGCGGCTCGAGCGCGCCCTTCGCGGTGATGTTCAGGCCGCGGGGGGGGGCCTCGGTGAGCCCGGGCTCGTGCTTCTGCCGGACCCACTCCGCGCAGAGCGCGGCGACGAAGTCGCGGAAGGCGGGCTCCGCGCCGCAGCGCGCGACCGTCGCCGGGTTCACGACGACGTCGTAGACTTTGCACGGCCGCCCGCCCTTGTCGGTCTCCGGCCGCGCCGGGCCGCAGCTGAGCGGAATGCGAAACCGCATCGCGTCGTCGTCGGCGTCGCCGGCGGACTCGACCTCCTCCTTGGGGATCGGAATCGGCTCCGCGATCCGCTCGTGTTTGCAGATGTTGATGAAAATTTTGCAGCCCCCATTCGCGACGCACTTCACACAGAACCCTGGCTCGGGGAGGATGTACATCCACTGGCCGTTTTCATCGCTATGAATTTGCTCAAGCTCTTGCTTCGCCTCCTTGATGGATTCATCATGTAAGGTTTTCTGAAGCTTTCGAAGCCAAGCATCGCGCTTGGGATCGCCCTCTGGGGGGATGGCTTTCATCCAATTCTCAGCATCCCCACCACCCATTCCCTTATCCGACGTTAAAGCACGTTGAAAGAGGTCTAGAAACTTCTCATTTTTTAAAAGCTCCTGGGCTACTTGATGCGGATCTTTGCTCATGTTTATCACAATTTGGTGAAATAACCCCTAAGCTTTGAATGCCGATGCACGCTCTCCACAGATGCGTCGATTATGCTAACCCACTAGAACCGAAAGATAATGTAAATACTGTGTTTTGGGCGAAAAATCTTACCCTCCTAACAGCTGAAATAGCTAATGATAAAAAAGGAAGTGAGGAAAAAAAGAATAGCTGCATTTTTTAGCGAGGAGTGTGTGAAAGAGGGAGGGGGGGGGGAGACATCATTCCTAATTTGTATACAATGTTCAGAGTAAAGCCACGATAAAAAAAAACTATTTGTGTTTTTTCCCCCAGTCGCTAACGGTAGATAAAATAACTGATGATAAAATGGTTCATGACAACTAATAAGTAAAAGAGTGACTTGAAATGGTGAAAAAAAAGACCTCGATTCGCTACAAAAAAGAGAGAGATAAAGTTTCCATGCGTAGGCGATGATAGAGAAGGCATTGAAAAGATAGATCATGTGATGGAAAGAACTATGTTAGCCCCTTACCAATAGCGTCACGACAAGATCCAGAGAAAGCTATAAAACAGTTCCGTCAAGAATTTTCCACACTGTCGCTTGAAAAATAAAGAAGGCCAAAATCTAATTCAGTTTTGCTTGTGTTTGGGTGCCCTGAGGCTCAACTCATCAAAAACAAGTCCCGGAATGTAAGCCATAGCCAGTCTCCCATACCCAAAGGGTATTGCTTAACATTCCATTGAGCATTAAAGCTGTTTATTTACCTGCAGTTTATGTTAGGAAAAGAGGGTAGAAAACCAAAACGGTGTCACTATGGATGCTCCTGTAGGATCCATTGCGTCACAATAGTACGGAAACCAAGAAAAAGAAATAACACAAGGAGTGGAGAACACAAAGAGTCCCTTTTTTTTTTTGAAGAGGCTTAGATATGGGGAAGATTCAACATGCAGTCATTAAAAGCGATTCATTTCTGATCGCATTACGTATACCGCGATTACATTATTCTAATCGTCATGGATCTTGACATATATCTAATTACAAATACTTTTTTTTTGTATATAGTACGAACAAAATAAGACGTGGAAGGTATTTGTAATGCATATAATCGATTTCGGTGGAGGATGGGCAGTGTCGTCGAAGCAAACCTACATCGAGCAGAACAACCTCCGATGGGAAAACCCAACAATGGCAAGCAAAAATTTTAAACCTAAAGCTTTGGCAAACCAAATAAAATGTATAACTCCTATTCCCACCGGACCTATTCTGTAAAAAAAAAAAGTTATCTGAATGCGGAACGCATTCGTTGCACTTCGTGAAACCAACCTCAGGATTATTTCCTAGTATCGCTCTATATGGGTCCACCACGCGGAATATCCGTGATCGAGGAAACAGCGACAATGACCGACGGAATTCGGACGCACCGTGCTAGTCAGCGGCCGGGTCAAAGTTGTAGGTTTCCTTCAGGTCGACCGGGTTCATCTTCCCGTAGTACGGCCTCTTATTCTGCAGCATCGCGCTCTCCGGGAAGGCGAGGAGCTCGCGGACGAAGTGGTCGACGGTCGGCGCGACGTAGTGCGGCACCGCCGACGGCGAGGTCGCGAGCCAGTCGAACTCGTCGTCGCCGTCGCTGCGGGCGCGGGCGGCGGCCGGGGCCCTGCCGACGCCGGAGAGGACGTGGACGCTCGTCCAGAGCCCCCCCGCCGCGTTCGCGCCGAGGACGTCGCTGTCGAGGTTATCCCCGACCATGAAGATCGCGCGGAGGTGGTCGGGGCGCCAGCCGAGGGCGGCGGCGCGCGCGCGGAGCCGGGCCGCCGCGTACGCGAACGCGATCCCGCGGGGCTTCCCGAAAAAGGTGACCTGCAGCCGCCGCCCGGTGAGGCTCGCGAAGACGGCGGCGAGCATCTCGCGGTAGGCGCCGGTGCCGAGCCGCGGGAGCGGGGCCTCGGCCGCCCAGAGCAGGTCGTCCGCGGCCTGGAAGTAGGGGATGGCCTGCGCGCCGCAGACGGCCCCGCCGACGCGGCCGTGCGGCGCGAGCAGCAGGTCGATGGTCGTCTGCGCGTCGTTGAAGGCGTCGGCCGCGTCGGCGAACTGCAGGACGGCGGTGACGCGCGGGAAGGCGAGGGCGCCCGGCGCCGCGCGGCCGACGCCGAGGCCCGCCCAGCGCTTGAAGGGGACCGTCTCCGGGTGCGCCGCCTGGAAGGCGAGGACGCTGACGGCGCGCGCGAAGCCGTAGCCGCGCGCGACCGCCGCGCAGCCCGGCGGCCCCACCACCACCACCACCTCCCGCCGGAACCGCGGCGCGAGCAGCCGCATCGGACTGTGAGCGAGCACCACCTGCTCCGGCGCGATCGCGCACCCGATCAGCTCCGACAGCGCGCGCGCCTTCGCCGCCTCCCCGCAGGCCCCGCCGTTCGTCAAAAAAATAAAAGGGATCCGGAGGGTCTGGAGGGCCCGGATCGCGTCCGGCGCCCCGGGCACCACCCGATCCCCCCGGCAGACGACCCCGTCCACGTCGAGGACGACCCCGGCGGTGCCGTGGAGCGGCCACCGCCCGGCCCCGTCCGCCGGCGGCGGGACGTAGGCGGAATAGCGGTATGGTATTTTGCTCGCCATGTCCGCCGCGAGCAGGCGATTCGTCTCCGCGGAGTACCCGGGGCCCGCCCCTTCCCCCGGCGGATACCCGAGACTCGTCTGGTACTCCCCCCAGGCGGCCATCTGATCGGTCCGGAAGTACTTCCGCGGGGTCGCGCCGTACGGGAGGAAATCGCGCTTCTCCGCCATCGCTTTTTCATGCAGGGCGTCGATCTCGAGCAGACGCGCCACCTCCTCTGGGATGGGTTGGCTCTCCGCGCGCGCGGCCTCCTCGGCGGCCTCCGCGCGCCGCCGCTCCCGGCGCTCCCGCTGAATCGGGTTGAGGCTTTGCTGGAGCCCGGCAAAGAAGGCCTCGGCGGTCTCCCCGGACCGCTCCCACGGCGGAATAAACCGCCGTCGAAGCGCAACCGCGTTCGAAAAGCACGCCCGACGCAGAACACACGAACAACGCATCGATCTCCTTTACTACGCTATTTTAAATGCTATGTATAGGTATCTTTTAGAATAATAGAGAATAGTAGAGATGGTACCATTCTGTTTCCCCCCCCCCCCCCCCCAAGGAAAGATCCATATGCCCATGAATACATTTCAAAAAGTTTAATATAAAGCAATAAGTTCAAGAACCCCAAAACGCTGATCTCTCAATTTTTCTGTGATATTGTGGGAAGAGAGGGGAGCATGGATTAGGAATGATTCTCTTCACGGTATCGAAAACAATGGATGGGTCTTCATACAATATCAAATTTCCTCTGATAATAATGCTCCTTCTACTGTTTAGATCTAAACACGCAAACACTTTCAGATAACAGTGCCTTTTTGAGTTTCTTTGCCTTTACTGTGCAGAGAAGTGCAGTCAAACTTGACGATTTGCTCTCTTCGTTTTTAGCATCGCTTTCTTCCCCAAACTTTTGTCAGTATTTCCAAACTACGGTTTTCGGCGCCTTTTCGACCTCTGAATGATCCTCATTGCATCCCCTGCATCTACGGGGTTGTAGAAGTTTATAACATGCCACGCAGGGGCCTTCGATTTCCTCCGCAGCGTCTCTTTCACTCCAATGAGAAACCTGTCAAGAATCACCAGAGCTATAATGAGAAGAACAAATACGGCGATGAAAGCCATATTTGACAAATTTAGCACCGAAAAGGTTTCACTGTGGAGTAAAATTCGAAGCACAGGCACCCTCTCACTCAAAAACTGAGGAACAAAGGCACTAAAAAAGGTAACAACAAAGGGAGTATAAACCACGACGAAAACGGCAAAGGCGATAGAGAAAATAATCAGCCCCACCGCGATCATAAGTTGCGCTACAAGTTTCAGAGAATCATTTACGGCTGAAAAGTGTTTCTTCGAATGGGTAAATAGCGACATCGACTAACAAAAAAAACGTTAAGGGTTTATCCAGACCACTCTTATAGTGTGTAATAGTCACCCGTTGTATCTTGCTCGCAAAATCCTTTTTGTGCTGTTGATGAAAGTGCAAAAAAAGTGTGACTCTTCAATGCCTAATTCATTTTCCTAGAGGAACACATACAAATGAATAAACAAACGGTTGGATTCGTTTCATAAATTGTCGATCAATAAACATACTTCAGATGCGATTTTAGTCCTTTTTCTTGTTATTAAGATTTCTTTGATTCAAATTTTATTTACACTGTATCGTATATTCTCATCCTTTCCCAAATATGGAAAATACGTGCCAAATTAGATACCCATTTTGGGGATCTTTCAAAGATGATATCCATGCATAATATTCCCCAAAGAAGATGGGGAATTAGACTTTATTGGTCAAGCATGTTTTTTTATATTATTATTGCAAATATATTTGCAAAAAAAAAAATGTCATTGGTGCTTGGAAGTAGGCGTATGTACTAGTATTTCCTTGTGACTATTGTCTGCCTAGCACCTTTCCCTTTTTTCTGGTGCTGTAGCTATTAGGACGATGATTTCCTTTGATATTTCGAAACAAGGAACCGACTCCCTATAACGCTAACGACACTTAACCAAAAAATGAAAAGAAGAACCACACAGAGCAGCGTTTTCCCCTTTTCGTTGTCGACCTCAATTTTCACCACGGTTTTGTGGTACACACCCAAAGAGGGTGTGCAGAAAGGGCTGGAAAGATTCGAAAATTGATCAGAAAGCGAAACATCACTACAGCGCTGCAATACCACACTTTCACCCCCCTCTCCTTCTGAGGTGTTTGAAAAGCGATTAAAATCGGAAAGCCGAGCCGCTTGCGGCTTTGCTGGGAGAGCCACCTCCTCTTTCGAAGCTCCCCAGATTGCTGAGAGGGACTGTAGAAGGAGATCGCCGCTTGGGTCGTTGGGGCTCGTATTAGCAGGGGGCATGGTCACCACAGCGGCAATTTTAAACGCCGCTTTGGCCCTTTCTTTCTCCGAAAGGCCCTTCGTGGGAGGGCGAAATCGCACGGCAACAATAAAAGAACACTCTATCCTGCGCCGTCGGTCTTCTGGCGAGGGCGATAAAGCATCAGACTGCTCCTGTTTGTCAACATACCCGCAAAGGCGTCTTTCTGCTTTCAAAGCGGTCGATAGTGTAAAGCGATAATCAAAGCGCACCACTGACGACAGCTCGCAGGCCTTTAGCCAAGACGACTCCACCGGATCCTCCTCGACACCTTCCCGTTCGGAAGTATCCGAAAGCTTATAAAAAACGGTCTCAGGGTTGTCTATTGCAAGCTCCTTTTCGACAAACTCGCTAATGTGCGTTGTACAGTGCGGTGAGGACCATACCATGAGCGCGCTACTAAGATTTTTGACATTTGCGTTGACGTCGTGTAGGCTAAGATCAAAGCAGAGCTTGCCTGTGTTTTCACCCGCGAAAAAAGAAATCAAAAAAGGTTGGTTGTTTTCACCGTCGAAGGGTTCGTGAATTGCGGGCGCTGTGGAGGAATTGTCGCGCGCGATTTCTTCCCAAAAAGGGCCTGCATAAACCCGCCCTGTGAGGATAAAGCTCCTGCTGATGTTCGCCAACCCATCAAAAGGGTGTACATTTTCGTTTTCTGTACCCCCTTCAGCATCAAGCGGGGCTCTGTCTTTTAATCCCGATAAATCATACGGCGAGCTCAACACACCATTGGGGGTGCCGGGATGAAGAAAAGGGGAAAGTTCCACCAGCGTTGTGGCCTCTCGAATTACCTTGGATTCTGGACGCTGCGCGTTTGTTTGGTCATCGTCGCTTTTTTGGGAGTTGTCAAAATGGTTCATGGATCGCATCGATTCAGGATCTACGTCAAAGAAAGTACAATTTGATGTTATCAACTGCCTTTCATCGCTTAAAGGCGTTGATTTAGTGATGGTGTTATTGCGGGGAGGTTGGGTAATGTACATATTAGCTGCATGCAATGTCCACAACTCTAATTCGTTGGTGGCCGAAGCCACCATCCTATCGCCGAGGAGCAAGCATAAAATATTATTGAAAATAAGTGCAATTGAAATCCAGGCTAACTTTTTCATTTATATTTTTATCCTTCTAATATACAATTTCACCTTTGATTTGATGATACCTTAGACCCTTTCTATGGCTTTACTCAACTAAAAAAGAAATCTTTTCCCCTTAAAGAGGAGGTTCGCTCCACCGTACTTCAGAAATAAATGGAAGAGCAGTAAAGATCACACAGTCATAGAGGATCTTAAGGGTGCATAGCAATAAGGTGAGGCACAGCATAATAATTGAATTGATAGCACGCCCTATATGAATTTCATGATCTCCACTAATGATAACATTAAGCACAGTAAACTGGATAACACCATTCTACCACACCCTCAAGGTGAATAGATAAATAAATATAAAGAGAAGTAGCTATGAGGAGCTATGTCGTCCAATACCATTGTATCTCATTTTCTTCGGCCTTCATGGAAAGCTCTAAACAAAACACAGCTATGTTCATGTCCTGCTCTCATACTCTAATGATATTTTGTCTTGTTTCACAGTTTAGGCAAAGCCTACCTTTCGTGAAGCTAGGAAAAAATCTAATTGTTGAATATGAATTTAGAGGAAATGAAAAGGGATAATAGCCATATTCATAATATCAATCTAATAAATCTTTAGAAGCATTTACATTGATAGAAAGTCTCTCCTTTTCCCTATCTCCTATTCCTTCCGCATCTTTGCAGTAGTTTTTAGTTATTTTTTCGGTCTTAGACTAACAGTTATTGGGTTTAAATAGAACACCATTTTGTACACTTTATCTTCTCCGATCATGTACCCCTTTCTGTTAGATTTAGTAATCGCCCGCGATACTTTTTAACACCAACTTTTCTTATATATCCATGCGCAGTCATAATTGAAATTTTTAAAAACCCATTTTTCTGACACTCTTCGATCAGTTATAAATTATAAGCGACTACAAATTCTCTTTCGCGATCAAACGAGACATAAACACTTATATGAGAGGAAGGATTCTCTTTTTCAGTTGAGTTTTGAGAAACATCTCACCCTTATCCATTACTCTTCCTTAACCATACCGATAGGTAGTGAATAGATGAAAAAGAAAATTTTGGGGAAGGGAGGGGATGTTGAATCGCCTGCCCATCATCCCATCAGAAGGGCACTAATTCATCGAATCCCCCTTTTTTGTTCCTTTACATCTCTTGCGTATTCCTCTTTTTATATACCTCACTTCGAAAGGCTGCTGTCGTGGAGATATCGCCGGCGGAAGGCGGCCTCCCGTTGCTGTTGAACCCCTGCCATATTCATTTCCACCTCCCCAAGGAGCTCGTCTGCGGCACCAAAAGCGGTTTGGCGTGCTTTATACACCTCCTCGCTAAGGCTACGCTGCGCGGTGCTGCTTATCAGTCTCTGCTCAACATAATCTGAAGGCTGTACCTCGTCGTTTGCCATAGAATCCATCCGAAGAACGATGAAAAATGCGAAAAGAAGGAAATTACGAATGATGCGAAGATGCGTGAGCTTGATATCTGGATCCTGCCGCCAGCGACGGCGGAACCATGAAATGATGGGGAGGTTAAAGCGCTTTGGAATCCAATAGTTGGAGGTATCGTGTAGGAAAACCGCTATCGGGATGCCAATACAAATCGTCTTAACATAAGTATTATAGGGAACTACAGGGAAACGCAGATTCTCTAAACTGTGTGCAAACGAACTAACGGTGATGGCAAATTGATCCATTTGGTGTTATTATAGTCTTGTAGGAGGCTTTCTCTTTTTCCTTCATACCGTATAATTGTTATCATTTCAAAAAAAAATGTCAACCATGGAGAGAAATAATATGTACCCAGAGAAGGGAAACAAAACAAAAAAGAGTTACAGAATATGAATCAACGAGTTTGTAGAGTTCTCGGCTCCGGTTCTATGTTTTTTTGATAGTTTTCCTGTTTCAGCATTCATTAAGATGCAAAAGCAAATGTGTTCAAATCACTATTTTTTTTTTGCACGCAGGATGAAAAAATGGCTCATATCTCTCACACGCACAGAGAAAGAAAGTGAGAGAGAGAAAAAGTGAGAGAGAGAGAGAGAGAGAGGGAGGGAGGGGTAGTGAAAATAAAAACGTAATCGCTGTAATAGAAACAGCCGCGCGCCTTCCATTTTTTCCCCTGTGTCATACACACACTTCTTGTTCACTATTGTGACGAAGAAATAAAGTTAATATATAGTAAAGAAAAGAGTGAACGTGCAAGGCTTTTCAAGCCAAACAGTGATTGGCGCGTCTGTCTCTCTGTAGGATATAGAAAGGAGGGGAGTGGATGCGTTATAGTCGACCTATCACACCCATGTACCTCCTCTTAGTCGTCGCCTCTGTCGAGATTCTGTGTACTATTCGTACTTGACGTATTTTTTGTCGAGAGGAAGTGATTCGCGCACTCCGTGCAGACCTTCACCGGGTATTCGTACCCTAAGCCCGCGATCCATGCCCGCGCCGGGCAGCAATTTCCGCAGATCAGCCTCCCACAGCATCGGCAGTGGTGCCGCGACCACCGCCCAATCCCCGCCCGGCAGATCGCGCACCGCGTTGCTTCGTGGTCGGGCTGCCAGACGAGCACACGACACGCCGGGCACTCCCACAGCGGCGGCGGCTGCGCAAACCGCAGCCCACACTTCGGGCACCTCGGCGTGTAGGTCCGGCCCAGCAGCCCTGCCCCCGCGCTCACCCGCGGCGCCGCGTGCTGCGCCCGCGCCCGCGCCCTCTGCGCAATCTCCTCTTCCGCCTGCTTCCACGCCCCACACCCACTCCTCCCTCCTCGCGTACTGTCGCCATCCCCACAGGGGCCGGCTGCCTCCCCAGCAAAGCCCCCATCATCCCCGCTACGATCGGTCGCAAACGCGAGCGGGTGCCGCACCACGGCCTCGTCGGGGACCTCATCGGCATCTCTTCCTCCCAGGGGCGGTTCGTCCGCGGCCACCGCCGCGCTTTTCGTCTCTTTCCCTTCTTCGTCGGATGGTGGCGGTTCCTTTCTAGGGGGCTCACCCTGCTCGGGAGGAGGGGGCCGTGTTTGGCTCTCCCGGAGCACCTTCCGCCAGATCCCCTCCACGTCCCGATGACACGAGATGCCATCTTTGACCTGCGCAACAGCCTCTTCCGAAAGGTGCGTCAAAAGCGCCGTATCCGCATCCGATACGTCGCCTTTGCGTAGCTCAAGTAATTTCCGCACAGGCTCCTCTAAATCATCGCGAGAAGTCACGCGACACTTTCCAGATGACATGGAAACGGATCCCTCCCCTAAACTATATCTGCTCGAAGCGAAATAAGATCCTTTTCCTTAGCTATTTTTTCTCGTACTAGCGAAACTATATATTTATATTTATAGATCAGAATGATGTGATAATGGTGTATTCCAATCCGAGAAGCAAATAACAGTCACCTGCACAGAGCTTTCAACGCAGAAAAGAATAGACCTCATTGCAATAGAAGAGGAATAGGAGCCTTTTGGGAGTAGAAATGGATATCTCCTCTGTTTGAGGAAAAGCCGATATGGTGAAATAAAAGGAAAAATAAATATTTCTTATGCACTTCAACTGAATACTTACCATTATCAGGCATATAGTTGTTGATAAAATGTTGAAATTTTTCACCTTTCCTTCACTTTCTTTTGAATTTCACTCTTTTTCTGTTCGATACGTGATCTTTCATTGTAGCGGCGTCCATAAGGTAACCTGAAAAATATCCTGCAGCTACGATCATTTAGCAGATACGATTTAAGTATCAGTCTTTCATCTAGCTTTGGAAATGTTGTTCTCTTCTCTGAGTTTCAAACTCACCCAACACACCTAAAGTAGTAATTTCTTAGTAGTGTCAAATATTCATGCGAAACAATTGAGAATAACGACTTCCAATGTAAAAAAGGGTTTCACCTCTCGTTTAATCATTCGATTTCTATTCCTCGTTCAGATGCAGGAGGGTGGGCGGAGGGGGTTGCAGCTCCTATACCGAGCACAAGCTCTTCAACCCTGTCCAGAAGTAATGCCCCGTATTAAACGACGTGGTGAGTTTAAAGTTCACCTGCAGTCTCTCAGTAGCGAGTGAGGGGAAGAGATCTGGGTAGGTGATAATATACTGCAAATCCACATTCCGCACTCCAAAACGTGCCGTGTACGCAGTTAAATCCGCCGGCGGGATGAACTTTTTCCAGTCGTGCGTTCCCGGTTCGACAATCCCTGTGATGTGCTCCGCGAACAACAGATGGCTGATAGCCGCGCGCAAACTTTTATCCATCGTCGTCAATATCAACAGCCCACCCGGCGCCGTCACCTCGCAAAGCGCTTGCACGAAACCCCGCGCGTCCTCGACGTGCTCGACCACCTCACTGGCGACGACGATATCGAAGCCGCCCCGCCGCTCCCGTGCGAGGTCAAAGAGTGAGGCGTCCTCGTAGGAAAGCCTCCCCGTCCACCCTTCCCCTCCCTCCTCCCGACTGTGCTCTTCGAGGCGTTCGTTGGCGACCGCGAGGCTCTCCGCGCAGGCGTCCACGCCGAGCACCGTCGCCCCCGCGCGTGCGAGGCCCTCAGCGAGGATCCCGCCCCCACACCCCACGTCCAGCACCCGATGCCCCGCCCCCAGCCACGCCCTCGTCACAGTCTCCCTCGTCCCCTCCCTACCATTGGCAGGATTTGTAGCATTGGTAGGATTTGTAGCATTGGCAGGATTTGTAGCATTGGTAGGATTTGTAGCATTGG
>MJCC01000004.1:819420-832517 GCA_001766655.1 Phytomonas francai
CTCGGCAGCCGCGCCGCGGCCGCCACCGCCAGCGCCCCGCCGGCCGCCGCGAGGAGGTAGAGAAAGCGGCCCTCGGTCGCCGCCGCGAGGCCGCCCGTCGGGAGCCCCGCGAGGCACGTCACCACGTCCGCGCGGCCCTTCTCCTCCCCTTCCCCCTCGTCCGCGTCCCCTTCCTCGGCGGCGTTTTCGTTTTCGCCGGCCTCCCCCTCCCCGTCGGCCTCGCGGAGGACGAGTTCGAGGCTCCGCGGCTCGAGCGCCGCGCCGGACTCGAGGAGGCGCTCGAGGCGCCGCGCGGCCTCGGCGCGCGCGAGGCCGCCGCCGCGGAGGGCCCGCCAGACGCCGCGCTCCGCCGCGTTCACCGGCAGCGCCGGGAGCGCGAAGCGGAAGAGCGGGCGCCCCCCGCGGAAGGCGAGAAGCTCGGAGGCCACCGCCACGACCACCGCGACCCCCCCCTTCTCCGCCCTTTCTTCGGGGCCTTCGTTTTTTCCCTTTTCGTGGCCTCCCTCGCGGCCGGTCGCGTCGAGTTCGAAGGCGCTGACGGCCGAGGGCACGCCCGGAAGGCGGATTTGGTACTCCAGCGCCGTCCCGCCGAAGACCTTCAGCAGGCCGCTGTGGTCGGCGACGAGGAGTTTGTGGTCGCCGTCGCCGTTGACGTCCGCGGTGTGGAGGCCGTTCTGGAAGACGCGCAGCCCCGCCAGGTGCTCGCGGAAGGCGAGGAGCCAGAACTTGTCCTTTCGACGAGTCGACTCCGCCATCCGAGGGGGTGCGAAGTCGATATCGATCGATATCTAGTCGTTATGCACCTAAAAATATCTCTCTCTCTCTCTATTGATATATATAGATCTATGAAAAGCCTCACTAAATCGCGGGAAAAAGGATCACAGCGTTAATCAGGTTCAGTAGGACGTTACAATCGAAAGGCGCCCCTCAAGGAATCAAAAAACAAACATGGATACCCTTTTTAAACGAATGGTGTCCGGAGTGCACCATTTGTTATCCCCTTCCCCCCTTTCTTTGGGAAACCATCCGTTAATCAATGAAGGGGATAGGTAATTTTTCCCCATTAAATAATTATTGAGATTTAGACCATGTATCTCCTCACTTTTTTTTTTTTTTTGGGGGGGGGGGGAGGGAGGGAAGGGGGACTATGGCAATGAGTTTGGAAAAGAACACAAGACATTGTCTTGCCCTTCCCCCCTCCCACTCGGAGTGATTGAAAACTTGCTGTCATCTTCATCCGACATGCGTAGGGATGTATGCAGTGTACGGTATATCTCCTTAACCTTTCAGTTTTTCCCCCTTTAAGGAATGAAGAAGATAAAATGTTCTAGTCTTCCTCAACGGCCGGCGTACAAACCATTTTCATTGCCAAGCTTCCAACCTCAAAGCAGCTCGGCTTGCAATTCTCATCCAAGGGGTCCGACGGTGGCTGCGTAATAGCAACTGTCGAATGCGCTCCCTCCTCCCCTCCCTCCGTGCACACATCGTAATAAACTCCCGCAATATCCATCACCATACGCCCATTCTTAAACACCTTCAGCTCCCCTACCTTCCCTGGCGGAAGGTTTGACAAAACAAATGGGGGATTCTCAAAAAAACGCGGTATCTGCATGTACACCAAGGGGCTCTCTTCTTCCTTTCCAGTCGGATCCCCTTCCATGCGATATTCCTCCTCGTCCTCTATTTTAACATCTAGCGAGGCCTTCTTGGAGAGGAATTCATGGAAAAATCGCAGGTTTGCACGCCGGGCGCGCGCTAATTCCTCATCCCCTTCGCGTAAAAATGCAGTTCCATCTAACGCCATCGAGGGAAGAGGAGGAGAGGGCGAAGCCTGTTCCTCCTCTTCATTTTCGTGCTTTAAAGCTTGGGAAAGTTTCGACGGCTCTTTTATACATGAAGAAGAGGTGCTTTCGCGTGGTTGTAAAGGAATCGGGCAGATTACGCGATCAAACGCATCACTTGGGGGTGTTAAAATCGAATAAACCGTATCCGCTTCAAACGTCTCCGCGCGATCCGGGTAGGAGGCAATGCCGGTATTGCGGTATAGCGCTTCTTTCCCTATAATTCCTCTTTCGCTATGCGAGGAAATGGGTTCGGCATGGCCGGTCGCCGTAGTCGGGCGTGCAGTATTCGCAGAAGAGGAGGAGGGGTCATTTCTCGAATGCGATGCCGCATGATCCTGCGGGGAAGCTCCCGGTACCCCCTCTTGCCCAACTCCATCCGAGTGTTGGACCTTTTTTTGCTCCTGTTGTTGTAAGCGCTCGAGTTGGAGAAGGGTGAGCTCCTCCCGATTGGAGTCCTGAGGATTTGGTTGCTTGTTTTTGGCTACTAATTTAGGTTTAAACCTCAAATTTGGCAGTTTGGGCGGCATATGCAATGTGTTAGCACTCCTTTTGGGTTTGATCAGGGATACCATAGTAGGGTGGGAAAACAGATAAGGAAGAAAAACAAGGACGACAACGAATGCAAATAACCTCTACTATCTGTATTTAGTTCAGATGGTCAGAATCGTGCATTTAAAAGAAAGAAAAATCAAATACATAGCGCAAAAAAGGGACGTAACGACATCATTTCATCCGCATGCTTTAAAATGCATAATCTTTATTCCAGACAAATTGTCCTGAAAATAGCAAGATTTTGAAATTTCACACAGCCGAATTTCGACTTCTACAAATACTTCCGCAACAATGCGAGAAGGGAGACTGAAGTAAGAAATATTACAGTGATCTATAATTATTTTTATCTTTAGTTTAATCACATTTTATAAAGGATCCATAATCTGTGAAGGGAATTTATATAGCATACTTGTATAGACTGCATATTAGCAATATAAGTATAAGAATACATATATAGTCATTTATGTATACAGTAAATATATAATCCCGTAACCACGCATAGACACCCTCAGAAAAGACATTAGGTTCCTCCATTCCACTTCTCTGCCTCCCCTCCACCCTACCCTTTAAAAAAAAATTCATATTAAGTGCTCATTTCCCCATCAAACGAGCTAAAACCCGCCCAGAGAAAAAGTGGATAAAACGTCTTAAAACGAATATTATTGCACCAATTCCAGGCACTCGTCAGACGTCCGTCGATGCAGCTCCCGGCATCCTCCATGTTATCCCCACCGCTCCCGTCAAATCCATGGCGAAAGAAATCACCCAGAATCGCGATCTTCGCCCTCTCTCCGCTTCCCCAGACATTTGTGATGTAGGCAGCACGCCTGCGATCCTGCATGAGATCGTCGACCTTGTTCAGTGTACGCAAAATCGGCACAAGTATGCGAGAAACCTGGCCGTACTTGTCAATAAAGTAAAAGGCATTGGGCACCTGATCGTCCCCGAGGTGGATTCGCTCCGAGCCTACCCACTCCCCGACCTCCTCCTTTGTCTGTTTTAAAATCGCCTCGATCGCGCGGAAGAGCTTCGGCGCCTTCTGCACGCGTTGGAGGCCCTGCCCGGTAAAGCGTAGGTCGTATTTCTCCTCCGGGTTCAGCATATCGGCCTCGGCGATGGTCCAGAGCATGTACATCCGCGCGCAGATCGACTTCCAGAGCGAGAGGCTCTGCACGACGTACGCATACTGGCGAGCGTGAGGGTGGGAAATCCGGCTGCCGTGCCGACCCTCCTCAATCGCCAGGCTCGTGAACTCGTCGTACTGCGTGGGGTGGAAGTATTCCCGCAAGAGCCCGAGGATCTCTTCCGTGGTTTTCACGTTGTCGTTCGAAAAGCAGTTCGCGTCGTTCAGGCTTCGGATAATCACCTCGATGCTCTCCGGCGTCTTGTGGTGCTTCGTCGCGTATTCCTTGACGACCGTGTTCACCAGGACGTCCTTATAGCGAAGGCATTTGTTGAGCACCGCGCGGTCGGCCATCACCGGGATCGGGGTAATGCAAAGCGGCAGCCGGCTATCCTTCAGGATCTCCTGCACCCCAAGCTCCTCGCAGTACCTCCCCACCGTCATCAGCTCCGAGGCCGGGTCGAAGTTGAGGATATCCCGCACCCCGCTATCCTGAACCGCGTCCTGGACCATGTAAAGGAACTTGACGTAGTCCGTCCGCATTAAATCGGGGTTCATGATCTTATACCGCCGGCAGGTCTCGATCGCCGTGCGCACCTCCTCACTGTAGGGCGCGAACTCCTTACTCTGCAGGAGCGCCGCCGCGCTCGTGAAGTCTAACCCGATGATAAGCCCGCTGAAGATGTTAATAAGCTCGCGCGCGATGACGATCCCCCGCTTGCCGTTTTTCGCCGCGACCGAATCAACCTTATCGGTATAACACGAGGCTAAGATGATCCCCCGCATCAGTCGCTGGACTTTTCGTTCGATCGGATTCAGTCTAAGAGGGATGTGCATCGCACTGTGGATGGGCTCATCGAGGAGCTCATACTCATTATCATAGCTTCCGCTCAGGGGCTTTTGACGACTAAAAAAATAATTCATGAACACACACTTTGGTATTATTACTCTCCCTATTTACTCTTGCAAGGTCTAAGTTCTTCAGTTAATGCTTTTCCCTTTGGATGGGATAAATGAATTTATATAAATATATATATATATATATATAGAAAGAGAGAGAGAAAGAGAGAATATGCGTGTGAAAGCGAGAGTCTGCGAGATCTTTTTACTGACCTAATTAGTTATTAATATATGGGAAAAAAATAACCTTGGAGCACTATGTGGCTTTTATTTTTCCCTACTGCTTTTTAAAGTAAAGAATGAACTAACTGAATATCAATAATACCCCTGTAATTCCACTTAGAGTTTGAATATATACGTAAATCTGTATAGTTGCAGCTGTAGAAGCCTAAACCTTGACCTTCACCCCCTCCCACAATGACTAATGGTTGTAAACGTTTATCAGATGAAAAGAGTAAATAAACAAAACCTCGAAAACAATACTATACAGACTAAACAAGAGCGAATTCTCGCATGCATCAGCTCTTAATTTGGCAAGGACAAGTTATTCTTTTGACTCTCTCCTATAGATCTAAGAACAACCTAACAGTAAGGTTTGTATGGGCGCGTGTCAGGCCTCTATGAAGGAAAAAATTGTAAAATAATTTCTTTCTAAAATCCACATGGGCCAAATACTTTCAGCATTTGTTGCCTAAACAAGTCTTACTCGAAAATAATCATTCCCTTTTCGTGCAAGTAGAAAGGTAGATAGATTTACATTCCATATATTTATATATAATATAAAAGGAAAGGGTTTTGAGGCATGAGAATGGCAGGGGTTTCCCCCACCCATCCGAACAACTACCTCCTTATTCCCCTTCTTTTACTTCTCACATGCATTACACCACTATGCCTTTATTTACTAAAATCGTCGTTTCCACTCTTCTGGGGGGGGGGGAGGGCTACCGGACTATTTTTTTCACAATCCCACCCCCCACCACATCTCCGTCTTGTTGAAGCGCAAAAACCCCTAACGCGCGGCATTCCTCGGCGGGAACGAGTGGAATCGGCTGCTCCGCGCGGAAAATCACCAACGCCTGCGCTTTCGCCGGGATGCACTTCACCATCCCGGTTGACCACGACCCATCCTTCCCGTTCATCTTCGCCACCAGCACCACCACCTTCACGACCACCACAATTGCGTGGATGATGAGGGTAAACGTCGCGCCGGGCAAAATCGCCCGCGCGAGCGTCGGAAAGGTCTGAATATGCGCCTCAAAATCGGTCGAGGCGCCCTCGTTCGCGATATGCGCGGGGGGGATCCCTTTGAGGTAGCCAATGCAGCCTGGATAAAGCCCCACGAGGGCGGATGGGGTGTGTATCTCCATCGTCTCCCCGCACGAGGCAACCGTGACCGCGCCCCCGTCAGGCGGTGGTTTGATCAGCGTTTTCACGTTGACGACGACCTCGCAGGGGGAGAACCGCAAGACATCCCCGCGCGCGAGCCGCCCGCTCTCCACCTTGACGTAGAGCGTGTCCTTTTGCACGTCCTGGAGGCTTAGCCGCAGCGGCGCGTCGACGAGGCGGCTGCCGAGCGGGAAGCTATCGAGTATCTCGAGCAAGCTCGGCCCCGTATACCACGGCATCGCGTCCGGGTCGCGCTCGACGAGGTTGACCCCCTGCATCCCGCTCACGGGGCAGTACGCGAAGACCCGCCCCTCCGCGAACCGCAGCTCCCGGAGGAGCTGCTTCATCGCCTGCACGACGGCCTCGAAGCGGTCGCGCGCGTAGCCGACCGCGTCCATTTTGTTCACGACGACCACGACGGCCCCGACGCCGAGGGTCTTGAGGACGAGGAGGTGCGCGCGGGTGCCGTGCAGGAGGCCGTCCTCGAACTCGTCGGCGGCCGCCGGGACGACGAGCAGGGCCGCGTCCGCCTGCGCCGCGCTCCCGATCATCGCGGCGAGGAAGTCGCGGTGCCCGGGCGCGTCGAGGACGTGGACGCGGCGCGTCGGCGTCGCGAGGTCCGCGCGGCCCGCGTCGACGGTGACCCCGCGGCGGCGCTCCTCCTCCGAGCGGTCGAGCAGCCACGCGAAGCGCGGCGCCGCCCCCCGCCCCCCCCCCGCGGCCGCCACCGCCGCCGCCGGGACCCCGCCGAGGCGGTGCAGGAGGTGCCCGAGTGTCGTGCTCTTCCCCGCGTCCACGTGCCCGGCCACCACCACCGTGCACGCCGCGCGCGCGTCCGCGGGGGGGCCTTTCCCAGGGCTTTTCCCAGGGCCTTTCCCAGGACCTTTCACGGGGGCTTTTGCCGGGGCTTTCGCGGGGACCTCCCCTTGCCCCCCGCGGGCCTTCACATTCGCGTCCGTCCCGCGCGCAACGGCGGGGGAGGGACGGCTCCCGGCGGGCCTCGACGCCACCCGCGGCGCAGGGGGGGGCACGCGCGCGGGGGCCTCCTCCGGGACCCCCTCCTCCTCGTCGTAATCCTCCTCGTAGTAGTCGTCGTCCTCGTCGTATGGGTCGTCCATGTACTCGCGAAGCTCCTCGTAAAACTTGTTATGCCGATTCATCGGTTTCACCCTTGTTTGGCGTCGTCTCCTTCGCTGCTACTAGGGCTCAACGCACTCGACCTGTACTATCGTCTAATGACACCGCTTGTTCGCGAAAAGAGCAGTTTATCCGGCATGTAAAATTGGAATAGCCCTTCAGTGCTCATAATAATAATAGAAAATCACAATTAGAAAAATGAAAATGAAACGGTAAGAATTTTCCCAGTGAAACGTCTATTTATGCAAGCGTCAGTTTCCACAACCGCAAACGTCCTTTATCGGGTTTAATGACACAATTTTGAAAAGGAAGAGCGAGTACATCCCGTTTACGCGGTCCGCCCCTTCGTATAGAAGTTTAAGCAATGCATTGAACATATCATTCAATCGCTGATTCCACGTATATATGTTAGAGATTTCAAAGACCTAATTGACTCCAAGTTTTGGCAAGGTATGAAGTCACTTTTCCCCAAGTCTCGAATCAGAGGCAAAAAAAAGCAAATAACAAAAAAAAAAGAGGAAACCTCCAACTGGAAACAAATAAGGATAGATAAAAATGCCTATACGTTATACCCTTTCCTCTCTTCTTCTCAACGTATTTACTTAAATAAAGTTTCTATACGGATCCTGGTGCGTCGGCTGCACGTAGGAATTGAGCCTCTGGCTAAGCATCGCGATCCCCTTTGCGAACTCATTGTTCCTGTCCGCCGCCTCGGTGCCTGTGGCCCTCTCCGAAGAGTGGAAATCGCTCGCGGACGCGAAGTCGTCCTCGTCCCACGCGCTCCTCTTCGTCAGGAAGAGCCTCGACAAAAGCGAGGCCGAGTTGTCCTCGCTTGTATTGTCGTCTTCGTGGAAAGAGGGCGGGGCGGCCACGGCCTCGTCGAGCACGCGCGCGGTCACCGCGAGGCCGTCGAGGACGTCCGCGATCTCCTCGGCGTCGACGGCCCCCCGCCGGGCGAGGGTGGTCGCGGCCGACGAGGCCCCCGCGAGGGCCCGCTGGAGGCCCCGCACGAGGAGGCCGCGCGCGAGGCCGCGCAGCGCGCCGGCCCCGCTATCGAAGAGGGCCGCCGCCGCCGCCGCCGGGGCCGGGGCGAGCACCAGGAGGCAGCCCGCGATCACGCGCAGCTCCGTGAAGAGCGGGAGGGCGCCGGCCCCCGCGAGCGCGAGCGCGGCCGGCCCCAGCAGCAGCACCCACAGCTTCAGCTCCCCCACCCCCAGCGCGGGCCGCGCCCTTCCCCCGTTCCCCCCCGTTTCCCCTTTCCCTCTCCCGTTCACCCTATCCCCTGTCCCCCCCGCCTCCCTCGCCCTAGGCCCTCCTGTCGCGTCCGTGTCGCCCGCGGGCCCTCGCCGCGCCCGCCGCAGCGTCGCGAGGGCCGCGTAGAGCAGCACGAGGTTCAGCAGGCCCGCGTTGACCCACTCCCGGAGGGTGTGAAACATGGGAAGGGGGTGGAAACGAAGGATGGAAATGGAAAGACGGAGTCGTGCCCAAGAGGGCCCGCGTGTGTCAGACGGCAAAAGAGATGTCGCGGGGTGAAGCCTTTTTTTGAACTTTCCTATCCTTTGTGCTAGATGTGGATGCGTACATCAAGGAAAAGAAGATGGGAGGCAAGGAAGATGGAGTGATCGGGATTTGGAAATACCATCCCCTAGAGACCTGTCCTATTCAGTAAAAAGTAACATCAGAAACCGGGTTAATTTCATTGTTAGTTTTTTTTTCTCACCGTTTAGACCAAAATTAGAAAATATCTTAATTTTTATCCTAATTCTTATTTTATATATATATATTGGATATATATGTATATCTATATATATAATGACCGAAAAATGAAAAAAAAATGATTGATCCCTATCGAACTCTAAGCATATACATATATCGATACATATATATGTATACATAGACTTCGGTTTTCTCCTTTATTTGCACACCCACGCTTTTTCTTGCTCACTCTACATTCGTATTATATCTGAACTGGAGTGCATCATAAGCAGCAAGAAGTTTATCAATATACGTTTTTTTTTTCCCATTTATAAAGGAGGAAAAAAAAAAGAGGAATAAATAAAAGTGAAACCTACAAACTGCAATGATGAGAACTGGTAAAAATTATCAAGAGAGGTTGTTCTCAAATTTATATTTTTCCCCCTTTAATTAAACTAGTCCTACCCTATCAAGAGCCTCTTTCATCTTCCGCAATAGGACTCACACCCTATAGCCTTTGCATTTTTTTCAAAAAAAAAACTAACAACCTTTATTTCGTTTATCCCTCGGCGAAATCTTTTAGTATTACAGCATACAGAAACCTCTATCAACAGACCTCTCTGATGCTAGTGGTAACTTATCTTCGCACCCGGATAAAGTTTTCTCCACGCCCAACGTATGCATCCATATACGCGAATTAATCGAGTATAAACCCCACAATTAAACTGAGATCTTTATCAATAAAGGAAAAAGTTAGGCATTTTAAAATATTAAGTTAATTAATCTTTTTTCTTTCTCTCCTATTCTTTACGATTTTTTCTTTTTCTTAGGGACGTGAAAACCTTTACCTTTCGTACCACTCAAAAAGGAAAAAGTAAAAAAGTGAAAATGGATGGTAGAAAGTACGAGCATTAAGGAATGAGGTGGGGTTATAATGCTTAATCGGTACATAAATATCACCCGCCCGCCCCCCTCCCCCGTGTTCCTCTTCATCTCTTATTAGCAAGAGAGACCCAATTTTAAAACATACCCAATGAACATGCTAACAAGATTTTTCCCGCGAACCCATACCCAACAAAAGGGAGAAAAAAAAGCATGATATCTCCGGAAGCAATGTAACTGTGAGAAAAAGAAAAAAATGATCAATGGAAAGGAAGAGTCAAGTGTAAACAAGAGTATATATATATAGCCATATATATATACAATTACCGTTCTTCGTTTCTGTCCCCTTTTTGGCAAAGGAGGATGGGGGTTTGAATGTGTGTCTGTGTGTGTGTGTGTGTGTGAGCGAGGGGGAACTTGGTGGGCAAGCACAGTCGACGCGGTGAGCGATCCCCCCCCCCTCCCCTCCCCTTCCTCCCCCTACCGAGCGCGTTAGACGCCCATGTGGTGGTTAAGCACATTGAGGGCCTCGGCGACCTTGCTGTCGAGCAGGATCGGGCTCTCGAGCATGTTCACGATCACGTCCATCTCCATCTCGAGCAGCATGCCGGTCACCTTCGCGGCGAGCGTGGGGTGCGTGCGTACGATGTAGCTGTAGAGCCTCTCCCCGAGGACGTTGCGCTGCTGGTCGGGCGTCAGACTCGGCAGCATCGCCGCGAGGCTCTGCGCGGGGGCCGGCGGCGGCTGCTGCGCCGCGTAGCCCTGCGGCACCATCGCGTGAAGCGGCGGCTTCTGCGGCGCCATCGGCCGCGCCACGCGCATTTGATTCATCGGGGCCGGCCCCGCGGCCATCCCGCGGCCCATCGGGAAGCCCCCGGCCCCGCCGCCCAGCGCCCCGCCCGCGCCCATCGGGGCCATCGGCGCCCGCTGCCCCGCGAACGGCGCGCCCATCCCGCCGAAGAGCTTCGAGCCGCCGCCCATAAAGCCGAGCGAGGGAAGCCCGCCCATGGGGTTCTGCCGGATGCGGAACTGCTGTTTGTTCCGCTCCACCAGGTTCTGCCGCCGGATGTCCTTGCGGAGGGCGTAGGTCACGAAGAGCGGGCGCGAGCTCAGGAGGGTGCTGCCGTGCAGCATCTGGATCGCCTGCGCGGCCGCCGCGTGGTCCTTCATCGAGACGAAGCCGAAGCAGTGCGAGAGCCCGGTCTCGTTGTCGATCATCACCCGCACCGAGACGGTCTCGCCGTAGGTCTCGAAGAGCTCCTTCAGGCGCTCGCTCGTGACCGTCTCGTCAAAACCCTTGACGTAGAGGTTGGGGTAGTTCAGGAACTTCTTCACCCGCTCGCGCCGGCGCTCCTCGCGGGAGCGGAAGCGGCTCACGTCGAGCGCGGTCCCCTCCTTCGAGATCTCGCACTCCTTCCCGTTCAGGGCCTCGACCGCCTTGACCGCGTCCTCGTGCTTCGCATAAGCGACGTAGCCGAAGCCGACCTCCGTCTTGACATCGCCGAAGTCGCGCACCTTCGCGGAGGTCACCTCCCCGTACGTGCTGAAGAACTCGCGGAGCTGCTCGTCGGTGAGCGAGGGCTTGAGGTTCTTCACGTAGAGGTTCGCGAACTGCTTGAGAATCTCCTCGCGGTGCTGGGGCTGGTAGCGCTCGACGAGAATGGGCTGCCCGTCGACCTCGGTCCGGTTCATCTCCTTCACCGCCTCCGCCGCGGACTCCTCGCGTTCGAAGGAGATCCGCGCGTAGCCGCGGGAGGCGCCCTTCTCATCGCACACCAAAGCAATGCTCGTCAGGCGGCCGAACTTGGAGAACATCTCTTTCAGCGCGTAGGTGTCGATGGTCAGGGGGAGCTTCTTGACGACGATGTTGCTGATTCCGCTCCGGCGCTTCGCAGGGTCGCGCTGAATCTTGGAAATGCGGAGGTGCCTATTGCCAAGCTTGCTGCCAACAAGGTCGAGGGCCTTCTCGGCATCCGCGGGATCCTGAAAGTTGACGTAACCGTACCCCAATGATTTCTGAGTGGCCGAATCCACGCAAACGCGAACGGAGGCAACAGGGCCGATGCGAACGAAATAATCGTACAACTTCTGCTCGTTTAGGCTGAGGTCGAGACCACCAACCCAGATCGAGGGATTGGGACCAGGGAACGACATCCTCAATGCTTGCAAATATCTTTCCTCTTATCGTTGATTCTTTTTCACCTTCTTTTCCTCAAAACAGGTAGAAAGGATGGTTCACACAAACGACAGAGATGAAATAAAAAAAATTCTACTTTTGGTTATGTTGGTATTTTTTCTATTTTATTTTTGTTATTTTTGGTGTTTCCACCTTTAGTATAAATAAGAACTGATTAATAAGAAAAGAGACGACGAGAGGACACACAATGTGAAGAGGAAGGAAAAGGTAAGGAAGAATATAAATGTTCACCATCAGTGCTATCTCACCGCTTCTGAGAAGCCCCCCCCCCCCCCCCAAAAAAAAAAAAAATATATATTAGGAAGCTGGGAAAAGGATACGAGAAAAATCAGCCCCCAACTCAATGTAACAAGATCATTTGCCACCGCACAAAATGACTCCATTCAAATCTAAAAACAAAACTAGACAGGGTAAGGGAAATTAAAAGTCCTCCCAACGGAGTATATTTCTGGCATATATATATATATATATATATATGCATTTCTTTATTTATTTCGTCATTTTAAAGCTGAATCAGGAAATGCTTCGGCTAATCGCACAGCAGTTTTGCAGCATCCCGGCATGCACCATTCTTCCCGGATACTCTCCAAGACGAAAAATGCCTCATCCTTTTCTTCAAGAAGCAGAGCCTCTTCACGATCAAGAGATCTCGCTGCGTTCGAGTGGGGTTGCGTGTCCTTTTCCGCGGCCCTCCTGCCACCGGGAACGTGAAGATGGAGGACAAAGTACATGCGCTGGTCATCCATGGAGGGGCCGCTGTTTAACACGTAGAAAAGCGAGTTCTCGTGCGCAAAACACGCCCGCTCGGACTTCCGCCCGGCGATCTGAAAAACGATTACGCGCAAAAGAAAAGCCTCTTGCGTTCGCCGAGGCTCCGCGGTCTCCGCCAGACGTGTGGGGGGGAGGACAGCGTTCAGCACCCACGGCGCCATACCGACGCGGTCATCCGCGGATTCGCGCGGGCTCCCGTCGACGAGCATAGCCTCGCGGAGCACGAACTTATTCTCCCGCCAGCAGCACGCCCCGGGGCGCGTGGTGTTGTCGGTGATCAGGACAAAAGTCGCCGGGAAGCGCTGGCGGCGGAGGGCCGCCCGGATCGCGCCCACCATCGTCGGATCCCCCCCGGCCCCAACCAGCGGGCGACGCACGCGACGCGGCGAGGCGGCGCCGGGGCCGTTCTCAACGCCCCCCTCCTCCGACGCCGCGTATCGGAAGGCAAACGGCGGGTGCGGCTTGAGGCCCGCATCGGCGCCCTCCCCCTCCCCCTCCTCCTCCTCCTCCTCCTCCTCTTCTTCTTCGTCGGAGCCCCGCCTGGCGGCCGCGGCGTCCAGGGGCCGCGTGGCGCTGAGGGCCCGCCGGAGGGTCGCGCGGCCGCCGTCCG
>MJCC01000004.1:832607-845014 GCA_001766655.1 Phytomonas francai
CGCGGCCCTCCGCGAGGAGCCGCCCCCCGCCGAAGAGCAGCCCGCCGCGCCCGCCGAGGGCGCCGACGACGCGCCGCAGGAGGCCGAGGAAGGGGCAGCGCGCGCGGAGGACGCCCCCTCCTTTTTCCTCCTCCCCTTTTTCCCTTTCCCCGATTTTAGGCTCGCCTCGGAGGTCGCGGGGGAGGGCGGGGTCGGGGCCCATCAGGCCGTGCGCGGCCCAGACGGCCTGGAGGGCGGCCGCCTCGCCGAGGGCGCCGTGGGCCGCGTGGAGCCGCCGGACGCCGCGGCCGACGTCGAGGGCGCCCGCGGACGCCGCGAGGGCCTGCAAAAGACGAACCCGCAAAGAAAGCCCCGCGTAGAGGACGAAAAGGAGGTAAAACTCAAAGGGCAAGATGCCGGCCGCGAGGTTGAAGAGAAGCTCGCGGGTGACCTCGTGGAGGCCGCGGCACCACGCCCGGCGCCCCGGCGACGCCACGGCCTCGCAGGAGATCGCGTAGAGGTGGGGCGGCGGCCGCCTTCGCCGCGGCCCGTCGGGCTCGGGGCAATCATGGCAGCCGAATAACTCCTTCCAGAGCGCGAGAAAGCCCATCAGATAGTTCCAATAGGCGGACAGGTAACGATAAATGTCCAGTAGATAATCCGGCTCCCGCGCGTTCGGCGACATCACCGGAGAGGAGCACGGGGTAAACGCCGTGGAATTGATCTGGGAGGATTGAACTTCAAAGGCCCGCTGCCGAAGGTATTGCAGGGTATCCCAGGAGGATTTCTGCTCCTGGATAAAGCCTTTTCCGCCACGAGAGACGGCCGCCGTAAGAGAGAGGATCGGCATGGCGGCCTCAATAAGAGGAAGGGGAAGGCATCGCGAGCTCGACGCCGATGTCGTCGTGGAAGAAAAGGATGAAAGCCCAAAGGCACAGCTCACCGCATCGCGCAGGTACGGTATCAGCTTCACCCCCTCATCGGAGGCTAACATTTCACTCAGCACCTTCCGATGGGCTTCCGCATCACCGAAATAGGTCATATACGGTACATGCAAAAGATAAAAGAATGCTAATTAATAGGTCTAGGATCTAGCCGAAAGCGAGGGGGGGGGGAGAGAGAAGGAGAAAAGGTCAGGAATATTTATTTGCAAATACTAATATTGCCAATTTTTGGGAATAACGTGATGGAATTGATGAATTAGTGAAATACGGGAGCGGGGAAACTCGGTAGTTCATCTTTTTTTAACAGAAAATATGGTTAGAGATATTTTAACGCCTGATGGGATTAGGGTCCTATCATGGTAGTAAAAGCAATGCGCAGCGACAGCGTGATCATTGTTATTCATTGCCTCAATTAAACCAGATTATAGAACCCTTAGACAACTCTAATAGATCATGTTGGATGAGGCACATCAGAGACACGTAAACATCTAACTCCAACGGCTTATTTTTCCCCTTCAATTTATCGACACAATCCATAGTATTGTTAGGGTATCAACTTTAATAAATGTGAGACACTTTCTACGAATTCAAAAAGGGCCTCGTTTTGTTTAGTCTTTCAAAGATGGCTTTCGCCCATGGGTGCCGTATTTTATCACCAGATTCAAAGAATGAGCTCAAATTTTTACCTGGATGAAGCGCCTCGTAAGAGTGCGCTTGGATAATCATCTCTAGCAAATCCATATCCCGCACAAAATTCGACTCTGGTGTCTTCTGATCCTCGTACTCCTCGAACAAATTACGGAAATCCTCGCTAAAAGGGGAACACCCCGCCGAGGAGGCCAACGTGCTGAGTTGCTGGATGGCCTCGAGCTCCATCTCGTGCTTCTGCTGCTTGGTGATGGGCGAATGCGGGGTGATATCGCCGATAATGCTCTCCCCCGCATCATGGCAGAGCGCCATTTGAATCATCCGCGGTTTGTCCAGCAGGGGGTCCGGGCACATCATGCACATCAGCGCCATACGATACATGTGATCCCCAACGGACTCCGGGGTCGCGATACCGCTCTCCACCCACCCCGTCCGCGGCGTATCCTTCAGCCTGCCAATTATCTGCAGAAACGAAATCGCCTCCTGAGCCTGTCTTTCCTGCACAGTATCCGACATGCGAAAGCACACACAAGAAAGAAGGGGAAGCGTGAATTAAAGCCGATTGGTAATTTGCTGCTTTGTGTCTGCCATCCTATCCGAGGTCAAACAAAGAACACAAAATAATAATAATAATAATAATAATAATAGAAAAATAGAGAAAGAGCGCGATATATTAAATGATAATAATAAAAAATCAACTGGAGATACATCGATAATGCTGATAGAATAATAATCCCCACAACGATTCACTCATGGGAAAAAAAAGAGCTAGTCGGTATCGTAAACCTTCAAGGGGGATGGGGAGAGGTATTCCTTTGAGTTGGCATAGTCCAATGAATCTCTAATTGATAAAAACTTTCCACACGCTTTTAGGCTTCCCCGATGCATATCTTATACTCCTCTTACCCCTACTCCTTGAGCCTCCTTTCGGCCGTCCTTTTTTCGATCTTCAGTTCTTTTTGCCCCTCTCCTCTCATGGATCACATGTCGAAGTAATTATAACCCTCGTAGGGCTTCCTCCCGATTTCATCAAGCAGTGGCTCGTGGTAGCCGATACTCTGCGCTAAAACCCCCCCTTTGTAGGTGTACATCGATCTCAAAAGCTCGCCATCTTCAGAAGTGTAAACACACATTGGAATCGAATCTTTAGAGGGCTTTGGGATCGCTGAAGTCAGCTCAATATGCACATCCATGCGAAATTCACTCATGTAGCTCCATCGCTTTAAGTGTTGAAGAAACTCCTGTGGGGGTTTCTTCCCGGGCACCGGAATGATATCAATTTCTGTGAGCTTCTCCGGTACCCCCATCATCGTCCGCCAGCGAGGGCGCTCGACCGTTCGCACGTAAATTTGCCCTATTTCAGGATATTTAAAAAGCAACAAATGCAGCTCAAGCTGTGCGATTGGCGGAATTGGCGGCCGCGCGCGCATCTTCGCCTCGACCTCGTCGGGCTCCACTCGCTTAAGCTCCATCTTCCGTGTATCGAATAACGTCATGAGGTGCTCATCAAAGATGTATCCTTTCTTCCCCTCCCTCTCCTCGATGAGCGTGAGCTCTCGCTTCATCAATGGGGTTTGTTTGATTTGCGAAAGCCGGACCATCTCAGGATAGGTGAGAAACTTGCTCGAATACTGTCCGGGATTGATTAAAATCGCAAACTGATGGGGCGCTAAGGCGACGGTCGCCAAGGCGGCGAAGCGCTCGAGCGGTCCGACGACGCAGGCGGGAAAAGGCAGCGCGCAGAAGTGCTCCCAGCGAGTCCCCATCCGCGGGATGGGGAACCAACACGATTCGAACGTGTTCGTTCGGCAAAAGTAGTGATCGAGGCATTCCTCGACAGAGAAAACGGGCAACACGAGAAGCCCGTTCGGCATCTCCAGGAGATTCGGAACCCGCTTCTCCTCGCACGCCTCGAGCTCGATCCAGAGCTTTTGCCCTTTGGGAAAGACATCCTCGGCCTCCTTGCGGACCTCCCCGCACATCTCTGTGGTGCGCAAGAACATGTAAAGCTCCTGCCAGGAGCGATGCTCGGGGAGCTCATTCCGCGCGCGATTCAGCGTCGTGCGCAGGCGGTCGAGTTTGTGGTAGTTTTTGAGGTTCGCACCGCTGGAGAGGAGCTCCTGCATCATGTGCGAGCGGCCCTCCGGCGGCAGGTAGGCCTCCCCGCCGGCGGCGACCCCGCCCTGATTGCCGTAGAGCCCGATAGTATCCTTCAGGCGATCCGGCACCGGCGGCTGCTCGCGGTAGCCCTTATTCGGCGGACGGCCCTGCCAACGCCGCGAAAAGGCGAGCGGACGGGCGAAGAAAGGGGCCGCGGAGGCCGGGGAAAGGACCCCGCGGAGGGGGACCCGTCGCCCTGCTTGGCCCCACATCCCCGCCAGCGCGACGTCGTATGCCAACGGGCGTGCGCTCACTATGCGTGTGTGTATGTGTATGTGTGTGTGTGGAGTTGAAATGGCCTCCTCACATCAACTAAAAAATAAATCAAAGCGAAAAAAATGGAGAGGGGAGAAGGGAGGTCTTGTCTGATAGTGGGTCCTACACGCACGCGTGCAAACATCCCCTCCCCCCTCCCCCCCCCATACGTCCTTCGCTGCATTCAGCAAAGGAAGTTAACATCCCAGCACTAGTGGGAATAGACATACGTGCGGGGGGGGGGGGAGATAAAATTGGGTTTTCATTTGTCGAACCCTTATTTTTTCGTTGTTAAGAACACTTTTCTTTTAGATACGTTCGCCTCATCTTTTATGCAAAGGATCTGTTAAGCGCTCCATAAAAATTCTTTCTAGCTTCGCCGGAGGTGCATTCTCTGCGAGGGAAAGATAGGCTAGCTGGTCGCGATGCAGAATCATCGTGGCGAGGGTGTCGCGATGTTGATAGCGAAGCCAATCTTCCTTTGTCGTTTCTAACGTGAGAGTCCCCTCATTGCGCAAGAGAACCTGCTCAATGTGAGGCTGATATTCTAAGCCAGGACGAACAAAAGGGTCTCCCATTCGAATCTATTAATATCTCTACCAAGCCTTCTTTTTTTCCACCTCGGAAAAGAGTTAGAAACCTACAAAAATAGATTGCGTTTAAGCTAACCTCACCGTTATGCTTGACCCTAGGAAAAAGCGCAAGCTCTAGCTAGACCTTTGGGGGGTGAAAATGTTTGTGGACAGAAACTAGTGCTGCCAATTTTTTTGTGGGTATTGCTATAAAATATCGCAGGAGTAAATAAATAATGTTATTCGTAATTAATGGAAAGGGGTAATTCCGATAACAAAGGTATAGTCCTGATGGAAAAGCCATTTATCTAAATAAATATTATTTCTTCTATTTTGGTGTAGAAATTTAGCAAGAATCTAGTGCTCATTTGTATTCGTTGTATATAAATAGATTTATTTATATTTATAAAATACACAGTGACCAAATCAAATTAACTTCATGTAAAATTATGGATTTTTTGTCAGTAGCCGGGCCTACCATCTGACCAATCACTGTGCTCGAGCAAACAAGCATACTTTGATAAAAGAGTGCTTCTGTGAAACGTTTCGCGTAAATCTAAGCTTTCGCATAGCTCACCTTGATAGTAAGAAGAGGAACTACTACCGGCCGAACATCCAAGAAGACCCCGGAGCACCAACAAAAACTGATTCCTTGATTTGTGCTTTGGAAAACCAAGTCAAGATAGATTATTCGAGTCTTTCATATATATTCATTACACTGAATCATTCGTGGACTTTCCCTTTACGTTTTTGAGAAAATTCAATTTACTTTCCGTGCTGGAATGATCTTGGGAGCGCGCTGAATTGACACCAAGGTTTTACGATGATGGGTAGATTTCCTCACCAAACCTTACTGTACAATCCTAGACATCGAAATTTGGCGCCAACGCTCTCCCACACAGGGGTCATTGGCGAGTTCTATGTTTTTTCTTTTTAGTTTGTTGATATATTTCTATCCAGTATCGTGAAAATGTAAAATCTACTGAGTTTGACTTCCAGGGGAGGGGGACATCATATGGCGTCTCTAAAGGTGTTTAACAGGGCGCAGCATCGGATTCTGAAAAAGACTCCGATATCACCGAAAATGACCTGGCTTGGAGCTACCATTTTTAAACCAACTCGACATTGATTCGCGAGGTGGCGCTTCGCTTTCAGATGCACACGGTAGAACCGGAGCTGGCGGAGGGAGCCCCCCGGGGGCACTTTGACGAGGTCTCCTCTCACAGGGAGGCTTCGTTGTGAACGAGGCAAGCGGAGGATGCTGCGCGGTAGCTAATGTGAAATGGGGGAATAAAATTTTATCCTTTTCTGTTCGCCCCCACTCCTGAGGGCCGTACTGCTGCTCATAACGTCGCAATGCCTCCATAAATCGCGGCTTGGTCAACGCCAGATGATCCGACCGAATAAAAGTGCGCAGGGCTTTTAGGACGCCGGCATCCTCAGGGTAAAGAAGCCGCACTTTTTCCTGCACGTCGGCGATGCTCACCGTTTCCGCCTGTGGGGAGGGGGTATACTTGTAAAAAAGCGCCCCTATGCGAATACGACGCATCTCATCGTACAAAAGCTTCTCTTTCACCCACGCGTCGTCGGGTTTGGTCGGGGCCGACAAGGCGCTGACGGTGATCGTGTTGGAGAGGGATAGGGAGCCCGGGCTGCGCTCCGCACTATCCTCCCTCGCATCGCTGTCGTGGGAGCCGTAGGGCAGCGAAGTCCGCCGAATCCCGCGCGCGGGAGGGGCCTTGCGGGGGAAACGGCGATTGGGCGGCTCGAAAGACGCGGCCCGGAGGGCCCCCTCGGGGGGCCGCGAGGCCTTCGCCGCCGAATCCCCCCCCCGCGCGCACGCCATCGCCTCCTGCGCCTTTTCCTCCTCGCGGCGGCGCGCGAGCAGGCGGGCCGCGCGCGCGCGCTCCCAGGCCTCGAGGCGGTCGAGGAGCTCAAAAACCCCGCCCCGCGAGAGCCGCCGCCGCCCGCCAACGACGCGCGCGGCGTCGGCCGACTTCGCGCGGTGGGCGGTGATCTGCCGCCGCAGAAGACGCTCCCCGCCATCGCGGTAAAGCCGCTTGGCGGCCTCGGAGACGTCGGAAAGGTCCTCGGGAAGGGGCCGGACCCCCCCCTGTCGGCCGCGCCCGTCAACCTCGCGAAGCCTGCGCAGAATGCGCGCCGTTTCCTTCGAAAGCGTCGGGCGAAATGGGCAGCTCCGGAGCACCGCCGCCTCCTTTTCTAGGCGCTTCCGCGCGAGGGCTTCCTTCTGCAGTTTGTCCTGCTCTAAATGAAGGTTGAACCCGGCCGGATCGCGCGAGGGGGCCAGCCGCGTCGCGTAGGGCGAGATGGTCGGACGGAACGTGCAGGCCTCCTCCTGCGTTCGCTTTGCCCGATTTAGGGCCTCGGCTTGCATCTGCGCGATCATCCTCTGCTGCGCTTTCGCCTGGGAGTAAAGCCTCTCGCCCGCCTTCGTGGCTACTGGCGATATTTTAACGGGTTTACTTTTCGTTCCCGCCTCGCGATGGCTTCGAAGGAGAAATTTCTCCTGCCTCTTCGCCCGTACGCTGGCGTTTGGTGCGACCAGGCGTTCAATCGCGGCTTTACTAATTTTCCGCTTCGGCTTCGGTGCGGTTTCCGGAAGCGGTGGGTTCTCCTTAATTTTAATCTCCATTAGGTATCGACGAAGCCGCTCTAAATAGTGGGCATTCTCGGGAGAGGAGAAGGATTGTTCGGACGAGGCCCACCCATCACTGCTGATCTCAATTTGATGCGCACGCTCTGGGGGTTTCCGTGATTTCCCCCGTGCGATCGCGATTGCGGAGCTCAGCTCCTGCCTCGTCGCCGTCCGTTGACGGTGAAAAGCATCCCTAACGAGCTCATCGGTGCTGCTTAGGCTGCTATCGAGGTGATGGCGATGGTGGCCCTTTTTTCCAGCAGCCGCGTTGACATACCTCGCCAACGCAGAGTATCTTCCTTTTTTGAGTTGGGGATCCGAAATGCGATTCACGCTATCTGATGACGACAAAGTCGAGGCACCAGAAACTTCAACCGCATAGGGATCTACCTTTAGGCTCATCGCAGGAACACCACCCCCTCTCTAAACCTTACTAAAAAAAAAAAAAAGAGGCAATCCTATAACCGAATAGTGGTAAATTTTTGAAAATTCAAGAAAATCCACCTTTAAAGGAAAAAATATAGTGTAGAGGGACAGAACGTCTGCGTGCGCGCATGTCAGATCGTCCACCGTTTTTTTTTTTTGCTATTGCTAAGCCCCCAGGAAAGGAAAGGAAAAAGATTGACGATCCCAAAAATAATAATACTAACAATAATAGTGTTTTAACCCATTTAAACGAATCCAAAACAAAAGCTTGCTAGCCTGTAAGCGCTGCGCTTTATGACACGAAAGAATTACACGACTCTTATGGGATCTTATAATTCACCCTTTACGATTCCCCCCCCTCCCCCCCCCTGTATAGGGTATAAATAGAATAGCGCGTTGGAATAACACCAGTGTTGCCTACTCTTCATCCTCAGCGGAGGACTCCCACTCGGGCTCTTCCAGCTCATCCCCACCCTCTTCTCCCTTTTCCTCGTCATCCTCGGGCTGCAGTAGCGCGATCGGATCGGGGTGGTCGAGATCGGGGACCTTCGCAGCCTCCTCCGCGCCCCCCATCTCCTCCACGAGTACTCGAATCGCGTTGTCGACCTCCGCGATCGCGTTCGCATCGCCGTCGGAGAGGACAAGCATCATCCGGGCGCGTCGGAGAAGACGGGCCGCGTCGACATACCGCCCCCGCATCCGCGCACACTCGCCGAGTAAAAACCAAACGTAGGGGTTGTTATCCCCGAGTTGAAGGACTTCCAGCAGAAACCCAAACGCCTCGTCCGGGCTTGCCTGCATTAAAAGCCTCCCGAGCTCGACCTTCGATTCGTAGGTTGGCTGGTGCTCCTCACTAAGGCGGTGGGTGAGGTCGACAGCGCGGCGAAGGGCCTCCCGCGCGGCCGGGATGTTCGCCTGGCTGAACAAGAGCGAGGCGTGCAGTTGATGGGCCTCGACACCGTTTGGATTATACTCTAGGGCTTTTCGAACCAGACCCTCACAACGTGCCTCCGCCTCGGCGTGAAAGCAAAGATCCGTCAGGTAAAGCTCAACCATCGCGCAGCAGATGGTCGCCAAGGTCTCCTTTAAAGCCTGTTTTGCCTTCTTCTTACGGCACTTGCCTAACTCCATATACGCGATATCATGCGCTCTTTGATAGAGATGCAGTCCCTCTTCAGCCTCGGTGAGCTGCGCTAGGTTGAGGTACTTCACGTAGCCTACTTTTGGATTGATCTCAATGGCATGCCTTAGCATCTGCTTCGCGCGCTCGATATCTTGCACGTGATGAATCATAATCTCCGCGTAGGCTTCTAATACCTCGTCGTCGTTAGGAGACTGCAATAGGGCTATTTCGTAAAACTCACAGGCGGCTTTGATGTTCCCCACATCCACCGCGTTCTGCGCGAGGTTGAGAAGGGTTGGAGTGTCCATTTTCTCCACGGATCACTACTCTGAAAGGGAAAAAAAGGAGAAGAAATCGCGTTTTATACTACATATATATATATATATATATATATATATTCTCATTAAAAATAAAAAAATTACATAGTGCCACTTGTACGACGGAAATTCTTTCTTCGCTCACTTGCACCATAGAAAAAGGAAACCCAGTACACGCTGGTACTGCAAAGATCTTTTCCAACCTTTTATTGTATCCAAGACGGTGCTTGTGAGGGCTACTTTATCCACATAATATCCGAAAAGTAGATCTAACTGCATTTTACATAAGAACTGTACCCAAAATTTCTCCTTTCATGTCTAAAAACGCTGCATCACTGTATTCCATTCGAAGGAAAAGGAAACACAACAACGAAGAAATCACCTCAAGTAAGAGTTGGGGTGCTATGGAAAGCTACAAAAAGGACTATTGGCTTCTTGCTGAATATCGAATCAGCCCCCTTTCACAACCTTAGAGTCAAACTCATCCAAGTAATGTGACAGGATTAAACGGTCGAACAGATGCTCAATCTCTTCCGCACACACGACTTCTTCACCATAATCGCCGCTATAGAGCTTACATTCTAGATAAATAATCCGCACATCTCGATCTGTCAAGGGGATCGGTGCATCCAAGATGGCGTTACAGTATTCTCCCCAGGAAAGCACCCCACTGAACTCTTTATCAATGGAGTAAAAATAATTGCCGAACTCACTTTCAAGATCCTCGCGGCTCATACCGTGAACCTCCATCTCATCCGGATTTTTGTTAAGCACCGCCTTGAATCCCTCCTCTACTTGGTGTAAAAAGGGCAAAAGAAAAGCACATTGCTGTACGAAAGACTCGTAGTCGATAGTCTCCTCCCGCTCCATTGCCGTTACCGAGGGCGCCGTTAGCAGAAAAAGATACTGAACAGAGCTGAGCTTAAAGCACTCGCTCAACACACCGAGTAGCTTCTGCACATTGATCACCCCAGTATGGGATTCATCCACGGAGACTAAAGCTAACAGCAGCTTTTCCTGCGTCAATCCATCCTCTAAAACCCCTTTCTCCATCACCACTTCCTCCTGCTCCTCCTCTTTTTCCTCCTCCTCCTCCGCGGCGGCGGTGGCAACTGGTGAGGAAATACTGGTATTGGCCACATTCAAATCCCTGGGAGGGGCTTCTGTTCGCCGATGTTGGTAGGAAAGATCCGATTGCAGGGCAAGCTGTTTAAAATACTCCGCGCTCCATTCAAGAATATCATGCGGCTGAGCTCGCAGCACCTCACGCGCGTATTCTTTTAAAACGGCCGGAAAGTTGGGCGGTAACCTCGGCCGAGACAGTGGATACGGCGGGCGAGCCTCATCCAGATCCTCCGCCGCCGCCGCCGCCGCCGCCTGAGGTGTCGACATGAAGAACGCTTGTAGGTAACCTTTTATGGATCGGTTTAATTTTTTGTTTTGTTTTGAATGAAATAGAATGTCAAGGTTCTTTCTCTCTTTCTCTAAAAAAAGATATCTGACTAAGTATAGCGGGGATGCACCTGTAGTTTACTCACCGGAAAAGAAGACACATCGCGGGAAATCACAAAAGAGGACAATAATGCTAAAAATCGGCATGATATATAAATCTATATGTATATCTATATCTGTGGATATAGATATACATATACATATATATTAGCGATTTGGTAATAAAAGACAAGGTGCGAGCAAGATGGAATGGAGGGTTTTCAAATCGTTATTTCCCATGCCCTGAGAGACTTAAACCGATAAAAAAACAACAAGTGGAATCATTATTATGAGGGAGGATAGAATCCTAAAAAAAGATCTGCCCTTGTCACTGATCCCTTGCTTTGGGGTCTTTTACTACCTACTCATCATTATCCCTTCTTTTGTGATTAGATTACGTCAATGGCAAGGGGAGGAATAATGATAGAGAGGAAAACAGATAACTCGGCAAGACAAGCGGTGAAACAACAACTATCCACACACACACACACACACTAAAAAACAACAAACCCGCGTCTCTGTCGATTGAAAGGAAAGGATATCCCGACCACACACAAAACAGGCTTATGAGAACTCTAGGTGTGGGCTTAGAAGGTTTCGTAGAGGAGGCGGTTGATCGCGGGGGCGAGGGTGAAGGTGCGGTCCCCAACGACCTCGCAGACGCCATTGCTGCGCACGAGGAACTTCCGCTGCTCGTCGAACCACCGGAGCTCGAAGGCGCCCTCCACGAACACCTGCACGCCGCCGTGGGAGAGCAAAAACGCGCTGATCCGGCGGTCCTCGCTGAAGCGAAACCATCGGAGGTAGACGACGGGGTCGCCCCGCGCGCGGTAGGCGCTTTGGGGGGCCTGGTAGACGGAGAGCGGGCCCGGCGCCCGGCCCTGCTTCTGCGCATTCGCTGCCAGAGTCTCGATGGCGCGGAGGGCGTGAAAGGCATCCGCGAGGCCGGGCTCGGACTTCGCGCGCAGGAGCGTCATCAGCCGCGTGCGGTCCGCCGCGCCCTCGAGGTCGACCCCGTCCACGACGAAGAAGCGCCGCTCGAGGAGGGAGACGACCGCGGAGTGGATCGGGAAGTCGCCTGTGAGGAAGATCGCGCCCGTGCGGCCCGGCTGGATGTGGTAGGCGAAGGCGAACGGCGGCTCCCCCCCGGCCTCGTCGGGGTAGAGGTGGAAGAAGCGGAGCCACTCGCCGGACAGGATCACCGCGCGCTCCTGGGGCGAGGGGGTCTCGGCGGCGGCGGGGGCGCGGACCGGGGGCCGGAGCCGTTCGAACGGGCGCCAGGGCCCCTCCGCCGGCGCCCCCGCGCGGTGCGTGATCTTCCGGGCCGCCGGCCGCTCCTCCGCGAGGATGTCGCGTGCCCTCGCCTCTTTCCTCGCCTCGTCCTTGTCGTCGTCGTCGTCGTGGGGCCTGGCGCGCTTCTCCCGCGCCCTGGCGGCGAGGTGGCCTCGCCGGGCCTGCGGGTTGGGGTGGGCGACGCCGCAGCAGTCGCAGGTGCAGGCGCGGCGGTAGGCCGCGTGACAGCCCGCGCAGAGGTCGCGCCCGCAGCCGCAGTGGAAGACGTGCAGCCGCCGCCCCCGCCCCCGCCCCCGTCCCCGCGGCAGGAAGTCGCCGTGGCAGCCGTCACAGACGAAGCCGTCGGCGTAGCGCCGGGAGGGGATTTGGGTCGTCTCGCGGAAGCGGTGGGGGTGGGCCGCGGACTTCGCCTGCTCGCCCGCGAGCCACGCCAGGCCCTGCCGCGCCGCGTCCTCGGCGAGCACCAGACGAAGCCCGCCGAGTAGCCACGCGTGCTCGAGCGCGAGCGCGGAGGCGAGGCGACGGTGCTCCGCGAGGTCCGGG
>MJCC01000004.1:845084-900970 GCA_001766655.1 Phytomonas francai
GGGGGGAGGGGCGGGGAGCGCGCGGCTTCTTCCGCAGGAGCCGCGGCGCCTCGCTGGACACGCTTCGACGACGCGAGGCGGACGATTGCCTAGGAGGAGTAGCCCCGCCTTGCGTGGAAGGCGGCTGCTCGAGAACGGGCGCGGCTTGTTTGTACGGCAAGCGCGATGGCGGGCATCGACCCTCGGTGAAGGGGGTGCGATCCTCTATATGCACGGCAGCCTTTGATTCAAGCGAATTATACTGTGTGCGCTTCCGCCCCTGTCTTTCGTATTCGGACTCGCGCCGTGGGAGGATGGAAACTCCACTCACCGGCTCATCCGCCTCTTCGTGAACGAGAAGCGCACTTCCTTCGCGCGCGCATGGCCCCCCCTTAGCTGGCGCGTTACCATTGCTCAAAGAGCCCGGATCACTACCTGCTTCGTCATCCTCAACAACCACGTCATCGCTAGATCGGCAACCGTCGCTACTCCCCACCAAGGAAATGGATTCCTCTAGGTCTACCACCGGATCGCTCCCCTGTGGTTGATGCTCAGGAGGGGATCCGCCCTCTGCCTCCTCCTCCTCCTCCTCCTCCTCCACAGCGTGCTCCTCATTGGATACATTTCGCTCGCCAAGGGGGGGACTCGACTTGGCAACCGCGGAAAAGGTAATGACTTTCGCCGTTTGACGTTCCTCTGCATTGGCGTGAGATTCGTTCACCACTGCCGAACGGCTTGCCGGTGCTGCCTTTGACCGTGCGCGTTTGCTAGAGTTCACCGAGCTCGCCCGCGAGGTGGAGGCGGTGGGTTTCGCAATATTCCCCTCAGTACGCGGCTTGACACTTCGACGCGAGCGCGAGCGCGTCTTTTTTGCCGTCTCCTCCGCTATAACAACTGAAATATCTCGAATCGGTTTGCTTTTTTTGTGTGTGCTCGCACGAACGTCGTAGATCTGGACGGAGGGCACCCCGCCGACATCGCATTCCTCCCTAGAAACCACCTTTAGTGAGCCGATTCGCGACGGCGGCGGGGTCGAGGTCGTCGTGCAGGTGGCGCTTTCCCCGTTATGCGAGAAATCCTTGCCCTCACCGTCGTGAAGACTCTGGGCTCGGCTGTTCAGAAGCGACGCGGAGACCCCGGCGCAGCGCTGCTCGACCGCCCGCATCAAATGCGCCTCATCGTGGGAAAGCAAAAAATCATCCTGCACGCCCAAAAAGCGCATCAGATCCTCCGGCGGGGAGCGCCGCCGGCGCTCCCAAATCGGGTTCTCCAAAATGACCTTCATCGTCGGCCTCTCGGCGGGGTCCTTGCGGAGCACGCCCTCGACGAGCGCCTTGAGCTCGCGCGGGAGGGCGCAGTCCTGCGGCCACCGCCAGTCCGCCGCGGCCACGCACTCGAGGAGCTGCTGATTCTGCCGCCGCTGGAGCTCGCCGGCGGCGCTCGGCATCGTCTGGGCTTCCATTTTCGCGCCGCGCGGGCCCTCGGCGACCCCGTCGTAGGGGCTCCGCCGCGTGAAAATGGAAAACCAGACGATGCCGAGGGCCCAGACGTCCGCCGCGGCCCCGACGCTCACGCGGCGATCGCGGAAGAGCGCGTTGTGGGCCATTTCGGGCGCCATAAAGGCGACGGTGCCGGCGACGACGTCGCCCGGCGGCGGGTCCATGCGGTCGCAGGCGAGGCCGAAGTCGATCAGCTTCACGTTCCCGTCGAGGTCGAAGACGAAGTTCTGGAGCTTGACGTCGCGGTGCGCGCAGCCCTCGGCGTGCACGAGCGCGACCGCGAGGGCGGTTTGGTGGGCCAAAAAGAGCCCCTCGCCGGCGCGCGCGAGCGGGGCCGCGAGCAGGAGCTCGTGCAGCGTCCGCGGCACGCAGAGCTCCATCCCGATCACGACGAGGTCCCCGGCCGCGTTGAGGGCGCCGAACTCGAAGCGGGGGAGGTGCAGCTTCCCCTTCGTGCATGTGAGCCCGAGGACGTCGAGCTCGCGCCGCAGCCGCGTCGTCTTCCCGGTCGAGATCTTGAGCGCGAGGTGGGGGTAGTCCTCGCTGGTCGCGCGGTAGACCGTCCCGAAGGAGCCCTGCCCGATCCGCTCCAGCGTCCGGATCTCCTTCGTGCAGACCCCCGACGGCGACCCCCTCGACGGGAACCGCAGAACCACCTTCAGAACGCGCGCCCCATCGTAGCTGATCGCGTCGACGGTGCCGATCATTCGCTAACCTCCCTTCGCCCGCGGGGAAGCCTAAAGGCGCAGCTTTACTTCAACACGAGGAGTCCGGGACGAATTTTTTCCGCCGACGGAATCCTCAATCCCACACGAGAAGGAGGCAGTACACACCACCAAAAAGTGGTCAACTGTGTCTAGGGGAGGGGGAGGGGGGGAAGAATCTAGAAAAAAAGATAGGTTATGCGTTTCGTATGGTATTACTCTATAAAAAAGCTCAAAAAGGCACTTAGCCTAGCAGAAAAAGCAGGGAGGCGAAGTGATCTTTTCAAACCCTAAAGCATAATTTAAATGAAAGCGAGATAATTTTAGATTCGTATAGAACCTATCATTTTCGTTAAAGACACGGGATACTCTCTCACTTCAGAGCAGAGGATTTCCCCTAGTGTACAATATCCATGAACGAGAGGTTGATGTGGTATTCATTACGAGTAATTTAATCAGCATCGACGAAGCTTGGATTGGATGCTATCCGAAGGAAATCTACCCTTAAGTCAGGATCGCTTAAGCACCGCAAGAAATACAAGGTTCGCCCGGAACGCAACTTAGACCGTAGGGCCGTATCACTTGCATATTTGGTGTAGAGATAGTTTAAATAATCTTGAACAGATTCCTGCAGAAGGGTTGAGCTACCCCCTTCCCTGGTAACTGCGAAAGAAGCGGAAACAAGTGTGTGAACCTGCCGAGCATTACTCAACCAACTGTTCAAAAAGTTGATTTCCTCATCCATGATTTATATCTCGGTATGAATTCTCGAATGGCATATTCGGTATGACGAAACGTCTGAATTTCAGATTTTTTGTGGAATACGCTTTTTATTGGCATCAAAATTCACCACCTAAAAGGTAGAGGAAAGCAAATATAATGAATTTTAGTGTAAAATAGCTCATGTGGGTGTCTTTCAAAACGAACAAGCTAGCGGAAATATCTTTACCACATGCATGTCAAGGCCGTCCAAACTTATTAAATTACATAACTTTTGACCCCAGAATACCTTCCCCGCACATTTTCATCTTCCGTAATACCCGGAGTTGACGCACGATGGGTGACTATGGATAAACCTTTTCAGAAACCCACCACATTGTTCATGGTATCACGGAAAACGGGTGCAAAAGGCAAGGAAGAAAACATGTATCACGTCATCAGTAAAATAATCCTCTTTATTCTTCCACGAATACGTGAGAATTATGTTGAGGTTGCTCCAAATCCTCCATTTTAGCATGCACCCCCCTCACAAGATTTTTTAAAATAAAAAAGTAATTAAGCATCAACAAACTAATAGTGTAAATGTGGATTTCACCGTATACATTACATAAAAGACACGAAAAACAGAGAAAAAGGCGTCGATGCAATCGAGTTACGCGATTGGAGGAGACATTAGCTTCTAGTACTACTTATACAAACTTGTTAGTTACCATTGGGTATCTTTGAATCCTCAAATTCAAACACACAACCTCCTTTAGAAAAGAATTGCACCCATCGATGACGGGAAAAAATATATTAAATATACATATATATATATATATATATATATATATATATATATATATATGTATATATATATATGTATATGTAATATATATATGTATGTATATATAATTTTAATTGCTTTACGCAGTATGTGTGCTCTTTTGATTATTCCTTGACACACACATAGAAGGATAGAGAAAATACCTCATCCTCTGATGGGTTCGCTATACCTTGGTAATGCATTCTTTTCTCTCCAGGAAGAAAACCTCAAGCGTCCGTTTAATAGCCTGAGCGTGGTAGAAGGCTTCAGGGTTCGCGTTAGATTTGCCCGACACCTTTAAATTGTGACTCGGCGAGGCATTTCGACTTCTCGAAGCCCCTGTGGAAGCTGAAGAAGATAAAGGCGTTATGGAGGGTACAGCTAAAGAGATCCCCTGCAGACCAGAGAGCCCCTCCCCCAGCGAGGTTTCCTCACTCGTACTCGGCGACAATTTATATGAAGATTTCACAGAAGAAGGCGAAAAAGAATTTGACCGATTATTGTGCCCGCCTTTGGTGGAGCCATTCGAAGAATTTCCTGATTTCAGCGAGGGGTAAATTCTAGGTGGTGGCTTATTTATTCGCTTTGACGATTCCATCGGAGGTTTCCCGCCTGGTCTAGTTTTTTGGTGGAAATTAGACGTCTCTGGAGTTTCACTAAAGGAAGTAGGGTCCTTATCAGGTTCCCCAAAGACTTGAGTCGAACTAAACTTAGAGCCATCGTCGTTTATAATTTCTGCATGTTGGTCACTGGACTGCTTCTGTGTAGGTACTTCTACCACAGGCCTCTCATACAACGCCTGAGCTGCTCGCTCACGTTCTGCCGCGAGATCTTTCTCCCTTCTCTGTTCACGCATAAAATTTTCCTGCAAAATTCGTTGCTGATTGAGTAAATCGACATAATTAAGATCGTAGAGGTAGCGCCGAGCGACATCGCCGAGCACCTCATACGCTTCCTGAACATCTGTAAACTTTGGCAAAATTGCGTGCTCAAATGCGTTATTGGCACCCGCTATTATCGCATTAGAGCAGCCTACAGAAGTGTTTTGTGAAACTTTATCCGGATGGCATTGGAGGGCAAGTTGCTTAAACGCACTCCTAATCTCTTCGGCGGAGGCATTAGGGGACACACCTAATATGTAGTAATAGTCCTTGAACATAAAACTAAGCTGCACAACAGGGAAAAGAGAGAAAGAGTATTTCAAACAAATAAACTCTAAAATTGAAATAGAGAGATAACTTTTCTTTTTTTTAAAGGGGAATAGGCAATTTAAGCCCATAGTTGCCGCTTTTCAATGACGTCGTTGGCGCATGTCACGCGAGGTGTGGTGTATTTAAGAGAGCAACTTCTCTGAGCACGAGGGAGACCTCCCCCCCTCCCCCCCCCCTTCTAAAGAGCAATAAAAATGTAAACGGAAACTCTTACGCGATTATTATACTAATTTATAAATTAAACTTTCTTTCGGAAAGAAAGATTTTTTTTTTTTAAGTTGATGCTTCCGGTAGTAGCAAGACGACTTCGACAATCACCCTTCGTTTACCACCTGAATATTCAGACAATTGTACACAGGCCCTTATCCGCTGCGACGCCGAACCTTCCCGGCCTCCTGCCGCTCACGCGAGCTGAGCAAGGCGTTTTCAATCGCGTTCACGCCCATCTTTTCATCCACCACGCGAGCGTTAATACGTCCTTGGCGCTCCTTCTTCACGTAGTAGCTATCTTTTAACAACTCGTCAATCTCCGCCTGCTTCCACGCGCGGCTGCGCTCCGACTGCGACATTTTGACACTTTTTAACGCCTCGAGCCTTTCATTACGCTCGACTTTGTGGTGCTTTAAACCGGGACCGTCAGAATCCTCCCCGACCCCATTTTTTTTATCGTGTTGGGTGCGCTGCTCGAGTTCTCGCTGGCGCTTTTCGCGAACTCGATCCGATAACACCTTGAGAAAGCTATCGAACTCGGGCTGGAGCGGAATCTTGAGGATCCGCATCCGCCGGATCTCACCGCAGTTCGGCACCTTGAAGATGCCGAACCCGTGGGTGAGATCGGTGAGATCGATCAACTGCAGCTGAAAGATGTGGCGGCATTCGTGTTCTTTGTAGGCTCGAATGAACGAAACGAACGCTCGGGTGGCTAAATTGAGGAGTTTTTCGTTGTGGCATGCCTCTCGGCGGAGTGCTAGGACCGAGGGGCTTTCGCATAGGTCACCGTAAACTTCTTTTCGATCCCCGCGCGCCTGCGCGGCGCCGGTGGCTTTACTAAGATGCGCCTCCTGGATACTCGCGCGGCGCTCGCGCCGCGTGAGCTGCTTCTCGCGGTGTGATTGGTGAATGCGCTTTCGTTTATCGACGGGCTGCGCGCTAAACAACGTCCGCCGGGCGTTGAGGCGCTCGAGCAGCCCGCGCGCGACCTCCACGCTATCCCGGGCCTCGTCGAGCGGCGCCAGGCGCACGTTCTGGAGCGCCATGAACTCGACGTACTCGTACTCGTGCGGGAGGAGGAGGACGAGGCTCCGGCCCTGCCGCCCCATCCGCGCGGTGCGCCCGATGCGGTGGATGAAGGTGTGCGGATCGACCGGCGGGTCGTACTGCACGACGACGCCCACCTCCGGAATATCCAACCCGCGCGCGGCGACGTCGGTCACGACCAGGACGCACCGCGCGGCGCGCATCACCGCGCGCTGGACCTTCTGCCGCTTCTCCAGCCGCATCTGCCCGTGCAGGGGAAAGATCTCGGCGGCGGCCTCCCTCATCAGGACGCCGCTGAGGGCCGCGTAGAGCCAGTCGACCCCCGCGCACGTCATCGCGTACACGATCACCTTCGCCTCGCGGTGCGCGTGCAGGAAGTCGAGCAGGCGGTCCAGCTTCTCCGAGGCCCGCGCGAGGGCGTAGTGGTTCGTCAGCCGCTCCGGGATCTGCGGCTTGGCGTCGTCGGCGGGGGCGGCCGTGCGGGAATGGAGGCGGACGGTGACCGAGACCGGGTTCCGCATCCCCACCCGCGCGATCTCCGCGAGCTCCGTCGTCTGGGTCGCGCTGAACATGCCGGTCCGCCTCTGCCGCGGGAGCCGTCTGAGCAGCCCGTCGAGCCTGGCCTTGAAGCCAAACTCGAGCAGCTTGTCGGCCTCGTCGAGGACGAGCAGCTCGAAGGCGCCGCAGTCGAAGAGCCCGGCGTGCCTCGAGGAGACGAAGAGCTCGTAGAGCCGCCCGGGCGTCCCGACGACGACGTTGCCGCCGTGCCGCTCGAAGTCCGCCACGTCGCGGGCGACGTCGCGGCCGCCGATGTAGCATTGATAGGAATAATCCGGAATGCCCCCGGCCCTCCCGCCCCCGTAGGCCCGCGCGAGGAAGTGCAGCATCGTCTTCGTGACCTGGAAGACCTGCTGCGCGAGCTCGCGGGAGGGGAGGACGACCATCGCGATCACGGCGTTCGCGCGCGCGCGGCAGGTCGCCTGGCAGGCCGGCCGAAGCAGCATCTCGAGGCAGGGGATTAAATACGCCAAGGTCTTCCCGCTCCCCGTGATCGCCTCGACCACGACGTCGTAGTTGGTAAGAAGAAGAGGGATCACGCGGGCCTGCACGGGCGCCATCGTGCGGAAGCCAAGGCAGTCGTTCAAGAGGCTCAGCGTCGGCTTGCTAAGCTTGACACCCTCGATGCTCTCCCACCCGTTATCAGAGGCCACCATGGCTCAAACTGGTTCTGTCAAATATACGCTACCCCTCCTTTCCTTCAAAGCTACCCTCCGTTCTCGAGTATCTATTTCACCACCTTTTCCCGTTATAGAATGCGGAGAGAAGATTTAGTAATGAAGGATTGAAAATTTAAAAAGGCGGATTTTTTTAAAAATCACAGACAAAGTTGAGAGATGAGCTGAAGAGACAGTTGGATGTTGTTTGCTCAACCACATTTCATACCCCATAATTAATGAAACGTCAGAAAGAGAAAAATTCCTTGATTTCAGAAATTACGGCTATGTAGAAAAAAAATGACAAGGAGTGTTTTTAAAGGATGTGGGAAAATAACACCCAAAAAAAAAATAGGGGGGGAGGGGGGGGAGAAAAATTTCCCGATATAGATTCAGACGTCTATAGGTCTTGCATAAACATGCACTTTCCCCTTTACTTTGAAAATTTTTCAAGCAGTCTTCTAGTTATCCTGCTATCTCACTATTGAATGAAATTTACAGTTTTACCTTTTTCTACATCGTTTACAAAATCAAAAATTGTCTGAGTATAGCCATAGCATAGAAACATGTCATTATGACTCCCCTCCTGGAAGGTGACTAAGCGGCGAAGGGGATCGCCCTTGGGGTTCCTCGCGCACGCGGCCTTGTATAACCGCCTCATTTGCTCTGGAGGTACGAGTTCGTCCTTGAGTCCAGAGAGAAACAACATTGGAACGGAGATGCCCTGAAGTATAGCAAGATTCCTCCACTTCAGATGAAGCATCAAGGGAAACACGTAGTAGATAAAAAAGAGCACCGCGAGATTAGAGAATGGGATGGAGAATTGACGAATGAGCGAGGATACAAAAATGACGGCCATATCGCTAATGGACGTGAAGGTATTTTCTATAATTACACCAGAAATATGGCGCGCATTTCGAAGCTTTGCCGCCAGATGAAGGGCAACCGCAGCGCCCAGGCTGGTGCCCATAACGTAAATTTTATCCTGCGGAAGCCGTTCGTCGTGTCTGATAAAATCCAAACACGCCTGCGCGTCCATCTCAAGCCCATTCTGCGTGATCGCGCTGGAGGAACTCAACCCAAAGCCCCTGTAATCTACCATCAGCACTGCACAACCCATGGTAGACAGAAACAATTTGGCTATAAAAAGTCGATGCCCAACATTTCCAGCGTTCCCATGGAAATATAGAAGCACGAAAGGTGGTTTTGCGTTGGCAGAGCCAGGAGCTTCGGCCGCTAATGGCGACGTAGCCTCACCCTCAGAGGTTTTACTGAACCCCACACTGGAAAGCGACGGGGATAGGGGATGTGGCCACATCAGATACCCTCTCAATATTTGGCCGTCAGATGTGGAAATTGAAACGGACTCGAAATTCGAAATTCCCGCATCAACAGGCGAGGCGCACATATTGCGGCTATTCGGGGGATCGTTTGGGAAATATAGCAGGGAACCCTGCTCTTCCCGGAAGCGCATACCCATGGCCCATAGAAAGAACGAAAACAGAAGAAAGATCACCATTGCCGAGGTGATAAATAGAATAAAAGTGCCCATGAATGGCATATCCCTAAAGACTAAGAGGAATAACGGTAAACAAGAATACCAGCGGAACACAAACTCAAGTGCGAACTCAAATCCTAATCTAAAACCCAAACCCTTTGAAGAGCATTAACCCTTTCGTAAAGCCTGTACACGCAAACCAATGTATAAATTAAGAAATAATAAGAAAAGAATTATAATATAGGGATAAATGCCACGATTACCACAAATGGAAATTAGACCAAAAATTATCATACCCTCATTCAAATTTCAGTTTTCCACGTATCTGCGATACGAAATATTTCTAGTAATAAATGGTATCAGATTTGAATACTTCTTAGCTGTATTCAGAGATACATATCCGCTGCGCATGATTGAATATCTTATGATATGGCATTGTTTAAACAGGATACACGAAAAATGTACATTTACAGTATGCGAAACCGATCTCATATGTAAGAATATTTAAAAATAAATAAGATGGTGAAAGAGCCGAATGCATGCGTGTATATGTTATCAAAGCAAATGTTAGGTAAGGAGTAAGTACAATATGTACAGAAAAGTTGAGTTTATTAAAATAAGAAATCTTAGTACGAAAACTTAACTAGCAACACGCTATCAATGATTATATGGAAAGAAAGAGGTCTCAATTAATAAAGAAAGTAGAATTAAAAGAAATCAAAGTAAACCAACAGGAGTGCAATGTCTCATCTAAGTCATATTATTATTATTGCCTGAACAAGAAGTACACAAAAGGCTAATAGGAATAGTACAAGTAATTTTAGCGAAAAAAAAACGTTAAGCAAAATGAAATATTCAAGGAAATATACTCTAGATATAGAGATGCAAAAAGGGTTAGTAATCCCTGAACTCTGCCTGCTGTGTTGACGTTAACGGCGGATTGCGATCCACAGGGCTATCAGGATACTTTTCAAAGTTGCTGGTGTCACCGGGGTTCCGCACCTTCACAGGAATTGGTGCTGGATAATAGCGCGCGTAGAGCTTATCCCAGTTCGCGCCGCTAAAGTACGGATGGTTCTTGATGTCCGCCACGCCCCCCTTCAGCGTACCCAGACGTCGCGTGTGGTCATTCTGCAGCAGCCCCTTCACGAGATCACGTGCACGCCCGTCGAACCAGTTCGGGAACCTCAGCCGGCCGGCCAGGATCTTCTCATAGATTCGGAACGGCGTGTCGTCGTAGTATGGGGGATAGCCCGAGATGAATTCATACAGAAGGACGCCCATCGTCCACTAGTCCACCGCCTTGCCGTGTCCCTTGCTCTGGATCACCTCCGGTGCGAGGTACTCCGGCGTCCCGCACAGCGTAAACGTCCGGTCCGTTACCCTCTTCGCGAAGCCAAAATCCGTCACCTTGACGTGGCCCTTGCTGTCCAGTAGCAGGTTCTCCGGCTTCAGATCGCGGTAGATGATGTCCAAGGAGTGCAGGTACTCAAACGCTAGCACGAGCTCCGCGTGGTAGAACTTCGCCACGTCGTTCGGGAAGCGACCGGCCGTCCGCAGGTGCGTGAACATCTCGCCCCCCATCACGAACTCCATCATCAGGTACACCTTCTTCTCGTCCTGGAAGGAGCACATCATGTTGACGATGAACGGGTGGCTCAGCTTCATCAGAATCTCCTTCTCCTGCGCCAGGTGCTGCTGCTGCTTCATTTTGATGATCTCCCGCTTCTTGAGACACTTCACCGCGTAAAACTCGTCCGTGCCCTTGCGGCGCACCAAGCGCACACGCCCAAACGAGCCGGTGCCTAGCGTCTCGCGCATCTCAAAATCGCTCAACTTCCATGAACTCGTATCCGGCAAGGTAAACCTTAATACGTCGGTGATTAAAAAATTCGAGCTGCCTTCACAGATTAACGGTATACAACAAGTGAAGCCCAAATCCCTACGGGACATCGAATGGATGTTAATGTTTTCAAACACCACACTAAGGTGATTCCCGCGTTCTCTGTAAGGCAAAAAATCAAATTAGATATCTAACATATAGGATCCTGTGAATGATGTCTGATAATGATAATAATAATAAGATAAATTCATTCTATACGGTCTTAATTTTCGAAAAGATCTAAGGAAAAAATAAAGGCGATATATATGTATACGTATAGCACTTCTTGAGATATTAAAATAGTTCATCCGAAACTTTAGCCTTTCTTGAAGCGATTAATGGTAATATTATGAATATGTAGAGTAATTAGCTTGATTTATTTTTCACTTACTGTCACCTGTGGGTATATGGTGATTCCTATCAAAGGGAAAACCTTTCGTGCGCCAATGTATACATTTTCGAAATAGCATCAATAATTTTTTCTCATCAAAACAACAAAAAAGAATATAATATGCAAATATTATATTATACTTTAGATATTATTACCTTCCAAATGAACTTTTACCACTCCACCCCACCCCCTGTTCTAGATTGTGAACTCGGGCTTTAGGTTTACCGCCACAATTTTTGGCTGGATTATACAATATGGAAACCATCACTCACGTGGGCTAATGCAGTTTCAAGCTTTTCCTTCAATACTCCTTTGTCATTGTAGTCACCAAGGTCTAACTGATGCACACACCCATGGCCAACTGGTAGGCGTTGCGTGTCAGAGGCCTTGACCACCTTAATTTTCCTCAGGCTGTTATTTACCGGCATCGCGGCTGAAGAGGTGCAAAACTGCAGGAAGCGCCGTAAATTGTTTTGTGAGGTTTCTAAAATGAACTCCTTCAAGTACGTTGGGGTTTGGGATGTGCTATTGAACCCGTGGAACTCTAGCGCATCGATGATCATCTGAGGGGAGACGTGTTGGACGCCGCACAATAACAGCAGGAGATCGGACGGGGAAAGCAGCTTGAGATGTGGTTCGATGGAATGAAAACTGTAGAAACCCTTCTTCATTGCCGTCAAAGCACGCTTTCGTCTCTCAATAAGATGGAATTGAACAGAAAGCTCCACATAGTCGCGCACGTTGTCGGTCGTCAGGGCGGTCTCCCGTATGTACCTTCCATCAAAGTGGTTAGCCAAGAAGGTTGTGGTGAAGGTTGAAAACTTCAGCTCCGCTGCCTCCAGGTCCTTTGAAGAAAGCAGGCGCAGACGCTTAAGCGACTCCGCCAGAACGCGGTCATATTCCTCCAAGTCCAACATGGAAACAGACGCACCACAGAAGTACTTGATAACCGAGAGGTTAAGCTGAAGTGGCAACGGACGGTTCTCGACAATGCTCTTCAGCAGCACCTTCCCCAGCAACTCAAAAACGCTTGTTCGTATGTTTTTATCATCCTCGGCTGGAATATACGTCACCCCCGTCACAATACCCACCTCCGCATCCCTGGACAACGCCACCTCCTCGTCGTTGATCGAACACACGAGCGCGCTCTCCCGCTTTACGACTTGTTCGTAGTACAAATTCAACATCTCCGTGGTGAGCGCGCCCTCGTCGATGCCGGATTCGCCCTGAAAGACGACCATAATCGGCGCCATCATATCATCCTCGTCGAATCGCTCCATGATATTCGTGAGCGACTCCAACATTTGATTCCTCGAGACGGATACGAGGACCTTTTGCGTGCGCGTCGCGCGAAGCGCATGAATGTACGAGCGCACCGCATCAATCCGCTCATCGCTCTTCGCCAGCGTCGCGCTGCTGATGGTGCCGGGGATGGAGCTCATCGAGGAGCTGAAATACGGGTGCGCGAGGAGCTCGTAGGCCGTCGCCCGCCTGCCCATATCAACGACCAGTGCGAGCATGATCAGATCGGCCAGCTTTTCATCCCCGCCAACGCGCCGTGCGGGGACGTCGACGATGCCGTTGCTCGACGCGACGAGCGGAAAGTCAGGCTCCCCCAGCGACGCGTCGTCGAAGAAGGCGTTGTACGCGACCACCTCGTAGAAGGTAACCCCGAGGGCCCAGATATCGCTCTTCGTGGTGGCGCCCTTGCGCTCACCGAGGAGCTGCTCCGGGGCCATGTACCGCATCGTCCCCGAGGCGCTCTGCACGGCCGGGGAGTTGGCCGTCATCGTAACGTCGAAGCCCTCGCCCAGCCGGCCGTTATCCCTGGCGATGCCAAAGTCCGATATCATTGGATAGCCGTTGTCGGCCATGAGGATGTTCGACGGCTTGATATCGGCATGGCAGATACCCCGCTCGTGCAAATACGCGAGGCCCGTGGCGAGCTGCCGAAAGATGCTCTGTACCTCCCCCCATGGGATGGGTTCCCTCCTATTAAGACGTGTCTTGAGGCTCCCACGATGGTAGTAGGGAAGGAGAATATACGCGAATGGTCCGTCAAAGAAAACACCCTTGACCCGAACAATATTGGGGTGCGAGCAGGAGGCGATAATGTTCACCTCCCGTTGAAAGCTGCGGCGAACCTTTTCATCATCGATGGGGATCTCCTTTAGCGCAAAGTTGTCGCCGCGCCGCACCGCATGATAGACCTTGCTACTCACAGTCGATGACAGGGTTGATACGATCTGGAAGTCCGAAAATGACACGTTCAGCCAGAGACCACTCCCTTTGATGAGACGCAAGATACGTGAACTAGACGCGATGGACTTCCACACGAGCTCAGGATGGTCCGTCTGGACAAGTTCAAAAATACGCTTCTGAACCCCGTTTTGCCGTACGTTGATTTCGGTGATGCTCTGCTGGACGGCTTTGATGTGATCTTGCAGAACTAAAATACGATTCTCCGGCTCGTCCTGAACCTTCAACCACTCGACCTCTGCCTGTAGTTGAATTCGCTGCCGCTCAAACATCAAGCGCTCCTTCTCGAGTTGGGCCTCCTCCTCTAGAAGGTGGTTACCTTCCTCAAGTGTCGCTTTGAATGAAGCCTCGTCCAGTTTCACACGTTGAATTATCGCGTTCATCTGGTCCAGCGCCTCCAGGCGACTATTAGAGAGCTCTCGGGTGGCCGAATGAGCCATATGCCTAGCATGCCGTTCAAGTTCAACGCCCAGGTTCGACGCCTCGTCCAGTAAAGGGTTGATATTCTTCATCTCCGCTGTCTCCTTCTCAAGGGCCTTCTGTAAGGCGCAGCTTGCCGAGTCCGTTTCCGCAAAGCACCGCTGCACTTTACGCACCTTCTCGTTGATTGCCAGCCTGCGCATGAGGAGCTCATCAAGGCGGCTTAAATCATTCTCTTCCTCCTGCGTACAAGATGGAAAATCAGAGGTTGGGGTGGGATGCGGCGTGAACGGGGATGATGATTTAGACGAGGAATAGTCACCGGTGCCGTTACTGGCCGCGAACTCGTGTGGCCCCTCTTTTCTAGAACCGAAGCGACGGAAAAAGGCCTGCTCCTCAGCAGCGATCACGTGCAGCTTCGCAATCGCATTCTCCACCTCGGAGGCTGTTTCCCACACGTTTTTGTAGGTCTCATCACGAGTGCGCTTTGCGTTGTAGTACGAGGCCCGATCCTGGCTCTTGAGGGTGTTCCGAAGTTCCTCTTGTGTCTCCTGAGCGTATTTGCACAGCTCGGATAACCTATGTGTGGTCGCAATATTCAAAAGGTGCTTTACCCTCTGCACACTCGATCTACAATTTACGATATCATCCTGTCCCTTGAATGTGTCCTCGTAAGAATTTACCTCTTCGCGGGATTTCACGATGGAAGCAATGAGATTCCTCAGATACTCATAGTCAATTTCTGGTGATGAAGAAAGACAACCATCCGTCTCGGCGGACTTGATCATGAACGGCGACAGCAACGAATCGAAATTCATCGAGCCATTAGAGGAGTTGGTGGGCGCCCGAGCTAGCTTGGATTCACATTTGGCGATGGCGACGAGAATTGTCTGCTTGTCCTCGACTGGCGTCAGTTCCAGTGACTTTTTCAGGTTATCCAACGCTGCGGCGAATTCCCCCATAGCGACCTGTGCGAGACCTAGGCGGTAGTATGCCTTGTAAAAGTTTGAGTTTATTCGAATGGCTTCCATGGAATCCTTGGCAGAGGCCTCATAATTACCTAACTTGTAGTGAACAAGAGATCGGTTGGTGAAGTTGAGCTCTTGGTTAGGATTTCGCTCAATGGCTTTGGTGTAAAGATTGAGCGCGTCGGTGTAACGTCCTTCCCTGAATGCCTTATTCCCTTTCTCACGAATCCGTGTGTCGTCTAAATTTTGAGAGGTCGTTGTGGATGGAAACTGGAACGGGGTGAGTTGCTGCTCGCGCTGGATCCACAACGATGGCGGCATCCCCCCCGAGTAAATGTGCCCAGTCGTGTTCTCCGACCTACTATTCGAAGTATTAAAGGGCGAAGAATTGCTGTGCGAGCCTATAACATTTCCTGTTGACATACCTAACTGACTAAAAGGTATTACAAAAGGAATGTTACGTGATACGTTAATGGTGGAATCTGAGTTTCGGCCCCGAAGTTGCGGAAACAATTCCAGAAAAGACTCTAATGGATTTGCCATCAGAAGGCAGCAAACTTTTTTTAAAAAAAAAACCCTGTATTTGGATAAGTTAGAAAGAATATGTATCTTGAAAGCGAACAAGATTACTGTGAATTTGCTACAATCAACAGGAGAAGAAAGTGGAGAATAAAGACAAAATTGTCGATAGGACATCTTCACGCAGCAACTACGAACCCCATATGCCTTTCCTATTCACCAAATTAGATTTATGATAACGCATAAATTACGACATAAATTATTGAATTAATAATTAGAAGCCCCCTTCCCTGAAAATTTTCGCATTGAGGTACGAAACCCTCCTCTTCAAACCATTCTCAGGAATTGAGGGAGTGACTGGATGTTGTTTTATTGAACATGCATATAAAACTTACTAGGATACTGTTATAAAGGAGATAAGTACAGAAATAAAAATAAAAATAATAAAAATAACACAACTAGTAGAAGCAAATTTTATAAATCGTTTAACTCACCCCAATTGAGCTTTTTTTTTTTTTTGGTGTTTGGCTCTTCAAATCTTTGTTTTTAAATATTCATATAATGCCATGGCCAGGGCGGCGTTGGGTGCTGCATGCGCCATCCGGCATCCCACACCTCTCCATAGCCCCCGTACACCCTCTTCCTTGATAACCGTCCGTAAGCCATCGTAAAGACTTCGATATTGATACCTATAGAGGGGGCTCTTGTTACCTTTTAGAATCGACCTTTGCACCTGTAATCGTGTCTTGACAAACTCAAGTGGGTTTGTTGTTAGAGACGCGATAATGTTGCCGCCAGCCCCGGCAACAAGCGCGACAAGAACGCGAGTTTTTTGATTAGTATTGCCAAGATCATTGCCAGGCCCCGTTGAGACGCTGTCATTCCCACAGAGCTTGGTCAAAAGGCTCGTGAAAATCTCATAACTAAAAAAATAAACAGCCGAGAAGGGGCCAAAGCTGCACAATGTAGAAGCATATCCACGATAAAGTCCATACAACCCCTCATACTGGGCAATCGTACGGAGGGCATCCCAGCTGTTTCGGTAGCGACCCTGCAAGCTCGGCGGCTGAGATTGCAGACGCTCCTTCGAGACGTCCATGGGCACCCACACAGTGCAGCTCATCACCTCCGCGAGAAAGCCGCTTGTAAGAGAGGTAAGCGCGGATGGGGTATTCGCCGCGACCGAGCACAGCACCGGATGCCAACCAAAAGGAACTTCCTCGCCTGTGTTGGAATAGGCCTCCCCGAGTGCCCGCCAGTGGGAGCTGAACCAGTCGTAGCTGGATAAATAAAGCCCCATCGCGGGAGCCGCGCCGATCGCCGAAATGCCGACGCCCCGATAAAATCCTACTATTCCCTCCCGTCGCCAGATATCCTTGGCGGAGGATAGGAAGTTGGCGCGACGGGGGACCTCAAGAGTCCTCCCTGCGAAGGTTGCGGCCCCTTTGGGCTTTCCGCGTTGCTCTACAGGAACCTGAGAACTCTCTGCGAATCCCGTAAACGTCACCGTTTTGATGGTCTCCAAGGGGTGGGTGATGACCCGTGCTATTGACCCAGCAAGAGCTGCACAGAGCATTTTGTCTCTGGTCGAGTTTTTTATTTATTTCCACAGGCGTGAATATTTTACTAGTTAAAATAAAATAGTATAATTGCCTAGCTTTGGCGCACTAAAAATGCCGTACCGGCCTACACTCAAGACACAAGAACAGGGGGAGAGAGAGTAAATGCAAGATACAAGGGGCCTCATCCCCCTACCACAATAAGTGGCTGGGGCCCATGTCTTTCGATAGAGTGCTACGTTACGCGTAGTCCTGCCTCTATAAAAATGCATCCTTGTTTTTACTTTCTTAATTAGACCGAATATTAATATTCACAAAGTCAGAGAAGTAAGATTATTACGGGCGATATAATTATTTCATTTCAACTCGCACTTCGTCTTTCACAAGCTCAGGAATTAATTTCAAAAACCCTCCAAAGAGAAGGAAACACCGCCACAAAGCACCCCAAAACAACTTACTTTCATAGTCAAGTGTACAAGTTTTCGATAGTTACTGTTAAGAAAGCAAGAAAAATAGCGATCATCCATACATAATCGAAACATTTAAAGAAGGAAATAAAACATTTCATATACAAGAAATGACAGCCAAAAACTCAAAACAGCATCATTCTTTTAAAGGTAGTCTAAATCAAGTGAACCGAATTGGTAAAACGAAGGTAAAAATAAGCGTCGAAAAAATGTTAGCTGAAAATTATGGTAAGAATGCATTTTGGGAGGAAACAGTAAAAATCATCTGCGCCATAACCAAATTTCTTGTGACAAGCGGAAGGAAAAGAATGAATTGGACACAAAGTTGCCATTACTTATAGTAAGCAAAATCATGGAATCGGTCCGCTTGTATCTACCGATATATATCGGCGTACATATGTAATAAACGGATATAGAAGTACCCTATCGTTTTTTTTTGTTTATTTTGCCCATTACCCTCGCCAAATTCATTTTCCATCCCTTTTTTCCCGTTTGGTGTGCTTAGGCCTCCATTTCAGTGGGAGCATGGTATCGATCTACCATCTCCATTAATGCCGAAAAGAAACAAGCGAAATGAAAAGTTTTCCCCCCATACATGTATATATATCCACATGCGTACATCACAACAAGGAACTCGCTTTTTTACCCCTCCACACGTGCACTATCCCAATATAGAGGCCAGTGTGCTCGTTCCGTTCCCCCATAGCGATGGAAGCCTTAATGCCGCTGATGATGCTGCTGCTGCTGGTAAAGGCACTGGGCATTCGTGGGGAAGGGGCTTAGGTTGGCGGGCGGCGGGGGCATGTACATCGTCCCGTCCGGGCGGCGGTAGACCACCGGGGGCTGCTGTCCGCCGGGAAGAAAGAACTGCGGCTGCGTGCTCGCGATGAACTGGCCCTGCGGGTTCATCATGAGCGACATCGGCATCGCGTTCGGGACGGCGAGGTGCGTCTGCATGGGCATTTTCCCCCCGGACGGCAGGCCTGGCGGGGCGGGATGGAGCATCGGGTTCCCGCCCTGCATCCACGGCTGCGGCGCGAGGCCCATCCCGCCGATCGGCGCGAGCGGGCCCGGGACGGGGTGCGGGATCTGCTGGGCCGGCGGGCGCGCGCCGCTCGCGGGCTGCGTGGGGAGGGCGCCCGGCATCGACAGCGGCCGAAGCGAGCCCGCCGGGGGCGCTCCCCCCCCGCGCGCCTGCCGGAGCAGCATCGGCTCAAGCTCCGAGGCCTGGATGACGCCCTTCGCCTTCTCTTGGGGAAAGCCCAAGTCCTTCGTGGGCATCCTCCCCGACTGCAGCATCTGCTCCAGGTCCTCGGCCCGCACGATGTGCGATTGCGGGGCAATGTCCTGCCGGGGCGCCCCACTCGGGTCCGCCACCGCCATTGAGCCCATCGAGGGCTTTCCCAGAGACCCAGGGGCGTTCTGGAAGGGCATCCCAGGGAGGTTCGAGACGCCGCCTGCGATGGCAACACTGCCCATCGCATTGCCCCCTGCCTGTGCTCCTAAAGAGCTGTTCGGGGCGGCCCCGCTCGCGTGCCCGAAGTCTTTTTGCGCGAACGCCGCAGGGGGCTGGCTCCAGATATTTGCATCCGATGTGTTCTCCCATCCTTTCACCAGCCCTTGGTTCGACGGGGCTTCGACACCGAAGAAGCGCGAGCGACGCGTGTTGTTGGCCTTCGGCTCATCGCGCATCGCGATGCCCGCGATGAGACGCTCGATCTCATCATTACCCTTTTCATCCTCCCGGGGGGCAGGGGGTTCGACCTTCTTCGCGCGCTGCTCCTCGTCCTTGCCGTTCTCCTTCGCGATGGTCTCCTTGAGCTTCCGGTTGTGCGCCGCGTTCCGCTCCAACTCGTACTTAATCCCCTCTTCAAAGGTCTCCTGATCACGGCTGCCACGCCAGCCCCGCGGGGGGGGGGCGAATCGGTCGTGCGCGGCCCGGCTCTCCTCGCGGGGGCCGCCTGCTCGCCGCTCGTTCGCGCCCACGCCGGCCTCGGCCCCGCGGCCTTTCGCGTTTCCGCCGGCGAGGACGGGGGCGGGGCCGGGCGGCGCGGTCTGGCTCGTCTCCGCGCTTTGGACGGCCTCGCCGCCGCGCTCCCCCCCCCGCCGAAGCCCCGCCGCCGCCGCGGGGTCGACGACCTCAATCACGTCGAACCTCTTCGCCGCCTCCGCGGGGAGGGCCCGATCGCGAACGAGCACCGCAAAGTCCAGAAAGTCGCCCTTCGTGTACACCCGCCGGGACGATGACATCGCGTGCTTGAGTAGGGTGCCACCTTTTTCCTCCAACGAATCGAGTCAAGATAAGAAAGGTCGTATAGAGGTGATACTAGTGAGCGTATAAGCCTTAATAGATATCTGCTTCTCTTGCTCCACCTGTCTCCCAGTGCGTCGATATGATGGGTTCGCTTTACAAGTATTCAGATTGAATTTAAAAAGTGAGAGGTGGTAAAGAAAAGGTGCAAAACTACAACTAATAGACACAAATCTTTCTCTCTAAAAATATATAGATTGAAATAGGAAAAGAAACGTTTAACCTAATAATTTTTGAAAATAATAAAGTAAATATATAGATATAGTTATTTGTTTATATCTATATTGATTAGGAAAAAAATATTGTACTAGATACGGGATAAAAAAGCAAATTAAATAATTAAAAATGATGTTGTATGAGGGAAGAGAAGCTATAAAGAATCTAGTTCAATATATAATGCTTTCTTATATATATCTATATATAGATAGATAGATAGATAGATATCACATGAGAATAACATGCAATGAGAAACAGGAAGATCATCATTTTATTGTTCCATGAAAACAGAATAGGTTGGCTCCATGAAACAACCCTTAATTATGCATGCCTTTCCCACGCATACACTGACAGTTTCATTCTTACTCGTACACGCATGTTTATTGGAGTTGCATCTGCAAGCTATTTAAAATAGTGATATTTGGGATTTATAAATACGCCACCTCATGAAAATGCATCCATATCTCCATTACCAGGTTGAAGTACTTCTCAGAAAAATCATCTTTATCCGTTTACCTACTGGCATGCCAAGCAAAGGAATAAACTAAAGCTGTAGGGGGATATGTGCAATACTATTTCAGTCATTTTCCTGTTCATGAGTCCGCATTTTTCCCTCTAATTTTAGGTGAGCAACGTCGCGTAAATCAACATGAGTGGAACGGAAAACCATCACAGTTAAAGTTCAATAGGGTTTTCAGCAGTACCCTCCGGAGAAGTGGGGAGGAGGGATGGCTCTCGAGGGCGCTTACCTCCCAAGGGAGTCCCGAGCGAAGCGCTGCCCTCCCGCTCCGGCGAGACTGAGCGCGTTTGTCGAGCGCCCTGCCCCACCGCCGGATCCACGGCATCGGCGTCGTCAGCTAACAGCAGGCCACCCTCAGCAGGGGTAGTCCCACTCTCGAGGTGCGATGGGTACCAAACGTACGCAGGCCATGGGGGCACCAGGGCAGAAGCCTCGCTCGCGACCCCGTCGGCCGCCGCCGACGCGAACGGGTCCACGCTTGACGAGAGGTGCAGGTGCGTCGGAAGGGCCTCTCGCATCTCGCATAGGCGCCGCCAGAGCAACGTATCCACGACCAGATCCTTTGTCCACATCTCGCGATCACAGAGGGGGCAGTTCCAGTAGCATCCCTTATGCCCGCTCAGGAGGTGCGAGCGCAGGTCGATGCACTGCAGGTGGCGGCAAAGCGCGCCGCGGACGGGCACCTCGATGGGCATCTGCGAAACTGAACACTTCGTGCTGATCGCCGGATCCCCCAACGCAAGCGCCTCATGGCTGTCCTCGCAAAGGATGCTGCGGTAGAAGGACCCGGCGCGTTGGTCGCTTTGGGCAAGCATGGATCGGACCCCCGTTGGGGCAGACACGTCCGAAGACAGGACAGTGGTCGTAAGATGGTCTACCAGCTTCGGAATACGGCCTTCGCCAAATCTCTTCTCCAAAAAAGTCGCCACAATCTCCTCGAGCGTATTGGATTGCACCACCACCAACAGCGCTGGTGTAAAGTAGTCTCTGTTGAACACATCGATCCTCAACCGTTGGCTGCTTTGCGGACGATTAATGTACTGTGTAATATCCAGGGATAAAAAGGTCTTTGCCACTTCCTGTTTCCGCTCTGGCCATGCGCGTCGCCACGACGCTAAAACACACTGATCATTCACATAAATGGTGATTTCCTTTGCGGTAGGCCATCGAGCGGGAATATTGGGATGGCGAAATGGAATCAAATGAATGCGGAGACGACGCGCGGCAACAGCATTCGCGTACTGCACAGGCACCTCAAACTTCATTGAATGGCTGCCATAACGGAGTTGAAAGCGGCGAACAATACCAAGAATCGTAAAGAAAGGCGAGGAGCGTTCATCAAGGTGAATGATTTCGGTGCTGCCAGAGCCTAGTGTCGACGAGGCGGCATTGGAAGATCCAGTGGACTGGTTCGTCGCCGGCACCACTCCCACAGCTGTCGTTGGCGTGACGTTGACACTGTTCGGGGGCGGTGAACCCAACCTTTTAGGAACAGGGGTAGTAAGTATCCTATCCTTTGGATACCTGAGCATGTTAGGGACAGGCTCAGTGTTAGATACAGGTGCCATTTCGTGGGGCTTGGAGACTTGCAGAAGCTTAGAGCTCGACAAACAATTTCCCATGGCAGGACCAGCTTCCGAATTTGCGGCTAAGCTCGCTGGGGGGGCAGAGTCCGGGAAATCTGTGATGTGATCCACGATAGGTAGTGGCCTTAAATGACGACTCTCGCCATTGGAAGGCGCTCGGTGCGACTTAGCAATCAACAGGGGCCCCTCTTCCGTGAAACTATTCGTGTTGACGTTACACCCGTTGCTACTTTTGATAAGTGTATTAGGGGGTAAAAGCGAGGAAAGAGAATCAATTTGATCGGCAAGTGGCAACTGATTTAACTCCAGAAAGGGAGGGCGTAGGCGATCTCGGTTAAGCACCCTCACTGCTGCTGCTGCCGCACGCGAGAGATCCGCCTTTCTACCGGTGACAGGAAAACTAGCCGCCTCACGTAGCTCACCGTGTTCCAAAAGAATATCCCGCATTTCCTGCATAATCTTGTGGATATCTTTCGCCAGATACCAATCCTGTAGCTTCCCCTCAGAGACGATCCCTTTAAAATCCTCGAAGTTGACAGAGTTTGGAATCACACGACCATGCAATCGGCTCCAATCCCCTTCTGTTATACCATCAGGAAAAACACTAACATTGCATTTAGTCGTTTTACTGGGAACTTTCATGAGCTCAAATTCTATGTAAAATTGTACCTCAATAAAGAGAAACGAGGAAAATAAAAAAAAAAACGGAGTCTTGCGTATGAATGGTGTATCAATACGAGACAAGGGCCTTTAACCAATCAAAAGGCTCAATACTTGTCGTATCGCCAAAGGATAGTGGGGGAAAAACAAAACTGCTATGAGTTTGACCCTGAGGCCTATTTTCAATTTTCCTTCTTTTGTTATTCGCTATAAGAAAGGGTAAATCGAGCATAACGGTCCTCATATTACGCCTATAGGGGAAAAACGTAGAAATGGGAAAATTTGAGTGAAGCTGAATAAGACACATTTACTAAAAAGCTGACTCAGATACCCCCCGGAACAGTTGTATCGGACAGGTAAATTAAAAAGACTTAGGGAATTACATTTAAAAAATGAAGAGGAACTATTGACCTTTAAATAGATCACCCAAGCCTTATTTTCACTTTTTCAAAAAACTGTTCTAGAACTTCCATGCGAACGGGAAAAAGGGAAAATATGCAAAATCCTTCACCACTAAAAATTATAGTTGAAAATATGTATACATATCTATACATATAGATAGATAAATATACAGAGAACTAGCAAATTTACATAATGATAATCAACATAGGAATAAAACTTAACATAAGTAACAGTGTGTAGAAACTTACCAAACCAAAATTTCTGTCGCTGTATACATTTAGGCTTTACAAAGCAGTTGAAAGAAGACAATACACTCGAAACTGGTTACAGACCTCTCCTTAAGGTGTTTCCTTAACGCTAAACCTTTTTCATGTTCAAAGGGAAAAAGGAACAATCTAAATACATTATAAAGAAAACTTGAACTTTTTTTTTAAAGGAGGGGGAACCATAGAAACATCCTTAACGCTTTGATATGCCTCGGTTAGATCAGTTTTATATTAAGATTAGAAAGATCAAACAATATAAAATTTATAAATAACATAGACAGAAACTAGGAAATCAGTAACTAGAAGTGGCCTAGAAATCCCTGAACTCTGCCTGCTGTGTTGACGTTAACGGCGGATTGCGATCCACAGGGCTATCAGGATACTTTTCAAAGTTGCTGGTGTCACCGGGGTTCCGCACCTTCACAGGAATTGGTGCTGGATAATAGCGCGCGTAGAGCTTATCCCAGTTCGCGCCGCTAAAGTACGGATGGTTCTTGATGTCCGCCACGCCCCCCTTCAGCGTACCCAGACGTCGCGTGTGGTCATTCTGCAGCAGCCCCTTCACGAGATCACGTGCACGCCCGTCGAACCAGTTCGGGAACCTCAGCCGGCCGGCCAGGATCTTCTCATAGATTCGGAACGGCGTGTCGTCGTAGTATGGGGGATAGCCCGAGATGAATTCATAGAGAAGGACGCCCATCGTCCACCAGTCCACCGCCTTGCCGTGTCCCTTGCTCTGGATCACCTCCGGTGCGAGGTACTCCGGCGTCCCGCACAGCGTAAACGTCCGGTCCGTTACCCTCTTCGCGAAGCCGAAATCCGTCACCTTGACGTGGCCCTTGCTGTCCAGTAGCAGGTTCTCCGGCTTCAGATCGCGGTAGATGATGTCCAAGGAGTGCAGGTACTCAAACGCTAGCACGAGCTCCGCGTGGTAGAACTTCGCCACGTCGTTCGGGAAGCGACCGGCCGTCCGCAGGTGCGTGAACATCTCGCCCCCCATCACGAACTCCATCATCAGGTACACCTTCTTCTCGTCCTGGAAGGAGCACATCATGTTGACGATGAACGGGTGGCTCAGCTTCATCAGAATCTCCTTCTCCTGCGCCAGGTGCTGCTGCTGCTTCATTTTGATGATCTCCCGCTTCTTGAGACACTTCACCGCGTAAAACTCGTCCGTGCCCTTGCGGCGCACCAAGCGCACACGCCCAAACGAGCCGGTGCCTAGCGTCTCGCGCATCTCAAAATCGCTCAACTTCCATGAACTCGTATCCGGCTTCTCAAAATTCTGCATGGACCAAGCACTCCCCCTCCCTTTTCGGTCATCTTGGGGTGTTTGCCCCTTAAAGTTAGAATGGTTTAGATGCCTTCCATCTATTTTTCTCTCAAAAGAGGTACTTTGGCTAGTAGATCCGTTCATCTCCTCACCCTATTCTGGAAATTTTACCTTTGTCTTTCTCTATAATTTGGATGTTACAATATAAAAAGTAATGATTTAGTCAGAAAAAATGTATATACAAGAAGGTGCTAATTTTGCTCTGATTGTCGTGTTTTCCCTTCCTTTTTAATACAATATTCCTTCACTCACAAAATATAATGCAAATACCTGCTAGTCTTTTAAGTGTATATATTCCCATAAATACTTTATATTTAAAGACTGTTCTTAAGAAAGGAAATAATGATCTAGAACGAAAAAAAATTGGGCCAATTAGCATCATGATTTAAAATAAATACATCTCCAATAAGACATTTTTTGTATTGATTGATTGATTTAGTTATGAATTTTTTTGCTTCAGCGTGTATCGATTTTGAAGTAAAAAGATGCCCTAGTAGAATCTAATTTAGAGGTTTTACTTTTCGTTCACGCCCCTTACCTCTATAGAAGCATATTTTTTTAGGGATAAAGTAAATGTTTTAAAGGGTTCCTCAGTCTATTCCTTATACTGTGTTCTAAAAAGGACTGCCTACGTTATCAAGTTTTCGCAGTAGAAACTCTTGATTCACATCTACGCTCCCCAACCTCACCCTGAGCATCTGTCCATCAATCTACTAGAGAAAACCTCCCTCATTTTCGAAAACATCATTTTCATCCATGATGTCAACTACATCCTCTCTTTCACGTAGACGAAGAAAGCTCAGAAAATGTTCTGTACGATGAATTGCCGAAAAAAACGCCTCAGGAGTATTCACTGTCACTTCGAACTCACTTGTGTCCTTCCACAGTGCTCCTTTAAAGTAATAGTTCCACGACCGCTGAGTGGGAACTAAGAAAAAGCCCATTAATTTGGTGGAAAGAGTGCCTCGGCCAGGATTGTAGTATTCTACCGGAACCTCTGTCGGACTTCGCTTCAAGATACTTTCGTGCTCTGTCTGCGCCCAGGCGATGCCCTCCGGTGTAATAGAGAAGCAGCGCATATTCACACCATCCTCTGACATCCCAAGGATAACAGTAAGAAGACCCTCTATTTGAATGCCCTGGTTTGCACTCAGGAGACGTCCCTGAATTCCTAAATCGTAAGAGTCGATCTGTAGCGTAGACTCTCCTGTACGGACTATACCTAAGAAAGCCAAGTTACAGTCCCGCAATTCGGGCGCCTCAAAGGGAATTCGTGCTGGTGTACGGACTCCCTGTGGAGTCCCAGCCTGCGGCGGTATCATGGCACAAAGTACTTCCTTAATGTTTGGAGAGTCCGGTAGCGCATGGCCGAATAGGTAGGCACAGCACTGCACTTTTACGTCACACGCCGCCAAAAGCTTTTGAACGAGATCTTCCGGTAGAATAAGCTGGTCACTTCCGGCGGTGGCACCTGCAACATCTAGCCTCAGCGGTGTGTTTTCGTCCAGAAACGCGGCATTTGCTAAAGACCTTGGCCGCCAGTTGCTCTCTAGAGCTGCACCCCCAAAGTCAAAAGCACTTTTGATCTTGCGTGTCACGACCTCGCCCGTCTGGGTGGTTAACTCGACCGTCTTTTCAGGAACCTTGGTGCGTCGCATGGATTCAATCTCCTTAATTTCTGCTTCCTGTATTTCGACATTCGTCATCCGTTTCCCAAGCAAAATTCCCTCCTTCTCCTTCTCTGTAAAATCGTTCGGACTCGCATTCATCCGGCGAGCGGCATCCGCGATGATCATCTCTTCCAACCGAGTCGAAACTATCTCCCACTCCTGCCGAGCCCCAAATGTTGGCCAAAAGTTTGAAGAAGACACCTCGACATGCAAGTCCGGTATAAGTATCTGTCGTGTTCGCATCAAGTTCACGTGGTAGCCACGCAAAATGAGATTAAGCAGGTTGAAACAAGTGATGGGTTGAAATTGCAAGGACATCTGCCAATCGTCGTATAGGCAGAATTCCCAGCCCTTGCTCTCCGTCGCCGTGATGCGCAGGTCAATGAGGCGGGTATGACGCAGGATCATCGGCAGAGGCAAGTTAAGCTCGCTCTGGCCAATGATTAAATTGGGATGGTCTAGCACCAGCATATTATGCAAAGTTTGCCGAAACCGAGAACGCGTTACAATGATTTTTCCAGGGCGCTCGTTGGGAGGGGTACTGCGCAGCCATGAGGCAATCTCCTCAGCGGCCTTTTCTCGCGCCAGCTTAGAGCGGCGTTTCATTCCGGAAAATACGCTTTTGTGCACCACACTCATTCGGAGCTGCCCAGTGACCGGTTCGAAAATCAATACAGCACCATTTTCAGACTTGAACTTTCGCCCACCATCCGGTGTGGGCTGCTCACTGGTGACATAGGTCGCGCTATCGTCGACAATCCATGTCCGCATACCACCGGAAAAGAGCTCAGCAATATTCGTGTCCGACAAGCTAGATTCAGTCGGGTTAGAGTTAAAAAGACCGAGGTCACGCTTCATGCGATCGCGTAGGGTGTTTAGAGCTGGATTACTCCTCATGATAGCCTGCATAAGCTTTACCATCAGCGACTTAAATCCAGGTATCCAATACCCAAAGACGCTGTGACAATTGTAAGCGATATCAATAGCAACAATAGCACCAGATGGAAACGGGTACATTTTTGCGGTACTGTATTCATAGAACTTCTTTCGGGCGTATTCAGCAATGTTATGGCTGTCGTAGTTGCCCCAGCGAAGCTGCACATCGATCCAGAACTTACCCGTCGTGAAGCCCTTGTACTCATCACTCACCTCGTCCAGAAGAGAGGTTGGCTTGCTGGTCACAGGCCAGCGAGCCGCACTCACCATGATGATATCCGCCGCAGAGCTGGTAAAGGTATACGACTTCTGCGGGTGTTGTTGTTGGAGCGTCACGGATGCTGCCGACAGATCCATCATAGAGTCTTTCATTTTACTCGCGATGGCATTCACCACGGAAGCGTGAATCTTTTCCCACAACGATTGGCTAAAAATCTTGATTAATGACTTTTTAATGGTCTCGAGCTTGCCGTGCATAAACACCCCAGTGGTTTCAATTTTCGATTCAAAACCAGCCTGAACATCAGAACGATTGATAGTGGGACTCCACCACAGTGCAAAACGTTGATTCGGAACCTTGGAGAGACCTGCGCGCTGCTGCTTGGCAAGTTTGGAGTCCTTCTTTGTATTCTCAAACCCGCCTTCGCGGTTGAATTCGATACCTTCCCATGATGGAAACCCGGTGCCCTTGAAGAGACTATGCTCTAAGATAGCCTCAACACCACCGAGAGCAATGTTCATATCCGCTCGGTACTTCTCCAAAACACCACCACAAATATTTCCATCATGCTCGTGGTGGAACCACCAATTTTTAAGATACTTTCCAGCTTGGTAGCGTTGGAATTCCATACGAGACCGAAACCCGACGTTAAAGTGGAAAAGAGGTGCATTACGTGAGAAACGTACACGGACACGGGGAACGCCCTTGTCAATGATATCCTCGATGTCGTCCAATGAGACACGACCGCCAGCAGCTTTTGCTTCCCGCTCACGTGAGCGGAACTCTAGCCAAGCCCGTTCGCTTTCCCGAAACTCTGTCTCCCAGGGGGTGTAGTACTGCAGAATATTAGGAATAGGAATGTTCTCATCGTTAGTGAGACCTGAGTAGAAAAATTGTATGCCCGTGTTAGTTGTTTTCGAATACACAGTATCTTTTGCTGGAATAAAAGAATGACCTACGGAAAGCATTCCCAAGCCTCCTAGATCGGATGGTGCGTAAAACATCGCCGCGGGAAAACGTGACTTGGCGCGTGAGTTTAGATTCATCATAACCCGGGCCTGCATGCGATGCTCCGCCATGGCCAGAACCATCTGCAGCTCTTCCGATCCGAGGATCGCCTCACGGTAGTAAGGTACAACTTCAGTTATAAATGCGTTCCATTTAGCTGCGATACTATGAAAAGTTGAACTGCCGACCATCATGACGGTTCGGCGGGCCTTGTTACGCATCATATTAATGTGTTCCTTTGACACCTGAAGAAATGCGCGGCAGGTAATGTCCTTAGTGGTATGGTTGCGCAGGCTCCACATCGACTCATTCTCCAGAACCTCGGTTTCCGTGCGTGCTACAGGCAGCAAGCGGATCGAAAAGCCAGCAATATCACATAGAAGGTTCGGGTTGTCTTTGGAATAAACACTTACAAAGCTCGTTTCCTCTGTAATTTCAGCCAAAGCTGGTGGTAAGCGGCCGCTAAACTCCCATAGCACTGCACGTGCAAGATTGACATCATTCAGGAATAATCGCATACGTGCGTCACGAGCCCATTGCTTGGCGTTTTTGAATCCATATACGGACGCGTTCTTAGAACGCATAGCTGGGTCTGAGTTGGTCTCCCTCAGGTAGCGCTGTCGAATATCATCAGCTTCTGCTTTGGTATAGCGCAATAGAATGTAAACCTCATTGTGATAGCGGCAGTAACCACGAATAGGGTGAGACACTGCAAGGTAAGGGTCTCGGAAAAAACTCATAAAGGGATTCGGCTTCAGGGCCGTTCCAGCAATTTCTTGGCTTCGCCTAGCTCCTATCAAAAGAATGTCCATCATCAGACCCCAGTACTGGGCAAGGAACGACGAGAACATAAACCCACGAATAAGGCCTTTATGATGATGGTAGCTCATATCCTTGAACTCCACCACCACGTCGTGGCGGCTGACAATATAATCGACAAGAGATTTGTCCATAATCAACTCCAGCAATGGACGGAAGAAAATCCAATCCACTTGGTCATAGAACGCTTGCTGCAAGTCAGCATGCATAAGTACCACAGACTCTTCATGGTTAGTATCCCATATATCAGGGCTGTTGTTGACGCCTTCGCACCACCGGTACACAAGCTGCGGCGCCGGTTCTGTATCTGATGGTTTTACCCAATTAGGGAACATGCGCTGCACTCCCATCGCCTTGTACCACAGGTACTGGTCAAGAAATGCATCAATCATCTTTTCTGTTGGCGTTACGTTGTAAATGGGATAAAGGTGCGAAAAATTGTCAATGTACTCAACCTCTAAATTTTTGAACCGACGCTGATGTGCTAAGGTGTCGACAATGCGCGACAGCATCTCATGTGGCGCATTGAAGGCCTGCTCGATACGCGCCTGCTCCTCCCGTTGGCTAGCGGTCAAGCGGTTGGCAATGTTATGTTGTTCTCGGAGGCGATTGAGAGAGAGCTTGAGCAATGAGAGTTCAGCTGTTTTCGACGGATCAGGGAATGATATTTTTTTAAATCCACGATCATCGAGCCAATTAGCCATCATACGGTATATCTCAGTTGCCACCTCTGGCGTCAAAGCTGCTTTATCCTCACCACGGATGTACCGCTGTTGCCGCTCCTGCTCCTCCATGATCTTCAAGCGTGTAAGGCGGCCGAGATTTTTCATGAAAGCCCGCTTATCGACCATATCACTATCTGCAATGCGTTGTCTTTGCAGTTGTGCAATGCGAATGTACTCCTCCGAGCGCAGCTTAACATACTTTTTCACTAAATCCTCTAGAGGCTTCGCCAATCCAGGGATGGACCACGGCACCCCTGCACGCCAGTGGCGAAATGCCTCGTTCATATGTTGATCCATAGTGACAATGACAGAGCCCTTGACATTTTCAGGAAGCATCTCACGTAGCTCTCGTCTGTACGCTTCTTTGATGTTGACGTCTTTGTATGTTTCCACGCGCTGGCGGGTGACGCGCTTCCCAGTATACTTGTCTTTTTGAACTCGCCCATGAAGAACACGCTCCGTGAGATTCCCTAGGTGATTCTGCAAAAGCGAAGTCATCCCGCGGAAAAAGAAAACCCATACTCTCCACGAAGGCCCCCAGAACCCGCAGCCCGGTCCACTCGGCACACCACCAACATTGAATTTGCTGTACAGCACATGCTTTAGGTCGCGAGTGCGCTTGATCTGCCGCATGGTACGAAGCTTATAACGGTAAATGCCTGTTTGCACTCCGACGTGATTAAAGAGGTAATGCAAAGCATCAGCCAGTTGGAAAGCATCGCTGCGTCCGAGTCGATACATCACGTGCAAATCGATGATCTGTTTCATAAATCCTAGCATCTCTCGCACGAGGTGAAAAGATGGGCCTAAGCGACTCTTTTTGATTTCTTTGGTTGTCAACGTGCGAGTCGGTTTTGCCTCAAAGTTGTAGTCAATGTGTACGTACGGCAAGCACTTTATGTTGATGAACTGGACAAGCATGTTGTGACCCTGACGCATAAGCTGCAGTCCTGCCTCCAGCCAGTCCATCTTAGTACGAGCAAAATACTTTATCTCCGCAAGGCGTTCGAGACGAGTCTTTCCAGATACCCTGATGTCATCGTCGTCGTCTGTAGTAGAATGCCGATGTTTACTGTTTCTATGCAGATGACGCTTAACATGATGCTTGAGCAACTGGGTATAACTCCGGAGAGTCTTCTCGCGTGAGTCAGAGGTGAGTAAACCCGGTGGATCCTGATAAAAGCTATCACATAAAGGAACGTCTAGTCGACGTTTCGAACCTCCCTCAAATGCGTTAAAAGGTTTCGGTGCAAACACCAGGGTCATAGCAGACTTAGTTTGCGACGCTTCTAAAGGAATTTCGCTCAAAAAGGGCTCAAAGCTATTGGGCAAGATTACGGATGAAAAAATGCCTTCGTTTCCCTTTACCACATCTAGTTTTCCAGTTTCATTAATATTTGTTACTTGTTGTTGCGTGCGTGCCAATGCGACAAAGGAGGAGCAGAGGACTTTGTCAGTAGAATCCTTTTCCGTGTACTTTTTCTCTAATGATTTAATAGGATTCAAAGATGGATGGAATGAGAAGCACGGCAACTCTGGGTCGTCGTTCTCCACACGGACGGATGGTGCGTAGCGGTAGGGTGGCACCTGGACACCCTTCACCTCACTACCGTACAAAAAAGGAAAGGCAATCTGCCGCTCTGTGAGCATGGTGAAGCGTGGATTGCGTGGATTATCACGATGAATGACACGCCTCAAGTCATTAAACTCAGTCCAATCATCATCTTCATCTTTTTGCTGGATCAAGGGTGGCGGTTCAAATTTCGGTCCTCGAGGAATAGCGAGATGCATAGCCTTTGCGGTGTAGAAAGATTTGAGATTCCACAAATAATAATAGTTACGGTCATCTATTACAGGTAAAATGGGAAAAGCTAGCCGAAGCAGATTCTCTACAACATCCAAGGTAAAATAATACCCCCTCGGACGACGCTGTCCGTGAATTTGATTCGACAAGACAAGACGCGGGAACGGCTCGTATAACCAATTCGAAACCGCATTATTGTCCTCTCCTTCCAACTCATCCCTTAAAGGGGGTGGTGGGTCCCGATCCATAAGATAATCGGCAAAATCCAACGGCGGCTCATTGTCGTCACCCTTATGGACGACGCGGCGGAAGGCACCGCCCTCCATGCCTAGCTCCACCTTGTGGGCCCGCATTTTGGTCCATGCTGAGCCCCACTGGGAAAGGTACGCGGGCTCAGCCACGACGGGGGTGTCTTCTACGATCGTCAAAATCCCCCCGACGTGGTAAACAGTGCTGACGTACCGCGCTTCCTCCCACGGCATCGGCATGTTTTCCAACAACTTATACAGCGCCAATGGGACGTACTGTAGCATTGCCACGCACAACTTCCGCTCAGACTTAAAGCGTTTCCCTCTCAAATCACCGTTGTCCTTGATAACCTTTCGAATAAATTCAGGTGGCATGAAATCCTTTTCCTCAACTGCAGCCGAATAAGCTGCGCGATAGCCAAAGCGCTGTGTATTGTGGCGGCGCCACTCCTTTACTCGCTCTTGCTCTGTCTCATCCTCATCTTGTAAAGCTGGAAGCAAAGGCCCGCGATTCGTATCATCTTCAGTAAAGCCTGGGGGAAAGTCAAGGTCTGGATAATTGGTCATTTTTATTTCTGAAGATATACACCTGTAATGAAAAACGATTATTGTTTAAACTTAATATTAAGGAACAAGTTAAAAAAACGTACAACAGCGCGTTGGACAGCACAGTTTAACCGATTTATCCCTTATTAGTGCAATATTATTTTCTATTGCTATTTGCAGGTTCTCGTAAATGACTCAAGGTAACTATGAAATAAAAAGAAAAGAGAGAAAAAAATTTCCGAGGGGGGGGACCCAAGAGGGGTGAAAATAACACAATATAGCTACAGAGGGTGAGCTAATCTCGAAAATGCGTCAAAGGTTTCTCCATCAAAAGGGTAAATATATATTATCGATAGGGGAAAAAATGTGAGGAAATGGCCACACGTATTGCACCCCTTTAAAACCTAAACGCAGGGGAAAAACGGAAAGCCCAAAGCCTTTCTTGCAGTTTTTTTTGCACTCACTCAAATTCCTGAACACATAACCCTGGTGCACGAAACCAGGTAAAAAAAAAAACAGAAATACAACACCGGATGTCTAAATTTCAGGAATCGCTTTGAAGACATGAGCGCTAGGTTTAGATTTTTCTATTTGCACAGCTGCATTTATCACATCAGGCCATCGAACCTCACGCTTCGTTCTTCGTTGCATAAAACGTGTGGGCTCAAATCCGGCAAAGCTTCCAGTTCGTGTGTAGTGACTTTCATAAAACCATTTAACAGGACGAGATTGAATACGTCGTTGCTTGCGAAAGTCCGCATCGGGTGTATCAGGCACATGCTCTTGGTATTGTTCCTGGGAAGGAGTATTCTCGATGCCCCACTCCATATTAGGGGCCCAAAAGCGGAAGTCTGCCCATTCCTCCTTCCAGTACCATGCTCGCATCTCTGACATCTTTGCTGACCGGAGCGAGCCATCCGGCTGGCGAATCACAAATCGACGTCTTTTCTCATTTGTAGGATCTAGCTCTAACTTCTTCAAGGGATCATGTCCCACATTAACGCCGATTTCTGCAAACATCCAGTTGTACTCAGATTTGTTAGCATGATCACGATGTGGACCGGCCCAGACAGGCATTTGGCTGTACTGCTGCACCGGCTCGCCAGTGCGCCCAATCATTTCAGGAAACATTCGGCGGTAAACGTCATAATTGTCACCCCAATAGTCCTCATAATCTTGCTCGGTTTGCAAAAAACGATAAGGGTCGTCCATTTCCCATACGTTAGCATAGCTAGCCTCGCGGCGGTTGACTAAATCCCGGAAAAGAAACTTATCACTGTAGAAAGTTATCTTCTGCTCTGCAAAGCGCAACTTGCCGTAGAACATTCCTTGCTTCCTTGCACGTACATCACGGATCCATTCAAGCGCAAAAAGGCGCTTAGGCAGTGACCAGTCTGGTTCCACACACGCATCGTAGCATGCCTTAAAGTGATGCCAGACCAATATCTTACGGACAAGCGTAAAATCTAGGCCATACATCTTTGCCAGTCGCTCGGGTGGCCATCTCTCGGGAGCCTTGCTCCACAATGCAAAGAGCTCTGGTCCTACCTCATCACGGACTTTGTAATCCTCATTAATTTCATACCGAAGCCGTTTAGACATATCAAAAAACTCTGGAGTGCCTAAAGACGTTTGGAAGCCTATGCGCCGCTCTAAAAGCTCTTTATTTTGTACGTTGTTCTGCGTCAGCGCTTCAAGCCACAACAAATCCACGTGCGACATAACCGCAAGAAGAGGTCGAATCCGACGATCGAAATGTTCGCGCAAGCGCTGCATACCTTCCTCATCTAAAGACTTAAACCACTCATTTAGAAATTGAATATAGTCGCTAAATGTACAGGGAAATCCAGCTTCATGGTCGCCAAACTCTAGCGTCCGCCACCGCTCCTTAATGATGTTTTTAATCAGCACATCGTCGCTTACGGGTGATCCCTTTTCCTGATTCTGTAAAAATGCGTTTCGTTGTCTTCTATAAATGGCTATTTTCTCCGCATTTGTTCGGCTTGGGAGTTTCAGCAGCTCGACTGAAAGAACGTTCTGTAGATACCACGCCCCAAAAGGGTTCGCCCACCACGGTACGTCATAACGTCGTTCTTTAAGGGACTGAGGCATGTCCATAAAGGGTTGAAGCACCTCATCCATGTCCTCCGAGCGTGCTCGATTGAGCCAAAGATCCCATTGCGGGGGATCGAAACTCTTCATTTCGCTTAAATCTTTCGTCCAAACTTTGGGATCGCGCCATTGAACAGGCTTTGGAGGCTCAGTAAGGACATGATGCTTCCAAGACTTGTGCTCACGAGGGCCTCGTTTATTAAATGGGTAACGGCGACACACTAATGTGAGGCGAAGCATATATGTCAAACTCTACTTTTTCGAATTTTGGTAGGGAAGTCGAAAACAAAGGGAGGGCGAACCAAACGCTATCCAATGCTCATGAATTGGGTATAATACCCACACACACCCCTTCAAGTGGACAAAAAACTGAAAGGAAAAAGCCCTACTATTACCTTCCCAAAGTTAAACAAAGGGGAACAAAAGAAATATTTATGTTGAGGCGTTGAAACTATTAAGTAAGTACCCAAACTTTTTCAGAGAATCGGGTTTACTGTAGCATGCAGTGAAAGATGGCGCAACGATAAGCAACGGTATAAAAATACTGATGTAATGTTTTAACATTTTTACAATGATTAAGAGCCCTTTTCAGCTGGTAACCAGAAAAAATCGACGTTCCACACGGTCAAGTTTGTGTGTGTGAAAAAGGTAATGATAGCTATGAGCAATATTAGAACTGGAACAGGATACATGAGCCGTTGCTGCTGTATAAGCATGGGGAGCTCTAAGTAACCAAGAAAGACACTATAAAAATACGTGGCTGCCCCAAATAGATACAAGCTATTTGAAAGAATTTGCGATATAAAGAAACGTTTAGAGTACAAAACTGGCAAAAGGAGAAACTGTGCCACCTTCGTCCATATAAAGTAAACGAAGTAACCGTTGCAGTGCACATCAAAAGAATATCGCCACTCCGTCTCTCGAAAAGCTTCGTTAACCTGATTTGGATCAGCTAGAAAGCGGTTTACAGTGATCCAAATTAGGGACGCAAAGAGTATCCCACATAAGTAATAAACAACAAGTACCTCGTATAGAAAGCAGCCAATGACTTGCGAAAATGAATCAGCAAAGGTAGCCCCATACGCACCGGTTGTTAGAAAAATAAAGAGAAGCTGTATAACGAAAAAAGCAGGATCATCTCTATAATAATGATTTTTGGTCATTTTTCGAGCCTTACTCATTTTGCAAACTAATGATGGCTTAATACAAAGGGAGTACATTTGTGAAAGAGCAGAATCAAATTCCATTTGATCTACTTGCAAAGCACGGCGCGCAAAGGGAGGAAGACGCGACACCCAGCGCGAGGTAGCTGAAATACCGTTCGGGATCATAGCATAGGAAACAATTTGACAATCAACTATTATAATGAAATTAGAGGCTAACTTAAGTTTCAAGTAAGATTTCTAAAAAGTACAATATTGTGCTTTCTTCGTGTTTTTTATAGAGAGAAAAAATTGAGGACTAGCGGAAGTAGTTGCTCTGAGAGAAAAAAATCATAGTTGAAGTAACATGCGTCAGTACCATTAAAAGAAAAAAAACTTATTCCTATGAATCAAATTTAGGGCTACCTACTTTCTTTTACATGAAAGCACTCAAATAGGAGAAATAGAGACCAGAAATCTAATAAATTCAAGAAAAAGTAGCGAATAGTATACATAATAAGGCCTTTTAAATTCATCCCTAAAGTGTAAACAGATGAAATTTAAAAATTAAGAGTGCTCACGCATTCTAAAATGTCGTGTGTAATGCAGTCGTTTGATTGTGCGATTTCTTTAATAATGTTGATTCGTAATAATACGTACCCGCACCCGGAATATTATTAGCAGCGTTACCCGTAAAGCGAACATCTTTGCCCCAGCTAGAGTTCCCCAGTTTAGAATGAGGTCCTAAGTTATAACTTCCGGGTCCAGGGGTTTTATTATGACTCAACGTATTTTCGCCTCTCGTGGAGTTTCCAAAGATGCTTTTCAATGTTGCAGGTTTCGGCCAGTCATATTTGATATCATAAAATGGGCTAGGCTGCACATGTGGTTTTGCATGGTGATCTACAGGATTCTGAACTCGCATAACACGATGTGGAAACCTAAGAGGTCTGTTCAAAGGTAAGGGATCACGATCTCCAATATCACTCATATGCAAAGATACAGGTTGGTGGAAACGTGGAACCGTGGACCCAAAAGGAGATTCACCTCCAAAGTGAAGTCTCTTTGGGAGTGGTTTGGCATCATAAAATTCAGACACCTCTGTGTAAGAGCCTGCGTTATCCGTAAAGCGATCTGCGGTGGAAGAAAAAGGAAATGCCTGCGATTCTTTAGAAGGTTGAGGGCGTCGAGGTACAACCTCGCCGGTGTAGTGCCCTGGACCGGGAGTTTCGCCATTCGTGTTTTTTGGGAAACGTGGAGCGGAGTAGCCGAAATCTTCGGTCGGTTTAGAATGGGCAAAACCTGACGTGATTTCATAAGTACCGGGGCCAGGAACCTTTGTAATAGGAGGCTGCGACCTGGCTGTTGTGGACACAAACATGGACGATGGCTTGGAGTTGTAGAAAGTGTGAAGTTTTGAATTGGTCTCATAGCTGCCAGGTCCAGGTGTTGAGGACTGCTGCGAGGAATTACGACCACTATATCGATTAAAGTTGACAGTACGAGAAAGCGCTTTCCGTGGGGGTGGTAATTCAATTGATTGATGAACCCCAGGACCAGCATCCACTTCTGATGGAGCAACACCATTCTCTCTTCCAACTGGGAACTTGTAAGCTCGGCAACGTCTTTTTGTTGGCCACTTATCAGCTAATTCGTAAGACCCCGGACCCAGAACGCCACTGTCCCTCGAAAAGGGGAATCTTACTGAAGTAGATAGAAAAGGGCAAGCCGCTAAACCATTTTTACTCGATACCAGAGATTGTGTAATATCATAAGTACCTGGCCCAGGTGTCTTTAAATCAGTAAAATGTTGTGGCAAACGCTCTGATGTCATACCAAATGGAGCATATGCTGTATTAGAGGGTATTTTATAGCCAATATCATATGACCCAGGACCTATTTGAGGACCTACACTTGTTTCATTATGTAAAGCGGTAGCTTTTGCTCGCACCAATGGAAGTTCTTTAATGACTTCAGTCATTTTGATTTCAATACTATAAATAAATAAATAAATATAAATATAAATAAATATAATTATAAATATATATATATATATATATGTATATGCTCAATTCCTTTTTACAATATATTCTAAATTTCTTTAAATTTTTAAATAATATGAAGATAGAAACAAGTTAAAATTTGTTTAAAATAAGAAAAATGTCCGAAGTTCCTTACATGTTAAATGTTCTCGATAAATAAATAAAATCGCATATACCTTGTAGAATAATCGTAGAAAGAGAAGATCCCTCCATTTTTCAATATAAAATATTAAAAACCATATAAATGTGGAATATATTGAATATATTGAAATATGAATCATAACTCGAGGTCTTTCTCTATACAAAAGTTGTTCTTACCATTTTAAAAGCCCCTATCGCAGAGTATTTTTTTTTTACAAAGTTAGCTCATCGAATGCTTATATAAAACGCATCAAAAGGAAAAATAGAACGATTAAAATAATATAACTCCATGTTTTATATGATGCCATCCATCTTGTACACCAAGGCTTAAAAGGCCTTGAAGCACAAATAGGGCATAAAAAAAGGTTTTCCTGTTGATGAGAGGCAAAAAAAAGTCCTTGGGGTTGGGAAACCTCTCCACACCATGAGCACAGCTTCGTTTGGTTTGGCTTGTAGGCAAGATGTAATCTTTCGCCTTTAATAGTCACGATCGGCTCTGATTTGCAACACATGCCATAAGTTTTCTCGCAGATAAGGCATTCCCAAATTGCCATTTCAGAAGAATGATTAAAGCATGAATAATTTCTAGTGTGTACTAGCCATAAATTATGCCCGTTGTCGCATTTTGGAATCCAGTTGGAAAATAAAACATCGGTTATCTTATTAAGTAGCACATCAAGAAAAATAGTTAATCCAATAATCAATGGAAATTCTTGGCGCATTGTAGTGTCAAATAAAATGTAGTTTCCTTTAATTTTGCTACCCTTCGAGGGAAATCGGATATGATCTAAACAAACAACGCGTCGATGTTTGAAGCCTTTGAAAAAGCTGTTTCGGTCTGATTCGGATAAAATACGGGCAACTGGAACATTATCAAAGGAAGAGGGGGAGCTGCTAACCGAAATATTTTCGCGCATTCCATTGTTTAACATACCTCGCCATTTGTCTATCTGTTGTATAGATTTAGGAAATATTTGTTCGATATATGTCAGACATACTCGAACATCTTCCTCTATTCTAATATGCTTACATGTAGCCCTTTTTTGTTCTAATAGAGCATAAACATGAGCTGCCAGGGAACTTGTTTTATCACTCCTAAAGTTTGCCATCTGGAAAACTGCATCCTGATCTTCCGCCCAATTCAAAACACAGTTTTTTGAAATAATATTAAAGAAAACAGTGTTCTCAGTGCCCAATTCTCTTTCAAATGACAAAATCAACTGCTTACAATCATCGGTAGTCAAAAATTTTAGGCATCTTGAAAATAGGGAAACACCTGTTTCATCCAAGGCTTTAATAAAAGAACCTTTTGTGAACAGCTCCAGCACGTCAAGAGTAATGCATGCGTACACTTCAAAATGACGAAGCACATAACGATCACCGATCAATTCTCCCTTACGTGACAAAGGGTTCATAAGACTCAACCACAGTTCTAACAGGTTATTTAAGTGAACATGGCGTACGTGAGGAAATCCATCTAACGACAAAAGGCATTCCCTCAAACTAATAAGGCAATTTCTGTAAAAACTGGAATAAATGTCGATAATGTCATTAACGCACTTGCAAAGCGAGTCATTTGGGAAATCTTTGCTCTGCACTGCAAGCAGGTTTTTATTTTGGTCGTCATTATTGGTGTACATCGTAATAAATATTTCAGTTAAAAAAGGAATTGTACACAAAAGCTGGGCTACTGAGGAGGGATCGTAAATTGGACCTCGACGCCATTCTAGTGCAGGTTGGGATATATTTCTGTGCGAAAGCAAAACAGGTGAGCAGATTAATAGTGCGGCAATAGTGTCAGCAGAGGTTAACATTGTTTCCTCAAATACAATTTTCGCCGAAAGATTTCGAAATAGTGTCGGAGTTGTATAGTATTGGATGAAGGCAGTTAGAACACAATGATAAAATGGAAATTCAATAGCAGGCTTTTGGGAAAAAAATGAGTGCAAATACTCTTGCAAGCGATGAACACAACCAATAATGCCAACAGTTTGTCTTGAGATAATCTCATTCCCATGCTTCTCACATCTACGCATTGCATAGCAAAACATACGTAATATAAAGTATGGAAGTGGTAGGCAAGGAAGACATGTCATTATCTTCTTTGAAGAGGGCTCTTTACGTGTCACCAAAGGTGGAATCCAAAAGGGGACAAGCAACAGAGGTTGACATTTAGACCGTGGCAAATTGTATAAGCTAACGTCATTGGGTTCGCCTAGAAGACTAAATGAATTACGATACAATGTTGATAAGGGGAAGTCAACAGTGTATTTGGCAGGGGCTTCTTCAGACTTTTCAACAAGTTTAGACTTCCAGTTGCCCTTTGCTTTTATTGAAAAATCAACGGATGGTAACGAAAATGAGTCTAGAAGATTTATGAAGGGAGTACTCGGAGCTAAAAAGCGAAAAAGTGCCGATGCCATTGGGGAATTAGGCGAGTTATTCGCTATGTCCATCCAGCATGGATTTTCCTCTTGAAAATCTGAATCACAATGGCGTCCAAAAATGCGATCACAAAGAATAATGAACCCATCCTTACGAAAAAATGAATCTAAATATTCCTTTGTTTCAGCATGTAGAGGCTGGTACGGATAGTTAACCTTACAAAAAAATGAATTAACAGCGAGAATTTCTTTCTCGACTGCAAACTCACTATTCATAGCTTAATTCTATTGGTGATGGAAAAAATGTTAAACTGAAAGATAACAAAAGAAATACCAGGTTTAAAAAAAAAATGAAAAAGTCCTAACCAGAAATGACAGCAGATGGAAGAAATTCAAAACATTAATAATTCAATGATAACCAAACAATAATGACTTAACGCCTCCAAACACATAAACATTCGGGCATTCACACCCTTTGATAAATATTTTTGTTTTGTTAGGCTGCGGGAGGGGGGTGGGACACATTGCATCCCCCTCCTTGACTACGATGCTGAGGCAACCCCGGCCGCACCCTCTTAAAAAAAAAAGAAGAAAAAGCCAAAGCAGACCCTATCTTGAGAAAAGTTGTTGCCAGAAAGAATCAAATTTTCTTATTTTATTTTTAGACGAATGCCCACCACCATGTACTACAGTTAAAGGGGGAAAGGGGGGAATTTCTAGTATTTGCAAATTTAGTTGGTTCCCGGGCAACCCTTTCAACCCCCAACTGATTACCACATGGATATTTCGAAATCTACGCCGCTTCGTGTGAAAAAATTAGTGCACTGCAAAACTGCCTAACGCCATTTTGACACACCCATGGGGTATGCAAACCCCTTTTTCGATCAATGTAATTCTGCTATATAAAAAAAAAAGGGGGGGGGGGGTATTTTTATTTTGGCATGCATTTTTGTCTATAGGGGTGTTATAGTGACAAGTTCGCTTTAGTTTAAAAACATTATTAACTAGGAATTTATCATATGATCTCTTTTCCCTTCGGGTCTAATGCATCATAGTTAAATACTGCGCATATTACTGTTACGTATTTTAATATTTGTTCTTTATGCCAACTTTCAATTCTCCTTCCGGCATTGATATTATTAATAGTAGAACAGTTATTAAGCATCTGTTCCGAAAAACAAAACTTGTATACTTATTTCAGATACTTATAGTTTGTTCCATCATTTTTTTTGCTAATACTTCTTCCCCATCCTTTTACAAATCTCTTGAGTGGATGGCTTACGTACTTTACCTCCTCTTTTCTTCCCTTTTTTTTATGTTTATAATTCATTGTATAATGATCTTTTCTTTTGCTTCTATGGATATGGTATTTACGTTTTATTATTTTAGAAACATCAAAGCATTATGTATACATGTACTACGGAAAGGGATTTCCTCTAGCTAATAAATATCAGCTCGCATTATTTTCTGATGTGCATGACTACGATATAATTTATGATGATTTTTTAAACAGCTACATTTAAATTAATACACAAAAAAATCGAACTTCATTCTATATGTTGACGGAAGCTTTAGTTGAAGATTTTTTTTATAGATATGCGTATGAAGTATTGTATTTTTTTGGTCTCTCCTTTAATTATTTATAGTCCTCAATGTTTTCTAGACGACTTGTCTCAGTTCAGCCAGATATCTTGGAATGGCTTACAACGCAACGTAATACTTTGAACATTTTGAGGAAGGAGCGTTACAGGTTGGAAAAGGGATTTGTCGCTTATTTCAAAGACATTGTTGAGTTTTTGAAGAATCGAGAGTCTTCAAAGGGTAACGAACAAAGCGAAGATAAAAAGAGGGCTGAAAATGCAGAGAGATCGATTGGTCAATTTTATGAATCTGAAGAACTTACGAAGTCTATGAAATGGAAGCGTGTAACATGGAACGAAGATGCAGATTATTCAAGCTTTTCTAAGCGTATTTTAGACAATGACGCTATGTTTAAACGGGTTCCAGCATTTTCCTTCATGTCGGTTCACATCATAAAAGACCCATTGAGTACTGATTTGGTAAGTTTTCCACCATACAAAAAGAAAATAGATCCAGGTGATTTAACCAGTCTTTTTTCCCAAGAACGAGATCCGAAAATAGTGAATTTGTACCCTACCACTGTCACTGCTGAACGACGTAGCGCATTCAAGGTTGACTGGTCTTCTGGAAATGTGGAGATTCTTGATACAGCGTCAGCTCAGGAGATACTAACCTTTCTTTCGACTGTCGCTCCTCGTCTTCAAGCGTTACAAGTGAAAATGGAGGATCAGCAAACTTGCCAAGTGCAGGATGTTGAAAAGGTAAGAGTACGCGTTGGTGCTTTAGTTAAATTCAACGAGTTTGACACAAGTTTCTGGGACGATGCAAAGCGGAAGACAGATGTGAACTATATCAACCCAGATGATCTTGAATTTTTTCTAAAATCAATCTTAAAATCAGCTTTTCTGTATCGATGGTTTTTAAAAGGGCAACAGATTCGTGTCGTACCACCTGGAAGCTCATATTTTATCGATATGGATGCAAAAGAGATCCATATACCAGCAAATTTCGCGGAATATAATTGGCTGAAAGCTCACGATAGATTCACGAAGATCGAAAGTGTATTCCTTAGCTTTCGCCGATTTTGGTGGGTCTGGTTTTCTGTGGGAATGGTACTTATCGGTGACGTTGAGCTACTTTAGCTCTTAAATAAATATACTAAAATATAAATAATATATATATTTATATATTTACATAAATCCCAGATTATTCAGTTTTCTGTTTAAAAAGGGTTAGTAAAAATTTATCAAATCAACCCATAGTACCTATCGAGTTGAATTCTCCATAAGACTTAATAAAGAAACTAATTGATTTCCTGCCTAATTTATGAGTATGCTATCTTAAGAACTTAGACTAAAATTGTATTCGTTTTAGTTTTCTTATATATATTTTTGATTACAATTTAAGCTCATGGAGGAACTAACTCTTCTGGAAGAAGCATTCGCTCTCCTTCAAAAAGATGGAAAAATACCAAGAATTTCAATTCCTACAGCTTTACGTGCGGCCGGGTTAAATCCAAGTGAGGAAAAAATTAAGAAAATTATGCTTATCGCATCGGACCTTGATATGCCTGCTTATAAGAAATTGGTAGCTGAACATGATGACAAAACAGACACTCTAGAAGCTGTTAAGGAAGCCTTCCGTGTATTTGACAAAGATTCGAATGGCACTATCTCAGTTGCTGAATTTCGCCATATTATGACAAGCATGGGCGAAAAATACCAAGAGGAAGAATTTCATGATCTCATTCAAGGATTTGATGAGGATGGTGTGATTCACTATGAAAAGCTTGTTGAAAGGATGCTCGCACCCTTTACAGATCATGTAACTCAAGTCTTAGATTGAGACCCAGTAAAATGCACAAGAATATGTATTTTTCTAGTATTACCTTGTAGAATTATCCCAATAACATATCCTTCCAATATTGGGCTTTCACGCTAAGGTTACTATTTTAGAATAAATATGTATATATCTTTTCCTTATCTATTTGATTGCTGTGCTTATACATTTTCTTTCACTAGTCTAGAACTTTATTCTTATTTATTATTGTTGTGGTTGTTATTCAAGAATTTCTTTGATTAAGCACATATAAATGGTGAAAATTAAGACAATTAGTCGTTCGGAGTTGGAATGGACGAAGGATCGCTCTACAGAAGTGCCGAAAGCCATTCGTAATTACGATCCTAAGTTCAATCCTATGGCAAAGCAGGTTGAATTTACAAGAGCTGTGCGTGCTGCTAAATTAGACAGAATGTTTGCCAAACCCTTTGTAGCTGCGCTGCAGGGACACCAAGATACAATTCGATGCATCGCGACAGATTACACAAGTTTGTCAACCACTGCCACCGGTTCCATTGATGGTGAGCTGATAATATGGGATATGCTAGCAAGAAAGTCTCGAGCAGTTATTAATGCTCACCGCCACTCTATCGAAGGTGCCGTGATCTCACCAGATGGCGTTGCTTGTTTTACTGCCTCTCGAGACAAAGTTATCAAAATGTGGGACCTCGATCTTGGGAGCTCTGAGGGGGAAATTGAGCCTGTTGTCGAGTATTTGGGAGATTTTCCATTTTCTTCTATCGACCATCATTTTCACAAACCCTTATTTTGTACCTCATCAGATGCCATCAGTATTTGGGATATCAATCGTACGCAGCCCATTCAGAAGTTTTCCTGGGGCGATGACACTATCTCATGCTGCCAATTCAACCGAGTAGAGGCGAACATAGTAGCGTGCTGTATGTCTGATCGTGGTGTCTTTATCTACGACACGCGCAGCCAGTCAGCCCATAGCAAAATTGTCCTAGAAATGTGCTCCACGTCGCTCTCGTGGAGTCCGATGGATCCTAATGTGTTTGTGACCGGAAGTGATGATCGCAACTGCTATTTGTTTGATATTCGTGTCCCGGGTAGACCCCGAAATGTGTTCCAGGGTCACATTCAGCCTGTGTCGTCGGTAGATTTTTCGCCTGCAGGAAACATGTTTGTGGCGGGATCCCAGGATTACACCCTGCGAATATGGGACATTAATCAGATAGTCAAGTCGGACTCTTTAGATATGTTTCATACAAAGCGCATGGCTCGGGTTGCTTGCGTCAAATGGTCACCAGACAATAATTATATTTATAGTGGTAGTGAAGATGCCGTTCTGCGTGTGTGGAAGTCAGACGCGAGCAAACCTATTAGACCTTTGAGGGGCCCAGAAAAGCATACGTTTAATTATATGCGGACGCTGAAAAATAGATACCATAATTTTGTAGAAGTGAAACGGATCAGTAATCAGCGCAATGCCCCCAAAGCTGTTTTGCGCGCCTCTAAGCGGTTGAAAAAAGCTGGTAAGCGAGAATTGTTAAAGGAAATGTCCCGTAGGAAGACTGAAAACATTAAGCCACTCGCTAAGCGCAAGACCTACGATTATGTTGAGTAAATATAGGATCTTTGTATGGATGCGTGTATGTTTATCCGTTTAAAATGCTAAGTAGTTTTATTAGTCATGTTAATTGCGGCATGCTAAATTTATTTTGTTCTAATTGTGTTTAATATATTAAATTCCCATAATAAGAAAGATCGTATCCCACTCGCATTTTTTTTATTTTTATTTTTTTGAGGGGGGGGGGGGGGCTATCCGCATAGGGTAACATATTTTATTTTGGGATTCTCTTTTTTCCAATTTTTATTTATTTATTTATCTGCCTTTTTTCCGGTTCTTAAAAACATATATAGGCCTTTCAGTTGATTTTTTTAAATTACTTGTCAACCTTAGTGTTAGAGCTTTTACAATAATGTCAAATTATAGCCGATTTAGCTTTATTGTTGAATACTTTGATCCACACGCTTCCTTGACGCGAACGTATCAGCTTCTGTATCATTTAGACGACCATACAATAGAGATGCACGACCTCAAGACTCAACGCCTTTTTTTGAAGCGCTGTGTGTACCCCTCTCTTACGATAAATGAGCTTTTTATAGGAGCTATTGTAAATGTTTTTTCCCGACCTCTAAAGGTAATCGATTATGGTGATGAGGCTACACGAAGACAGCTGGGTGCCAACTCCGAGACCGTCATGATAATCATCTCTGAGGACAGTTTCTTAAACTCTGGAAATATAGTGAGCTCGTTTATCGACGCAAAGCTACGTATCACCAATATCCGTATGGCAGACCTCTCGAAGGACCTCGTAGCGCTCTCTAACACAACTCAACGGGTCATTCTGGCTGTTTTGACTGCTTCTCAGGCACTTGAGAAGACGAGGGGTGTGTGCAAGCAATTCCTGCATGGGGTTTCCATAGTGGAGAATGACGAATTGGCTGCCGCCTTGGAAAGACTGATGCGTGATCCAGGTCCAACTACTGCTTCTCTAACAAACTGTGCAGTCTGTGTGATCAAGCCACACGCAATTACAAGTGGCCATCAAGGACGCATCTTACAACGACTTTATGATGAGGGCTTTACTATTTCTGCCTTGGGTATGTACATGCTTACCACAGCCGACTCGGAGGATTTCCTTGAAGTATACAACGGAGTAATGCCCGAGTATAAGAAAATGGTTGAGCAGCTCTCTAGTGGCCCAGTTTGGGCTATTGAAGTTCGTGCTGAAAATGCCGTTGCTGCGCTTCGGGCAGTGTGTGGCCCTCATGATCCAGATGTCGGGCATTTGTTGTTTCCTCACACAATCCGTTCTCAGTACGGTACGAATCGGATATATAACGCCGTTCATTGTACAGATTTGGAAGAAGATGGGCCACTAGAATCTGAGTTTTTCTTCTCTCTTTTGCAAAACAAACAATAGATAACAGGAAAAGAGTAGGCCTGTAGAACACGCCCCTCCGATGTATTATTATTTTTAAATAGGCAGTATTATGAAGCTATAACAACTGTAATAGAAGGCTTTTCACACCCTTGGAATTTTTTTGCTCTATTATATTTTCCTATATTTGTTCCTTTTTTATATTTATCATTTCGTTTCTTATATCCGCGCTTTTACACTTCTTTCATTGCTATTATTTACACTTATTTTAAAGTCTTTTGCTTAAATTCGCTACATTCGTTCTACAAAGAATACCATAACAGTAACACGAAAAAAAAGAATGATTCAGCCTCAGCTAATTCTTCTCCGTGAGGGCACGGACACGTCTCAAGGAAAACCCCAACTCATCAGCAATATCAATGCTTGCATCAATATTGCCGACATGGTAAAGACTACACTGGGCCCATGTGGCATGGACAAGCTGATCCATAATGGTCGTGACGTCCAAATTTCGAATGATGGTGCCACCATCATGAACCTTCTCGACATTGTTCACCCAGCAGCGCGATGCCTCGTGGACATTGCCCGTGCCCAGGACCATGAAGTGGGTGATGGTACCACATCCGTTGTCATCTTGGCTGGGGAGCTTCTTAGGGAGTCAAAGCAATGTATTGAAGACGGTATTGCCCCTCAGCTTATCATCAAGGCATACCGCAATGCTTTGGCTGTCGCGCTCAAAACATTGGATCAGCTGAGCGTGCCATTCGTAGCGAATAAAGATATACTGGACGAAAATTTAATTCACTGCGCGGAAACCGCTTTGAACTCCAAACTTATCAATACACAGCGTTGCTTTTTTGCAGAGATGGCGGTTAAGGCTGTCAAGTCATTGGATGATGACATGAACCTTGACTATATTGGCATCAAGAAGGTGACAGGTGGGAGCATAACTGACAGCATTTTAGTGGATGGTGTAGCATTCAAGAAAACCTTTTCTTACGCCGGATTCGAGCAGCAACGGAAAATGTTTGTTTCGCCAAAAGTGCTTCTTCTCAATATAGAACTTGAGTTGAAGGCAGAAAAGGACAATGCTGAGGTGCGTGTTAAGGATCCAAAGCAATACCAATCTATAATAGATGCCGAATGGAAAATCATCTTTGATAAGCTGGATAAGTGCGTTGCAACGGGCGCCAACGTGGTGCTATCGCGTCTGCCTATTGGGGACTTGGCAACTCAGTATTTTGCGGACCGTGATATCTTCTGTGCAGGCCGTGTGTCCGGTGATGACATGAACCGCGTGATTTTCGCCATAGGGGGCGCGGTGCAGTCCACTCTCAGTAATGTTCCCGATACGGCGCTCGGTACCTGCGCGCTCTTTGAAGAACGCCAGGTTGGCACAGAGCGGTATAATTTCTTCACAGGGTGCAAAAACTCAAAGACGGCCACCATCATTCTCCGCGGCGGCGGACAGCAGTTCATTGAAGAGGCTGACCGATCGCTGCACGACGCGATCTGTATCGTGAAGCGTGCTATTAAAACAGGGTCTGTTGTTGGCGGTGGTGGCGCGGTGGAGATGGAGCTGAGTAAGGTACTCAGAGAATACTCTCGCAGTATCCGTGGAAAGGAGCAGATGGTAATTAGCGGATTTGCGCGGGCCCTTGAAGTTATTCCGCGTCAATTGGCGGATAATGCCGGACATGATAGCACGGATATTCTTAACAAGTTGCGCCAAAAGCATTACGTCTGCAATGACAATTTGGGCCGTTGGTATGGTGTTGATATTGTCAACGGCGGCGTGTGCGACAGCCTTGCTAATTTCATCTGGGAGCCAACGCTCGTGAAGCGCAATGCCCTCCAGAGTGCGACTGAGGCTGCGTGTCTGATTCTTTCGATTGACGAGACCGTGACCAATAATGAGTCTGAAGCAGCAAAGAAGCAGGCGGCGGGGGGTGGCATTGGTAGCCGTGGGGGCATGGCTATGAGCAAGGCAGGAATGGGTGGTATGTTTGCGGGTGCACCTGGTGTAACGCGCTACAAGGGTGCCCGTGGTAAGTAAATACAACCTCAAGGGAAGAGATAAAATCAAGGAATCTAATTCGCAGAAAGGAAAAGTTGGAAGTAGTATTCGAGGAAACGGGGTCTCATCTAATATCTCTCGTCACCTTTTATACTTCTGTCAGACCTCTTAAAAAAAGAAAAGCATTTATTTATTTATTTGGGTTTTGGCTGTCGGTGTGCGTGTGTGTGTGTGAGTGTGTGAACAATAATTTTTTATCGTCATTTTTACATGATCGAGTGCAAGTAAAACTGATAACTTTAAAATCTTAAAAGGAATTTTCTCTCCAAATTGTAGTTCTCGACTTTTTCTCTTTTTTGAACGACGAAGAAGGTGATAGCGTATCCATCAAAGTAACTATGGCAGTGCTGACCTATCCCAAGAGAAAAGAACTTTATGAAACACTATTTACTAACGATAATCGGTAGAATTTAATGTGGTAAAAAAAAAGAGCATAATTGCAGCTGGTTGATAATCAGACTTCTGTGTTTGTTTAACTAGGATTTCAATGTTTCAAGTATTCTTGTACGTTTGCTTTTCAACATTTTTTTAAAAAATCCTACGGCAATTTTAAAAGCAATCAATGAGATTAGACTATTTTCCCGTTGTTGTTGTTTTTGCCGTAAGCATTGATGATTCGCAGGACTATAGGCTGTTTACCATGGTGGAACTTCCAGACTGAGCACCGACAGCGCTGCGTTCTTATGTACGGTGGCGCTCGTGTCAAGAATACACATAATGCTAATCATCGAGTATTTATTAAAAAATACCGTCGAAATGCATTTCCAAACCGTACTAGACATCACTGGGCAGTCAGTATGACAGGTATTGCAGGGCAACGACCACGCCGAATGCCATGGCCGTATGATATCACGTCAATGATCTTTAACCAGCCTCGTCAAGGGTCTGATAAAATTGGTTATGTAGTAGGCACAAGTATGCTCAAGACAGCGGTCGTGGCTAGTAATCATATGGTGTATTACCCCAAGTTTAATCAGAGGGTCGCACGTACAAGTCGATTCTTCGCCCATGATGAAGACTTGGCTTGTGTAGAAGGCGACCTTGTACACATTAAACAATGCCGGAAAATATCAAAGTACAAGCACTACTACGTCTTTAGCATTCTTGAACCAAATATTGAGGGACGTGAGCGACTGAAGCTTGGCCTAAAAGCAGTTCCACCACCTTTATTTGGCTACCCCGTTTCGCGTCGCATTGTCAAGCTAAACCTGACCAACGTGGATGGCACAAAGGAGAAGTTAGCAGCAGCGATACAGGAACACGTGCAGGATGCCTATCGATATGCGGGTAACACCCCCAACGAACCACGTGCTAAACTCTCGGATACGGTTTCATTTGATGATGCCAACAAAATGGTTGCGCCAAATGCTTCTGAGTCGCCCGAACTTCCTTTCTCGGAAGAGACAAACGCACTGGAGGGAGCTCTTTCCGAGGAATTTAACGAGATGGATCAAGACCATCGCCAAAAGAAAGGCGAGGATTTTTGGATGAACTTGGAACCCAAGGATAAGTACGATTACAAGAATCTAAAGAAGTCTCCATAAATATGAGGAATTGCACGAGGTCACTTTCTCTTGCATAGTGTTTCAAGTTTCTTTGATCCTGATTTTTGAGGCAACAATGCAGAACCTGTTGGCGAAGTATATTTTCTACACCTAGTATTATAGTTATCACTGAATTAGCGAGGTTTTGCGCTCAGTGCCCTCATTTATTTTTGTGTTGTTGATGGTACTATAAGATAATATTTCACTTCTACTTTTACATTCCTCCTTGCTGAAGGATAAGGGAAAATAAGCTTGTTTGCTAACCGTTTCTTTTTAAATATCAATTATTTCTTCTTCTTTTTTTTTTGATAGGAAAAAAATCAAACTATTGTTATCATTCTGCAATTGCTAGTAGTAAATCAAAGAGTAATATCGCTATTTTTTTTACAGTTTCGTACTTGAGAATGCCAGGCTTTTCTTTCGAAAACACTGAGAGAAATCTGAAGCTCGAGAAACAGGGTTATAAGCCACCACGTGTATTGAAGACAGGTACCACTATTGTTGGCGTAGTCTTTAAGGACGGCGTTGTTTTAGGTGCTGATACTCGAGCCACAGAAGGGAACATTGTCGCTGATAAGCGTTGCCGTAAGATACACTACATGGCACCTAATATCATGTGCTGCGGTGCTGGTACTGCTGCAGATACAGAGTCAGTTACCAATATGGTTTCCTCGCAGCTATGTCTACACAGACTAGAATCTGGAAAGCAAAGCCGCGTTTTCGAGGCGCTAACTCTTCTTAAGCGTCATTTGTACCAGTATCAAGGGTATATCAGCGCAGCACTCGTTCTTGGTGGGGTGGATGTGGAAGGCCCTTTCCTAGCAACGATCGCACCGCATGGAAGCACAGACCGCCTTCCCTTTGTGAGCATGGGCAGTGGCAGCATTGCTGCTATGGGGGCGCTTGAATCTGGATTTAAAGATGGCATGACATGTGATGAGGCGAAGGCGCTTGTGGCGTCTGCCATTCGCAAAGGTATCTTCAATGACCCCTATAGTGGGACACAGGTGGACATCTGCGTGATTACTAAATATAAGACAGATATGATTATTGGGTTTGATCAACCAAACCAACGTATGTACCCCAAACAAGAATTTGCTTTCCCACCGGGAACCACCCCCATTTCGATGGAAGAAGTTCGAAATTTGGTGGACATTGTAAATATAGAGTAAAGCCATACTTTTCATCTTTTTATCTGTATCTCATGTTTCCCGAACCAAAGGGTTAAAGTGTTCTGGGAAATGAAAGCAGCGAAGTTGTGAACGAAAAGAATACATTGGATACTAACATTTAATTGTATTTATGTTGGTTGTAATTAATCATACGTCTCCTGTATTGTGGTGGCTTTGCAGTATGTAGGTGATCGGAATAAATATCACAGAGAAACTAGGAAAGGCTGCCATAGTTGTCATCTGTTCCATAGGAATAGCTTTTGAGGAAAATGGAAGATTCCTTTTTTAATTTTATTATTAGTACTATCATGCATAACACTAGAATGCTCTTGATGGAATAATTAAGTTAGGCTTTTGTACCTTATTTATGTATTCCTCCATTTTTGTAGTTTCAAAAATTTAGGATAGTGATGAGTGTTCGTCTCTCACGGTGTGATCCCAGATTACTTGACTTCGTTACGTGGGCTATTGTAAAAGGTTGTCGCTTATTTCAACGGATTCATGTCACACCTAATGGCCTTTTAGCGACAGAAAGAATTCCCGAGTATGATTTTGTTGCCATAGTGCCTGTAGGTGCTACATTGAGTATCCTCGACGTAGCCGATGATGTCACCTTTCCACTTAAGGTTTCTCCCTCAAATCAGGGTAACGCGATGTCCTTTTTCCCGAACCTCAGATATGGGGACTTTTCTTTCATTGCATTTTTGGCCAAGGCCCTCCTGATGGGGAATCCGCGTGGTATTAAAATGTACTTGGACATTCTTCCATGGGATGAGAAAGTGTCTATTCATACGGCTCTTAGTGCTGCACAGACCACAGAGGGCTACCAGGAATCTACTCACGCCCTGCTGACGCAATGCAAAGCGTGTAGAAGTGATTTTGATGCAGCTTTTAGACATGCTTACTGTCTGTTTCGTAGGCACGCGATCCCTTTTTGGGCTTCACATGAGACGTGGGGAACAGGTCATCCGTACTTTCAGAATTTGGACTTTGCACAAACAAAAATAGGGAACATCATGGGAATGGTCCCTGTCTTGGACTTGGCTTTGCACTCACCTACACCAAACGCCTCGATTGGTTATCCGGATCAGGAAATGCTCTTGTGGATATCGCAGCATAAAAAAATGACAGATTCTAGAGAGAACTATTTCATTATGCAAGCATTGCGAGATATAGAAAAGGGTGAAATGGTAACAACTAACAAAAATATATACTTCAACTTTGACGATGATGCCTTCAAGGATTGGTTTGGTTTTTCAAATGAATCGCAAGTTCCTATGAAATCGAATCAAACTCACCCAAGGACAAGTGCTGATAGTGTGGAAGCCGACGCATTCGAAAACATCGAGTCTTGGTGAATTCCGAACATGGATGTGGGCATATATCTTCAATCATGAACAAATTCATAGTTGCAAATACCATTTACGTTATTAACAAGAGCAAAACGACAGAAAAGCTTCTGTGGACGTCTTTTTATTTGTGCCCCGCATTGTTACGGACTCATTTTTTTAAATTAAATTTGTATTTTTTTATAAATTAATACATCTCTTTCACGGTATTTTTATTTCTAAGAAAGTGTGGACATTGCGTGCTGGGACTCATCTTAGTTACATGTCTAACGTTGAAGATCTAGAAAATAAGGTTGAGGGATTGAGGGATAGAAAGGATGCCCTGAATTTCATGACCGGAAAACAAGAAAATGAGATAATGCACTTAGATCGTCTTCCTAGTCATGAAGATGAAGTGTGTCGACTACCGATTCTTCAGAAGAAGTTCGATGAGCTACAAAATTACTGTACACAGCTTGAAGGTGAACTTGACGAAGCGCGCCGACAAACAATTGTATTCCAACAGGAGACTTTTACCTTGCACGGTTTGGTAAAATTTGTTCAAGATCCAGAGTTGATGAATGCTACGCAGGTGAGGGAGCGGTGTTTAATGCTGGAAAACGAGTTAAAATCTCTCTATCGTCAACTAAATGACGCGTGGGCTCTATGTGAGGCGTATCAGCACCGCTGTAGCAAGGCTTGTGAAGTGGCGGAACGGATACAGAAGGAACTGCACCAAACACAAGAGGAAAAACATGCTTTAGAGGAGTATATCACCCTGCAGTTAAAGCATTTAGATGCCTTGGAGAAAGAGAACAAATTATCCCTAAGTGGAAAATATAAAAATGAACTACGTATGCTTGGTAATGGGTCCGGGCCTGATGTGAAAACGACTGGAAGCAAGATTCAGCTGTTTCCTGTTTGCAGAGAAATTGAACTTGACATTTCTTTCAGCAGTCAAACAGATGGTGTTCGACGCGAAACGTGTGACGAAACTACCATACCCATATCAAGTGTCGACAGTAGTTGCGTCGTTCCAGATGTCCAAGAAGTCAATCAATTTCAAGAGACACCTACTAGTGACTATGAGAATAGATTAGCCTCCGAAGGCAACATAGACCTCTCCCAAAAAGGCCAAATGCTTAGTAAAGTAAGTTCCTCTAGGCCCAAGAATCGCAACAGCTCTCTAAACAATATTGCTAACAGTTTGGATGAGGATACGCGCAAGTGGAGGAGGGCATTAAGCATTTTCAAGGGGGAAAATCGTATACTGGTTAGTCGTGTGTCTGAATTAGTGGAAAAGAACAAAGCATACATCAGGGACATTGCTTCTTTGGAAAAGAAAGTATCCAAATTGAATTACAAGCTACGCACTGCTAGATCAATCGAGAATGATGTCTCTTCCTTTTTAGCATAGGACGTCGTATACCTGTTATTCAAAAAAAAATGTCCATTAGGAATGCGGATACCAACCATAAAGGTTATTGTAAAGCATTATTTTTTCCCCTTTTCTTCCTTTTTCGTCACCTGCAAACATTACACTGTGCATAAAACTGACTCATTTTGTACAGTACACAATTGCTGAATATTACCCTATTCACAAGGAAAATACCCCCCCCCCCCATGGTTAATAGTTTGCTTGCTATATATGGACTCATGTTTCGCTCTGTTTTGTGATCAGATTATCATCCTTCTTTTTCTTTCGATGAGGATTATGGAATTTTAAGAAGGTGTTTTTTTTCCCCCTTAGCAGTAAATTGTGACTACTTTCTATAACGACCAAGCAGCCATGTCACAGCTTTGGGTTAAAAAGGCCAAGGCTGAGGTCTCCCGCCACTCGCGCATGTTGGAAACGATCAATCGTGTCTTCCCGATGCCGTTCGAGGAGCGCCGCGGACGTGTTGGAACGGTGACCTATGGTACGTATCGTTGGCTTCGATATTTTCCTTTTCTCTTAATTCCTTTCATTCTTGGCGGAGCTATTCTGGAGACACGGGATAACCCTAAGGAGCATGTGTTCACAGCGCTGCATCTCTGGCTGGCTGATCACGGTGTGTTTCGTCACGATACCGTCAAAGCCTTGAATCCGGCTTATGAAGACGAGCGGCGTGAGATAGAATGGAAGACGAATGATCGAAAGTGGCGGTTTACTGGAACTGATACTCCATCCGAGAGGGAGATACGCGAGTTTGCTGCAATCAACATGGAACGGCAGCGCCGCAGCCATCTATAGTCGAAGCTTTATGCTAACGTTAAGAGAAAGTTTGCTCAAAGAAGTGAGATTTTACCCTTTTTGATTGCCTTGAAAAGACGGTTCTCAGTCCTTTAAAGTTCTGTGTAACAGATCGTTGGTGCTATTGTCTGCATTTTTTTCATCGTAGAAATTATTTCTTCGTTCCTTTTTGCTTATGACTCCAGCCTTTGACATATAAAGGCAATTATTGCTACGCAAATAGCCTAAACTAATTTTTTAGCTCTTTGAATGAATGAATCATAATTTTATAATGATCGCCTTTTTTCTAAACTTTTCCCCATTATTATTTATTAATTTGGTGGTAATAGCTTTAAAAGTCCAATGGCTAAAGAAAAGGCGAACGTTAAAGGGTGCCGCTTCCGTGTTTCCCTTGCACTGCCAGTAGGGGCTGTTGTCAACTGCGCTGACAACACTGGAGCCAAGAACCTTTATCTGATTTCCGTGAAGGGGTACCATGGACGCTTGAACCGTCTACCGTCCGCGGCTCTCGGGGACATCGTGATGTGCTCAGTCAAGAAAGGTAAGCCGGAGCTCCGCAAGAAGGTGCTGAACGCCGTCATCATCCGTCAACGCAAGAGCTGGCGCCGCAAGGATGGTACAGTGATCCACTTCGAGGATAATGCAGGTGTAATCGTGAACCCCAAGGGCGAAATGAAGGGATCTGGTATTGCTGGCCCTGTCGCCAAGGAATCTGCTGACCTGTGGCCCAAGATCTCAACGCATGCCCCTGCTATCATTT